>LR738713.1:729473649-729652648 GCA_902687465.1 Secale cereale
GTGTGTTTTCTGTCCCTGTGAGTGTCCTTGTGTTCTTGAGAGAAGATAGAGAGAAATCTCAGGAGAGTTGTGCGAGGCAGCTCGAGGGAGGAAGAAGAAGCGGCGCCAACATTTGGTATCAGAGCCTCGTCGATCCGATGGCAGCGTCGGCGACGTGGTGGACTCCATGTGAGATGGAGTCCGGCAGCACAAGCAGGAGGCTTGTGGCGGCGCGAGGCCGCTGGTGGCTTTGACATCGCGAGGCGTTTATGAGGAGAAGATGGTGTGGCGATCGGCGCCGCGAAGGCATCATCCACGTCAAGAGATGGCCGCTGCATGCGGCAGAAGGCCATGGTACTGGGCGCTGCGACGACATCGTCCACGGTAAGACGGCGTGGTGATTGGTGTTGCGAGGACATCATCCATGACAAGATGGTTCATGGTGACCGCTGCTGCGACAACATCGGTGGCGGCGTCTGGCCGGTTTCGGCGCTGCGATGGTGTCGTCAAGTGACGGCGGGTGATCCACGTCGAAGATTGTGATGATTGGAGAATCAAGATTAGGGAGGAAAATGTTAGACTTAATCTTGATTCGTGTATCTGCATAGTTTGTTTTTCGTTATGCATGTAGCTTAGTTTGTCTAGGGAGTATTTGTCCGACGAAGCTTCAGCGGAGGCGTGCAGAGAAGGCGAGATGCGAAGGCGTCATGTGATACGATGATGATGGCGAGATGTTGATGGCGGCGTGAGGCTGCAATGCTGCGCGAGGCAGCGTGACCGTGTGATGCGGCAAGTGCGACAAAGGCTAGAGTGTGGGGCTCTACGAGCATGTTTAGCCGGCTGGGTTGATCCGGTTGTGAGCTCATGCAAGTCCTAGTCTTGGGACGTTGGAATTGTTGGGGATCGTAGCAGAAAATCAAAAAAATTCCTACGCATCACCAAGATCTATCTATGGAGTAATCTAGCAACGAGGGAGAAGGGAGTGCATCTACATACCCTTGTAGATCGCGATGCGGAAGCGTTACAAGAACGCGGATGAAGGAGTCATACTCGCTGCGATTCAGATCGCGGTTGATTCCGATCTAAGCGTCGAACAACGGCGCCTCCGCGTTCAACACACGTGCAGCCCGGTGACGTCTCCCACGCCTTGATCCAGCAAGGAGAGAGGGAGAGGTTGGGGAAGCCTCCTTCCAGCAGCAGCACGACGGCGTGGTGGTGGTGGAGGAGTGCGGGACTCCGGCAGGGCTTCGCCAAGCGTTGCGAGAGACGAGGAGGGAGAGGGGTAGGGCTGCGCCAAGAGGGAGACGATCTCGTGTGTCTGGCAGCCCCAAAACCCCCACTATATATAGGGAAAGGGGAGGGGCTGCGCCCCCATCTAGGATTCCCTCCCTAGGGGTGGCGGTAGCCCCCAAAACCCATCTAGGGTGCGGCCAAGGGGGGAAGAGAGAGGGGGCGCCCTAGGGTGGGCCTTTAGGCCCATTCGGACCTAGGGTTTGCCCCACTCCCACTCTCCATGCGCCTTGGGCCTTGGTGGGGGGGGCGCACCAGCCCACCTGGGGCTGGTCCCCTCCCACACTTGGCCCACACAGCCTTCTGGGGCTGGTGGCCCCACCTGGTGGACCCCCGGGACCCTCCCGGTGGTCCCGGTACGTTACCGATAGCGCCCGAAACTTTTCCGGTGACCAAAACGGGACTTCCCATATAAAAATCTTTACCTCCGGACCATTCCGGAACTCCTCGTGATGTCCAGGATCTCATCCGGGACTCCGAACAACATTCGGTAACCGCGTACATACTTTCCCTATAACCCTAGCGTCATCGAACCTTAAGTGTGTAGACCCTACGGGCTCGGGAGTCATGCAGACATGGCCGAGACAACTCTTCGGTCAATAACCAACAGCGGGGTCTGGATACCCATGTTGGCTCCCACATGCTCCACGATGATCTCATCGGATGAACCACGATGTCAAGGATTCAATCAATCCCGTATACAATTCCCTTTGTCTATCGGCATAGTACTTGCCCGAGATTCGATCGTCGGTATACCGATACCTCGTCCAATCTAGTTACCGGCAAGTCTCTTTACTCGTTCTGTAACACATCATCCCGTGATCAACTCCTTGATCACATTGTGCACATTATGATGATGTCCTACCGAGTGGGCCCAGAGATACCTCTCCGTCATACGGAGTGACAAATCCCAGTCTCGATTCGTGCCAACCCAACAGACACTTTCGGAGATACCTGTAGTGCACCTTTATAGCCACCCAGTTACGTTGTGACGTTTGGTATACCCAAAGCATTCCTACAGTATCCGGGAGTTGCACAATCTCATGGTCTAAGGAAAAGATACTTGACATATAGAAAAGCTTTAGCATACGAACTACACGATCTGTGCTAGGCTTAGGATTGGGTCTTGTCCATCACATCATTCTCCTAATGATGTGATCCCGTTATCAACGACATCCAATGTCCATGGTCAGGAAACCGTGACCATCTATTGATCAACGAGCTAGTCAACTAGAGGCTTACTAGGGACATGGTGTTTGTCTATGTATCCACACATGTATCTGAGTTTCCTATCAATACAATTCTAGCATGGATAATTACCAATTATCATGAACAAGGAAATATAATAATAACCAATTTATTATTTCCTCTAGGGCATATTTCCAACAGTCTCCCACTTGCACTAGAGTCAATAATCTAGTTCACATCGCCATGTGATTAACACTCACAGGTCACATCGCCATGTGACCAACATCCAAAGAGTTTACTAGAGTCAGTAATCTAGTTCACATCAATATGTGATTAACACTCAATGAGTTCTGGGTTTGATCATGTTATGCTTGTGAGAGAGGTTGTAGTCAACGGGTCTGCAACATTCAGATCCCTATGTACTTCGCAAAACTTTATGTCATATCGTAGATGCTGCTACCACGTTCCACTTGGAGCTATTCCAAACTGTTGCTCCATTATACGTATCCGGTATCTCTACTTAGAGTTATCCGGATAGGTGTTAAGCTTGCATCGACGTAACTCTTTACGTCGAACTTTTTATCACCTCCATAACCGAGAAATATTTCCTTATTCCTCTAAGGATAATTTTGACCGCTATCTGGTGATCTACTCCTGGATCACTTTTTGTACCCTCTTGTCAGACATGTGGTAAGGCACACATCAGGCGCGGTACTCAGCATGGCATACCGTATAGAGCCTATGACAAAATCATAGGGGACGACCTTCGTCCTTCCTCTTCCTTCTGCCGCGGTCAAGCTTTGAGTCTTACTCAACTTCACACCTTACAACTCAGGTAAGAACTCCTTCTTTGACTGGTCTCTATTGAACTCCTTCTAAATCATGTCAAAGGTGTGTGTTCTTTTGAAAGTATCATCAGGCGTCTTGATCTATCTCTATAGATCTTGATCCCCAATTATATAAGCAGCTTTATCCAGGTCTTCCTTTGAAAAACTCCTTTCAAACAACCCTCTATACTTTCCAGAAATTCTACATCATTTCGGATCAACAATATGTCATTCACATATACTTCTCAGAAATGTTGTAGTGCTCCCACTCACTTTATTGTAAATACAAGTTTCTAACAAACTTTGTATACCCAAAAACTTTGATCACTCCATCAAAGCATATATTCCGACTCCGAGATGCTTGCTCTAGTCCATAGAAGGATCGCTGGAGCTAGCATATCTTTTAGCATCCTTAGGGTCGACAAAACCTTTCTGATTGTATCACATACAACCTTTCCTTATGAAAACTGGTAAGGATACTTGTTTTGTCATCCATCTGCCAGATTTCATAAATGCAGCTAATGCTAACATGATTCCGACGGACTTAAGCATCGCTACGGGTGAGAAAATCTCATCGTAGTCAACTCCTTGAACTTGTGAAAAACTCTTTGCCACAAGTCGAGCTTCATAGACGGTGACATTACCGTCCACGTCCGTCTTCTTCCTAAAAATCCATTTATATCAATGGCTTGCCGGTCATCGGGCAAGTCCACCAAAGTCCATACTTTGTTTCGATACATGGATCCTATCTCGGATTTCTCGGCTTCTAACCATTTGTCATAATATGGGCCCACCATTGCTTCTCCATAGTTCGTAGGTTCATTGTTGTCCAACAACATGACTTCTAAGATAGGATCACCGTACCACTCAGGAGTAGTACATATCCTTGACGACCTACGAGGTTCGATAGCAACTTGATCTGGAGCTTCATGATCACTATCATTAGTTTCCTCTTCAACAGTCGTTGGTTCCACGGAAACATCTTTCTGTGTTGCACTACTCTCCGGTTGAAGTGAGGGTTCGACAACCTCATCAAGTTCTATCTTCCTCCCACTCAAATCTTTCGAGAGAAACTCCTTCTCGAGAAAGGACCCATTCTTAGCGACAAAAATTTTTGCCCTTGGATCTGAGATAGAAGGTATACCCAAATGTTACCTTTGGGTATTCTATGAAGATGTATTTTGTCTGCTTTGGGTTCGAGCTTTTTTCGGCTGAAGCCATAAGCATCGCAGCCCCAAACATCAAGAAAACGACAACTTTGGTTTCTTGCCAAACCATATGGCGTCATCTCAACGGACTTAGATGGTGCCCTATCTAAAGTGAATGCAGTTGTCTCTAATGCATAACCTCAAAATAACAGCGGTAGATCGGTAGGAGACATCATAGATCGCACCATATCTCATAAGGTTCGAATATGACGTCCGGACACACCATTACGCTGTGGTGTTCCAGGTGGCTTCAACTACGAAATAATTCCACAATGGCTTAAGTGATTGCCAAACTCATAACTCAGAAAATCTCCCCTTGATCAGATCGTAGGAACATGATCTTCTTGTTATGATGATTCTTAACTTCACTCTGAAATTGCTTGAACTTTTCAAATGTTTCAGACTTTTTCTTCATTAAGTAAATATACCCATATCTACTCAAATCGTCAGTGAAGATGAGAAAATAACGATATCCACCACACGCCTTAATTCTCATTGGATCACACACATCAGCATGTATGATTTCCAACAAGTCACTTGCCCGTTTCATTGTACCTGAAAACGGGATTTTAGTCATCCAGCCCATGAGGCATGGCTCGCATGTGTCAAGCGATTCAAAATCAAGTGACTCCAAACATCCATCAGCATGGAGTTTCTTCATGCATTTTATGCCAAAAAGACCTAAGCGGCAGTGCCACAAGAGAGTGGTACTATCATTTATTAACTCTACATCTTTTGGCGTTAATATTATTATCATGTGTATTACTCTGATCGAAATTCAATAAACCATTGGGTGCATGACCATAAAGGTATTATTCATGTAAACAGAATAACCATTATTCTCTAACTTAAATGAATAACCGTATTGCAATGAACATGATCTAATCATATTCATGCTCAACGTAGACACATGATAACATTTATCTAGGTTCAATACTAATCCCGAATGTAGAGGGAGCATGCGATGGTGATCTTATCAACCTTGGAAACACTTCCAACACACATCGTCACCTCGCCCTTAGCTAGTCTTCGTTCAGTCCGTAGCTTTTGCTTCAAGTCACTAAAAATAGCAACTGAACCGGTATCCAATACCCAGGTGCTACAAGGAGTACTAGTAAGGTACACATCAATAACACGTATATCAAACATACTTTGTTGAAGTTGCCAGCTTTCTTATCTACCATGTATTTGGGGTAGTTCCGCTACCATGTGACGTTCCCCTTACAATAGAAGCACTTAGTCTCAAGGTTTGGGTTCAACCTTGGGTTCCTTCATTAGTGCGACAACTGGTTTGCCATTCATGAAGTTTCCCTTCTTGCCCTTGCCCTTTTGAAACCAGTGGTCTTGTTAAACCATCAACACTTGATGCTCCTTCTTGATTTCTACCTTTGCGGTCTTAAGAACCGCTAATAGCTCCGGGATCATCTCCATCCTTTGCATGTCATAGTTCATCACGAAGTTCTAGTAGCTTGGTGATAGTGTCTAGAGAATTCCGTCAACCACTATCTCATCTGGAAGATTAACTCCCATTTGGTTCAAGTGATTTTAGCACCCAGACATTCTGAGCACATGCTCACTAGTTGAGCTATTCTCCTCCATCTTTTTGGCAAAAGAACTTGTCAGAGGTCTCATACCTCTCAACACGGGCATGAGCCTGAAATCCCAATTTCAGCTCTTAGAACATCTCATATGTTCTATGGCGTTCAAAACGTCATTGGAATCCCGATTATAAGCCGTAAAGTATGATGCACTAAACTATCAAGTAGTCATCAGGACGTGTCTGTCAGGTGTTCACAACATCCACAGACAACGTTGTAGGGGTTTGCACATCGAGCGGTGCATCAAAGACGTAAGCTTTCTGTGTAGCAGTGAGGACACTCCTCGGACTACGGACCCAGTCCGCATCATTGCTTACAATATCTTTCAACTTAGTCTTTCTCTAGGATCGTATTAAACAGGGAGCTACAACGCAGTTATTGGTCTACAACATAATTTGCGAAGACAACTTAGACTATTGTTCATGACAGTTAAGTTCATCTAATGAACTCCCACTCAGATAGACATCTCTCTAGTCATCTAAGTGATACATGATCCGAATCGACTAGGACGTGTCCGGTCATCACGTGAGACGGACTAGTCATCAACGGTGAACATCTTCATGTTGATCGTATCTTCTATACGACTCATGTTCGACCTTTCGGTCTTCCGTGTTCCGAGGCCATGTCTGTACATGCTAGGCTCGTCAAGTCAACCCTAAGTGTATCGTGTGTGTAAATCTGGCTTACACCTATTGTATGCGAACGTTAGAACCTATCACACCCGATCATCACGTGGTGCTTCGGAACAACGAACCTTAGCAACGGTGCACAGTTAGGGGGAACACAATTCTTGAAATTTTAGTGAGAGATCATCTTATTCACTACCGTCGTTCTAAGCAAATAAGATGTGAAACATGATAAACATCACATGCAATCAAATAAAGTGACATGATATGGCCAATATCATTTTGCTCCTTTGATCTTCATCTTCGGGGCACCATGATCATCTTTGTCACCGGCATGACACCATGATCTCCATCATCGTGTCTTCATGAAGTTGTCTCGCCAAACATTACTTCTACTACCATGGCTAATGGTTAGCAATAAAGTAAAGTAATTACATGGCGTTATTCAGTGACACGCAGGTCATACAATAAATAAGACAACTCCTATGGCTCCTGCCGGTTGTCATTCTCATCGACATGCAAGTCGTGATTCCTATTACAATAACATGATCAATCTCATACATCACATATATATCACTCATCACATCCTTTTGGCCATATCACATCACACGGCACATGCTGCAAGAACAAGTTAGATGTCCTCTAATTGTTGTTGCAAGTTTTTACGTGGCTGCTATAGGTTTCTAGCAAGAACGTTTCTTACCTACGCCAAAACCACAACGTGATATGCCAATTTCTATTTACCCTTCATAAGGACCCTTTTCATCGAATCCGATCCGACTAAAGTGGAGAGACAGACACCCGCTAGCCACCTTATGCAACTAGTGCATGTCAGTCGATGGAACTTGTCTCACGTAAGAGTACGTGTAAGGTCGGTCTGGGCCGCTTCATCCCACGAAGCCGCCGAATCAAGATAAGACTAGTAACGGCAAGTAAATTGACAAATCCACACCCACAACTACTTTGTGTTCTACTCGTGCAAGAAACTACGCATAGACCAAGCTCTGATACCACTGTTGGGGATCATAGCAGAAAATCAAAAAATTTCCTACGCATCACCAAGATCTATCTATGGAGTAATCTAGCAACGAGGGAGAAGGGAGTGCATCTACATACCCTTTTAGATCGCGATGCGGAAGCGTTACAAGAACGCGGATGAAGGAGTCGTACTCGCTGCGATTCAGATTGCGGTTGATTCCGATCTAAGCGCCGAACAACGGCGCCTCCGCGTTCAACACACGTGCAGCCCGGTGACGTCTCCCACGCCTTGATCCAGCAAGGAGAGAGGGAGAGGTTGGGGAAGCCTCCTTCCAGCAGCAGCACGACGGAGTGGTGGTGGTGGAGGAGTGCAGGACTCCAGCAGGGCTTCGCCAAGCGCTGCGAGAGACGAGGAGGGAGAGGGGTAGGGCTGCGCCAAGAGGGAGACGATCTCGTGTGTCTGGCAGCCCCAAAACCCCCACTATATATAGGATAAGGGGAGGGGCTGTGCCCCCATCTAGGGTTCCCTCCCTAGGGGTGGCGGCAGCCCCCAAAACCCATCTAGGGTGCGGCCAAGGGGGGAGAGAGAGGGGGCGCCCTAGGGTGGGCCTTAAGGCCCATCTGGACCTAGGGTTTGCCCCCCTCCCACTCTCCATGCGCCTTGGGCCTTGGTGGGGGGCGCACCAGCCCACTTGGGGCTGGTCCCCTCCCACACTTGGCCCACGCAGCCTTCTGGGGCTGGTGGCCCCACCTGGTGGACCCCCGGGACCCTCTCGGTGGTCCCGGTACGTTACCGATAGCGCCCGAAACTTTTCTGGTGACCAAAACGGGACTTCCCATATATGAATATTTACCTCCGGACCATTCCGGAACTCCTCGTGACGTCCAGGATCTCATCCGGGACTCCGAACAACATTCGGTAACCACGTACATACTTTACCTATAACCCTAGCGTCATCGAACCTTAATTGTGTAGACCCTACGGGCTCGGGAGTCATGCAGACATGGCCGAGACAACTCTCCGGTCAATAACCAACAGCGGGATCTGGATACCCATGTTGGCTCCCACATGCTCCACGAACCACGATGTCAAGGATTCAATCAATCCCGTATACAATTCCCTTTGTCTATCGGCATAGTACTTGCCCGAGATTCGATCGTCGGTATACCGATACCTCGTTCAATCTCGTTACCGGCAAGTCTCTTTACTCGTTCTGTAACACATCATCCCATGATCAACTCCTTGATCACATTGTGCACATTATGATGATGTCCTACCGAGTGGGCCCAGAGATACCTCTCCGTCATACGGAGTGACAAATCCCAGTCTCGATTCGTGCCAACCCAACAGACACTTTCGGAGATACCTGTAGTGCACCTTTATAGCCACCCAGTTACGTTGTGACGTTTGGTACACCCAAAGCATTCCTACGGTATCCGGGAGTTGCACAATCTCATGGTCTAAGGAAAAGATACTTGACATATAGAAAAGCTTTAGCATACGAACTACACGATCTGTGCTAGGCTTAGGATTGGGTCTTGTCCATCACATCATTCTCCTAATGATGTGATCCCGTTATCAACGACATCCAATGTCCATGGTCAGGAAACCGTGACCATCTATTGATCAACGAGCTAGTCAACTAGAGGCTTACTAGGGACATGGTGTTTGTCTATGTATCCACACATGTATCTGAGTTTCCTATCAATACAATTCTAGCATGGATAATAAACAATTATCATGAACAAGGAAATATAATAATAACCAATTTATTATTGCCTCTAGGGCATATTTCCAACAGGAATGAATCAAGGAAACAAATTGGCTGCATGCAAGTAGTTGGTTAGCTAGCTTTGTGCGTGTACATGGGTTTGTGGGTTTAGTGGCCCGAGTGGAGGCTGGGTTAGGGCGTGTGTGAGCCAGCCCGGTGTATATATATGTGTTGATCAGATGAATGAAAAGGAGGCTGTGAGGCCCAAAGGAAAAAACATGTAGCACATGTGTTCTCACCAGGAGAAGAAGCAAAGCCGTTCCTCTCCTTGGTGAAGTGTGTATGTGTGTCGTGTGTGTTTTCTGTCCCTGTGAGTGTCCTTGTGTTCTTGAGAGAATATAGAGAGAAACCCCAGGAGAGTTGTGCAAGGCAGCTCGAGGGAGGGTGAAGAAGCAGCGCCAACAACCGATCAGTTCAAACATGTGAACGTTAGGAATCTCGGTGGGGCCAACTGGACCAGTTCGGTGGGACCGATGTGCTAGGGCTTAGGGCAAACATCTTCTCGGTGGCGCCGATTGCATCATCTCGGTGTGTCGGGGATATACCCCGCGGTATGAACCGGCCGGAATTATAACCCGGCCGGACTTGGCGGTTTATTTGAGACCCGGTTTACATTTGGCAATTTACTGGTAACCCGGCAGGCGGTTCACGGATGACAAGGCCCAAGGCCCAGAAGGCCGGTTCATATTATGGTGGGCCGGTTTATGAAGAAAGCACAAGGAATATTCTTCTACAAAGGAAGCAAGACTAGGACTCCTTGTAATAGAGTAATCCTAGTCCTGCTAGGACTAGCCATGTAACCCGCCCCTTCAACATATATAAGGAGGGGCAGGGCTCCCCAAAGAGGGACAGGTTAGACAAGTTAGACAAGCTACAAGCAGACAAGTTCTCACAAGTTTCTAGGGCTAGACACCAAGAGCCGGTTTACCGGCGGCGCCAACAACCGATCAGTTCAAACATGTGAATGTTAGGAATCTCGGTGGGGCCAACTGGACCAGTTCGGTGGGACCGATATGCTAGGGCTTAGGGCAAACATCATCTCGGTGGCGCCGATTGCATCATCTCGGTGGGACCAAAATGAAGCAATAAACAATAGAGAATCTGTCAAGCCAACTCGGTGAGACCGATTGCATAAACTCGGTGAGACCGAAGTGATTGCAACTGGTCACGGCACTTTGACAAGGCCATATCGGTGAGACCGAGATCCGTATCGGTCAGATCAACTTGTTAGGGTTTCTGGCAATGGCTATGTCAAATGAGCTCGGTGGCTCCGGATAGAAAGAATCGGTGGGACCGAGTTTGGAATTAGGGTTTAGACATATTTGGAAGGAAAAACTGGCTTAGGGTTTTGGAGCAATACCACTAAGCACTTGAGCAACTAGATCATTAAGCAACACCTCATCCCTTTTTAATAGTATTGGCTTTCATATGGACTCAATGTAATCTTGGATCACTAAAATAGAAATGATGAGTCTTGAGCTTTTGCCAATCTTTGTCCTTAGCATTTTGAGGGTCCACATCCTAATGTCCTTGTCGTGGCACTGCTGAATATTCCTGAAATATAATAAATAAAACTATTAGTCCAACCAGAGATATGTTGACATTGATTACCAAAATCACCCAGGGAGCACTTGTGCTTTCAACCACTGCACACGCCTCACTATGCTCGATGTTATAGAGGTCGCGGCTATCCGTTTGGTCATCGGAAACGAGTGCACGGTCACCGTCGGCACGTCGTTAGCCGCGGACGTGGCTGACTTAGTTAGCCACTAATCCCCTATTTAATTTAGGTTTAGGGTTAATCCTAATTAGTGTAGTTAGCCACTCACAAGTGACCCCGGCCACTAACTATTAATTTAGGATTTGATTAAAAACAACTGAC
The DNA here is from genome assembly GCA_902687465.1 of Secale cereale. Lineage (NCBI taxonomy): Eukaryota > Viridiplantae > Streptophyta > Magnoliopsida > Poales > Poaceae > Secale > Secale cereale. The sequence continues at coordinate 729,484,998 of LR738713.1, forward strand.
TAGCCGTGTGTCAATGGTAGCTGGGCCCCATTGCCCATTTTGACCAGTCAACATAGCGTCGGGCTCGTCTACCGCCTCGACTCGAGGGGTATTTTCACGTGTCGGATATTGCGGTAGTAGCGGCGGTAGTACCGCTGCCACTACCGCGGCTAGTACCGCTCCGCCTCTCCTCTCTTCCTTTGTTGCCCCGGCTTTGTACTTCATGGTAGTACCGCTGCTACCAGCGGTGGTACCGCCCCACCCAACGGTAGTACCGCTCTGTGCGGGCAGATGTGAGGGTAACGGATCACTTTGCCTTCCCACTATATAAGGATGTCGTCTTCTCCAAGAAGATCTACCTCTTTCCCCCAAGCTCCATTGTTACTCCAAAAGCTCATTTTCGCCCGATCTCTCTGCCTAGCCAATCAAACTTGTTGATTTTCTAGGGATTGGTTGAGAAGGCCCAGATCTACACTTCTACCAAAAGAAATTTGATTCCTCGCACTAATCCCTTGTGGATCTTATTACTCTTGGGTGTTTGAGCACCCTAGACGGTTGAGGTCACCTCGAAGCCATATTCCATTGTGGTGAAGCTTCGTAGTTTCGTTGGGAGCCTCCGATTAAGTTGTGGAGATTGCCCCAACCTTGTTTGTAAATGTTCGGTCGCCGCCTTCAAGGGCACCAATAGTGGAATCAGGGCATCTCGCATTGTGTGAGAGCGTGAGGAGAATACGGTGGTCCTAGTGGCTTCTTGGGGAGCATTGTGCCTCCACACCGCTCCAACGGAGATGTACTTCCCTTCAAAGAGAAGGAACTTCGGTAACACATCCTCGTCTCCATCGGTTTCCACTCTTGGTTACTCTTACCTTTACTTGTGCAAGCTTTATTGTGTTAGATCCTTGCTTGCTTCTGTGCTTGTTATTGTTGTATCATATAGGTTGCTCATTTAGTTGCACATCTAGGCAACCTATTTTGTTGCTAAGTTTAATTTGATCAAGAAAAGCAAAAAAAATGTTAGTTGCCTATTCACCCCCCCCCCTCTAGTCAACCATATCGATCCTTTCAGTCGCCAATTGTACGGGTTCGGTGACCGCCCCCAAGGGTCACTAATTGTACAGGTTCTATGACCGTCCTCAAAGGTTCCTTTAGTGGAATCACGGCATCTTGCATTACGATGGCCCTGGTGGCATTTTGGGGAGCATTGTGCCTCCATACCGCTTCAAACGGAGATTATTATCCGCAAGGGTGTGAACTTCGGTATACATCATCGTCTCTGCGTGCCTCGATTTTTTTACCCGAGCCCTTCACTTATGCACTTTACTTTGTGATAGCCATAGTATTTCATTTTATATATCTTGCTATCACTCAGTTGTTTATCTTGCTTAGTATAAGGTGGCTGGTGCACATAGGTGGTCCTAATTGATTTAGGTCTTATGCTTAACAAACCACATGCTAATTTTATTCCACATTTATTCAAGCCTAAACCGTGATTATTTCAAAATGTCTATTCACCCCACCCCCTCTAGACGACATCCACTATCTTTCAGCGAGATAGTCTAGTGTAACTTTGTGTGTTATGTGTAGTTGTTAACTCTTAATCATATCCATTTTATGCAACCAAACGTCGTGTAGTTGCATTAGCCTAGCCAATGCAGTACACAAAATGTCATGCCAAAATTGCTCCCCTAATATGCAGGCACTACAGGAAAAATAAATGAAGTCGTCTATGAAAAAATATATGGTAAAGACCATTTCAGTCACGACGAAGTGTAAGCCAGGTGTTACACTTGGCAGAGTGTACATGGCTTAGTATGTTTCGGCTTAGGAGCTCTAAGTCGAGTGTAACTTATCGGGTACTCCGCTTACATGTAAACCGAGAATAAAATGATGGCATCCGGCGAAGATACTGAGTCATCCTCATAAGGCTTCCTCCAATGCAAAGGTGCTAAGTGAGGTGCTAAAAGCATTAAATGTGTTAAGCAACTATAGTTTCCAGTGCATTGGTGCTTAGCTTGTTGTTGCTAAGGTTGCATCATTTAATTATTTAGCAACTAAAGTCTTGCATGGATAGGCTAGTTCTTTTTATTTTTAATGTTTTGCATAGGTTCCCGTGACTAGCACTGTTTCCTTCTAGGGTCACCAAACGCCTCTCACTCCTCTTAATTACGGTGCCACATAGGATTTTTTGCCTTGTTGGCATGCTTAGCACCTATCCAAGGTGGAGCACTGGGAGCAGCCTAATCATTTAACCGCAAATTGTTTCTCTGGTACTTGGTACTGTATTTTTCATTGCTTATTAATACTATTGATGGCTCTTCATCACTGCCAGGCGGCAGCAGCAGCTGCTGTTGTAGCTCTCCGGGCGCGTGTGAAAAAGGACGGCATACATTATATAAGAGCAACTTCAACGCGTCGATCCATTTTGTCCATGTGTGTCAGTTTTGGTCGTCGCGGGCAGAAAAGTCGGTCCAACGCGCCGACTTAATCAGACGTGTGTCTGCTTTTCATCCACCTGCCGACCTATTGTTGGTCCAAATTTGTGTCTCATTTTCATCAGTGCGGTCACGAAACGGACGCACACGACGCGCGCCTACTCCTTCCCCTAGCCTGCCAGTTGGCGGCACAACAACCACCATTTCCCTCCACTTTCCCAAAACCCTCCCGCCCGCTCGCGCTCCCGGCCATGGACGATGTGCCGACCTCGATGTCACCGCCGTCCTCGCCTCCACCAAAGCCAAGCCCCACATGCCCCGCAAGACTACGGTGCCGCCCAAGAAGAAGAAGCAGCTGGCGCCCGAGGAGCGGGTCGTGCAGTCAACCAAGAGGAAGGGCAAGAGGCACGCGGCGGACGCAAGGGACGAAGCAGCGGTCGTCGCACAGCAGGAGAAAGCTAAAGCCCGAGTCGCGGCGGCAACGAGGAAGGCCCTAATCTACCTAGGGTTAAACCTTTGCCAGCACGGGCTCGTCAGCGCCGCCGTGGCCGCGGCACACACGGGCTCGCTAGCATTTCCTCGGATGGTGCTGCCAGAGTCGTTGCGCACGTCTGTCACGGAGTCAATTCCCGGCTTCCACGTCTATCCGCAAGCCTCCCGCTTCTCCGGTGAATGCTCGCCGAAGGTGAGCGTGGTGGCGTTGTCGACGCCCGCGCCCATGGCCATCAACATCAACGCCACGCCAGTGACCGATGCATCATCCTCCGGATGGGCGAGGAAACGCCTGCAGGAGATGCCAGACGACATGCTCCCAGGCGCCCACAACCTGTTCGACAGAATGCCAGCGGCCGACGACGAAGAAACGGGCAACCGTTTCATCATCAGAACATCATCTTCGAAGGTGGTGGGGTGGCCGTTGCCTTCGCTGGCGGTGCCGCCGTGGCTGCCTACGATCCCGAGGAGACCCAAAGCCAAGACGGCGGAGCGCCATTCACGCTGGCGACCTATGATCAAGCTAGCATGGACGACACCTTGATGCAAGATCAGGTCGGCCTAGGCAGCTTCCCGCTCGACCACGAGTTCCCGGAGGACTACGGCCTCGAGGAAGAGGATGAAATGGACATCGACGGGGAGCCTTTGTTCGAGGACGAGCTCGTCAACCAAGCCGGGGTGAAACCGAAGCGTAAAAGCAAGCGGACAAAGACATACGCTCCGACCGAGGACAAACTCCTTTGTGAACGTTAGAGGGACATTGGGCAAGACCCCAAGGTCGGCGCCGAACAAAAGGCATCAACCTTTGAATTCGTGTTCATCGTGAGTACCATGAACGCAAGAAGTTTGCGTCGTATCAAATGCAAAGCAAGCGTGGGTGGGTGTTCCTCTCGAACCGATGGAGGGTAGTGGCGGTGCCAGAATTTAAACCTTGTGATGTCAAGCTTTACTAATGATGTTTTTACATACAAGGTAAACATGAACCAAAACATACCCTTTTTCCACAGAAATGAACCAAAACATACTTTATTACAGAGGTACAGAACATATATATATATGGTAGCAGCTCTTTTGCGATCATGTATACTTTGATACTGCTAAGAAAAATGAGATCCAATGATGTCTTTTTTCCGGAATTTTGTTTTCATCTGTTTTGGATTAAACAAGATCCAATTTTCTTAATGAAGATTGAAGAGCAATCCATAATATCATCATAGTTTCTATACAGCTCGTGAAAGATAGAAATTACTACTACTCCCTCCGTTCCCAAATATTTGTCTTTCTAGACATTTGAAATGGTTACAATTTACGAATGTATGTAGACATATTTTAGAGTGTAGATTCACTCATTTTGCTTCGTATGTAGTCACTTGTTGAAATCTTTAGAAAGACAAATACGAGTATTTAGGAACGGAGGAGGGAGTAGAAGAGAAGGAAAATAAAACTTACAAACTGAAGAGGGTCACGTTCTGGTGTCCGGTACAGGATGCGGACGGACGACAGCGTCGACGGGAACGGTGTGTCGCTCGCTCCTGACGAAGAGCGTGCCGATTGACGAAGCTACGGCGGCCGGCGGCTGTTGGGCCCGTTCTCTGCCGCGGGGGCTTACACGTGTGGTCGTGTGGTACTAGTATGCAATCTGGCCGTCCAGAACTCCCATTGACTTTTTTAGCCCAGCAAAATGTAGCATACATTCCGTGAGACTAGTTAATTTACCGATTTGCTGTGTAGTCGCTTGACTACACGGCCACAACAGTGACGAATGATGGAAGGTGATACAAACAAGTTTTGTGTCACCTCTGAGAACATCAAGGCATGCCTCGTGAACATTTTATGCCGGCGCCACATGCCTTTTAAATTTATGCGTGAACATAAAATGGGTCGCGCGCGTTGGGCGACTCAAAACAAAAACAGGGCGGACGTCCAGCGGACGGCCGATCAAAACGGACGAAAAAAGGACAAAGCACGCGTCTATTTGGATAGGTGCGTTGGAGTTGCTCTAGCTGGAACATTTTATAACTAGTTGAATTGCTAGGAACGGACAGGCCATGTAAGCATTTCCTCTCACAGGCCACCAACAGAACAAAGGAGCATACTCCATGTACACAGCCCAGGGTAGGCGTGCACTAACACCAAACATCCCTGGTGAAGAACCGAGCCAAGTCGAACTGGCGGCCGCCAGGTGACGGAAGTACGTAGCACCCGACTGGTAGATCTTCCTACTAGCGCAGCGCGTTTCAACATTTTCGAAAGCAACAGCAGAAAGTCAGAAATCGACCTAAACCCACGCAGAGGATTAAAGACCAAGGTCTGATAGTATAAAGCAAAACACTTCACCGTCAGAATCGGATTGCCCACCTATAGGAAATCTAACAAAAACCACCAATAGAATCAGCCCCAACACACTGCATGGTCTAAACCTTTTTATCAAATGCAGGAGTGTGCATATGGCCCTTGCTCCCACAATACAAACCGGATAACTCGGTTTGAGTTTCCTGACAGATTCAGATCAAAAGCTACCAACAAAATATAGCATACGGATTATCTAGGTTCAGAACGGTTGACGATTTCTAAACCATGGAAGAAAACTAGTGCTTCAAATCTTCCTTTTCCTAATAATGAAGTGCTTCAAGACTTTATCTAATGGAGTGCTTCAAAACTTGATGTGCCTTGATATGTCTACTGTTTGTATGTTCCTTCTAATCTCTACCTGCTCAGGCTCACCAAGCGTGCACCCCCATCCCCTCTAGATGACATACCAAACTGCGTGCGGGCCCTTCCATCGTGGAACCGTGAACCGCCACCACCATAGCCCCCACGGGATCCCTGGCCACTCCTGTCGTTTTGGAACCTGTCATTTTGGTAGCCACCACCACGACCAGAGCCTCCAGTTCGGCCGGCATAGCCTGACCTCCCACCGCCTCGCCGCCCTTGTGATGATACAAAGTTCTCCTGCCACTTGCCCAAACCGTACGAGTCTTGACCATCACCACCCCTGCACCTGGGTGGTGCACCCTCAAGGGCGCCACCAGTCCTAGCCTCATACGCCCTCTCGTTGCTCTCCACAAGGACAGAGAGCCTATCCGCCATCTGGAAGAGTAGTCCCTGCAGCCTAGTTTGATCCACGTTCTGGAAAATGATGCAATTCGTTGGTTGGTCCCAGCTTGCATGAAGCTCCCCATGCACCATCATCTTGCTAACAATGCTGTGAGCCTGTTTCTCGCTGAGGTCAAACATTGTAGTGAGCTGGTCAAGGCTCAGGGACTCGTAGCCAGACGAGTAAGAAAACAGATGGGTTCTGAGAGCCTCTTCCTTGATCTTAAGCTTCAGCATCTCAAGAATATGCTCCTTGTTCCTCAAAAGCTTCCAGGTATCGAGTGAACTGATGACACTGAAAGCCTTCTCATAATCACCCTTACTGAGGCCTCTTGTGGCGGACAATACATGGTCCCTCACAGTCTCTGGAGGACCAACAAAAGTCTGCCTCTCACTAATGTCAAGAAGCCTGCGGAATGTTTTGCTCATAGGCCTCCGCTTATCGGAAGCACTGGCAGCCATGTTGGGGACCTCAATTAGCATAGCACAAACCAAGTGTGTGGCTTCCAAAAGTTCAAGATTTATATGCATATGGTAAGGCATCATCCTTCTCCTCTCAAGTCTTTCCTGCAAGAATAAGATGATCACAGTGTGAAAAATGATGATCACTAGCACAAAAGTAACTACATAGTGTTCCAAAAATATGTGTGCATAGTATATCTTCTGAGCACAGCTTTATATATCAAATCCTGTAGCTAAACCCGAGAATTGGAGAGGATATATCAGTTATGGAAATACTTAGAATAAGAGCTGATGATCTTTTCAATATGGATGAAACATCAGAGTTATTTCGTGTAAAATCAGGATTCAAGTATTTGAAAATTTAAAAAGAACAAGGAGTAGCAAGAAATGAAATAACAAATAAATGCATGAATAGAAAGTCTATCACGGAATTCTGTAAGTACGGAAATAACTCAATAGTGGCACTTTTCCAACTATAATTGTCTTATGCAGGACTAGGTGACAACATACTGACCAGTGTGGCTATCCAAATAAGGGACAAAGAAAATGTGTGTTCTGGGGGTAGGAAGTTCACCTGTTCAGGAGTTTTGTCATGGTATCGGCTTTGCTGTACCCCTTGCGCAAGCAACTCTTTCACTCTCCCAAACGAATATAGCTCAGACAGGCAACCATGAGCTTCAGCGATAAAACCAGCCCTGAAAGCACATAACCCCAGTTGGGCCATGACCCTGTTGTATAAAATCTGTGATGATATGTCCATAAGTTGGACCCCATCTTGTAAACGACTCATTAAGATCAAGTCACGAGCCACTGAAAATTCATCAGAGATTGCATAGTGATATATCTGACACAGCATTGCCCGGGCTTTGGTCCTTTCATCTCCATACTTGTAAATCAGAGACATCAGATCATCCATCAAAGCTCTGTTGCTTGGTGGGAAAGTAGGCTTCCTAGGCACAACCTTTGGAATCACAACAAATGGTGGCGGTCCACTATTGTCATCAGCTTCTTGATGCTCCTCACCAGCCTCAGTATCTCCATCATCCATGCTAAGTTCGGTCTGCTCAGCCAGTTTCTTCATTGCATCATACACTTCTTGAGGTTTGTAGTAGACTAGTTCAACACGATGCAATGCAACCTTCGCAGCAGCCTTAAAGTTCTGAACCCTTTCTTGGTAATCTTGGACATTCTGTGCAACCACCAAAAACAAGGGTTCGTCTCTAAGCCTCTGAACATAATCTTTCGTATATGGATCACTGCACTGCAAACTCTTGAAAAATTCAGAGTCAATTCTCTCCAGAAACGCAACGAGGTCACCTGTAACATGGATCGTTCCATCGTAGTCAGCACCCTTCTGAGTTTCCTTCTCCTCAGGCTCCACTGAGGTGTCTACAACAATATTAGGATATTGTTGCAGTATATCAAGCACAAGAAGCATATTATCAACACACTTCTTCCACACGCTGATCGGCATATGACCAAGTAAGCTAGGATTGACATCAAACTGAGCAGAAATCACATGAAAAAGGATTTCAAGCTTCTGGGCAGGGGTTTTTGCCACACGAGTCAAAAATGTTAGCTGTTCCACACGCTCAATTCTCCCAGTGCCCTTCTTACCCCTCGACGCCACAATCTCCTTAAGCTTCTTATCAACAATATCCCATGTAATCTCACTGGGGTCTTTCAAGAACTGTTTGTCCATATTCTTATCTTTCTTGCTCAACTTCTTTTCCCAGGCTCCACTCAGATCACTCTTATTTTCATCGCTGCTGTCATCTGGATCTGGTTCAGGATCCACAATATCTACGTCACTACCATCATCACCACTATCATCATCCGAAACCTTGTCATCTGCAATGTGATCTTCAAAACTCTCTGGATTATCTCTGCACTTCTGGATCAGGTCTTCATACTGCTTATTGTTCTTCTTAAGTTTTTGTTTCATTGCATTGAGTGCCTTGTTGTTGCTGCTGCTCATCTTCATCTTGGCTTCCTTGTTTGCGGGAGCCTCAGCAAGGAAGTCCTCCAGTAGTACCAGAGTTCTGACGTACGTATTTGGAATTTTGGTAGATTCGTTGACACGAACAACCTTCTCGAGCTGCTTATTGAGCTTGTCAAAACTCTCTTGCAAGCTAATCCAGTCATTGATCTTCATTGCATTGCGCATCTGGTCGGCAGTAGCTTTCATCTCATCATTGCGCTTGTCCTTCAACGAGCGAATCACACGATGGCTCTCAGTATCAGAGTCGTCACTGTCATCTGAATTCAAATAGCGGTTCTTGGACCCATCACGACCCCCATCACCAGCTTCTGATTTTTCACTATCGCTCCCTTGTTCTGACTCAATCTCGTCCACCTCCTCCTCGGAGTCACTGCCTCCCTGATATTATTGGGTAGAACAGAACAAAGATACAGTTATTAGTGCATTTGACTAGGAGAGAATTTATTCATAATAGTTACTGTAAGGATGCAACTAAGAATTGGAGTCAGCGACTAAGTACCTGTCCCCAAAAACGAGACGCCATGGCTGTTGTCTGTTTGTTCTCCTTCAACTAGATTCAAAGCTCTGCAAACATAATACAGGTAGAGAAAGAATTATAACCAGAACAAACTACATAATAAGAAAGAAGACGTAGTTTAATTGAACCACAGGCTAGCAAATGAATAGCTTGTGATCCTCAGAACACACAGTTTTTTGACAATGACGAAATAGCAGAACCATGCCTACGGACCGATTCAGATTGATCAATCAACCTCAAGACAAACAACAGCTCATCAGAAGCAGTTAAACAAGGCGATTAAGTTGGCGCCGATGAGCACGGAGCTAGACCTATAACCTAAACACAAACCAACCCGATTCAGGAATCGCGAGACAGAACGGGCAAGGGCGCGACCAAACACGACGCGTGGGCTAAGCATAGAGTGCGCGAGATCCCCACGGCTCGGGGCGGCGCCCGTCCTCTCGTCGGCGGCTAGGGCTGGGACACGGCGGCGGGCTGGCGCGCGACGAGGCGGCGGCGTCGAGAACGCTGGCCGCCGGGATGCAATGCTAACTCGGAGAGAAATTCGATCAGGTCGATTTTACCTTGCCTTGAGTCGTGACGGCGGAGCGGAGCGGGCTCGGATCTAGCGGAGAAGGGAGGCGTTGAGCGGCGGAAGGCGTGGAGGGGGCGACGGCGTGCTGCGTGCGGGGCGGAGGCGCGGAAGGACTGTAGAGGTGGCGAGGGTTAGGGTTTGGTTTGGGAAGCGTTTTTTTATGAGAGGTATCTTTTTTTTCCTGAAGATCTGGTCGCGCTGGACTCTTGGCGGGCTGGGTCGGCGTATTGTCTGGAGTAAACTGGGCTGGGGGGCTGGGGGGCTGTTCTCCTTCCAATTTTTCTACCCAGCGAACAATAGCAGCATATACGTGTTTTTGTGGTGATGAAGCATATACTTCCAATTTTAAAATATCTAAAAAAAATTGTTCCTCGCGTTAGGGTTTTTCCTCCTCTAGGCGACAGCGGCGACCATCCCCGTAGAGATCGACTCTCCCCCGCCCTCATCTCCTTGCCGGCGATCACCGTGGCTTTCGGGCCTCGGGGGCAGCGCGGTGCCGGGGATCGGGTTAGGGTCCATACCGCTCGCGGTTCAAGACACCTCGGGCTGAGATTGATGGATACAAAGACGTCGAGTTTGGGCTCGGCCATCTCCGATCTGGAGGCCATGATGCAGGAACTGGGACTGAAGGAAGATGAGCTCCAAGATGTCATCGTAGACGATAGTGAACTGAACGGAGAAATGGGCAAGTTCTTCCGCAACAAGAGGGGACTCAGACAAGGGGATCCGAGCTCTCCTTTAATTTTCAACTTTGTGGTGGACGCACTTGCCGTGATGATTCGACGGGCGTGTGCTGCTGGCCACATTTCTGGTCTTGTTCCGTATCTCATCCCGGGCGGTGTGTCCCACCTCCAATACGCTGATGATACACTCCTCCTCTTCGAGCCCAATGATAGTAGTGTGGCCTCTATCAAACTCATTCTCCTGGCCTTTGAACTCATGTCGGGTCTGAAGATCAATTTCCTCAAAAGTGAGGTCATCACCATAGGGATGGATGACCTCTCGAGTTCCCACGTGGCTAACCTTCTCAACTGTAGGCGAGGTACCTTTCCGATCAAGTACTTAGGCCTTCCAATATCTTACCGCGGTCTTACCATCGCTGAGTGGGAACCTCTTTACGGGAAGGTAGACAATCGTGTTAGTCCTTGGCGTGGACGATTTATGTCGTCCGCGGCAAGACTCATCCTGACCAATTCGAGTCTTTCCTCTCTCCCTATCTTTATCATGGGTATGTACCTCCTGGCGGATGGGGTTCACGCCAAACTTGACACCCCCCGATCTCGTTTCTTTTGGGAAGGAACGGGGGCCAAAAAGAAATATCATTTGGTCAAATGGGCGGCAATCTGCCGGCCAAAAAAACTTGGGGGGCTTGGGGTTACCAACTCCAAGCTTATGAATGTTGCACTTTTAACCAAGTGGTGGTGGCGACTTGCGCAAAACGAGTCCGGGCTCTGGGCCCGCATTCTTAAAGCCAAATATTTCCCGGACGGAACGGTTTTCCAAGCCAAATCCTCGGGATCAACGTTCTGGAAAGGGATCCAGGCCGTTCGGCCGGCTTTCGCTCTTGGGGCACACTTCTCTATTAAGAATGGCGGCTCTACACGTTTTTGGCTTGATCATTGGTGGGAGCATTCCCCTTTGTGGCAATCGCATCCAGAGCTGTACCATCTTGCCACCGATCCCAACCTTATGGTTGCCGATGCCCTTCGTGTTAGCCCTCCGGCGATTACATTCATTCGTGCGCTAGGGCCGGTGGAGGCTGCCAACTGGGATAATTTGGTGGTGGCTTGGAGAAATATAGAACTCTCCCCTAATCCTGACGCAGTCTCTTGGAACCTTTCGTCCTCTAAGCAGTTCACGGTCAAATCCTTATATTCCAAAATGTCCGAGGGCCCGGTGCTTTCCATGGTTAGGGGACTGTGGAAAGCGGGGCTGCCTCTGAAGATCAAAATCTTCATGTGGCAGATGGTGAGAAATAGGCTTCCATCCTCCGATAATGTGGTCAAGCGCAATGGACCGTCTGATGGCACTTGCACGCTGTGTGGGTTGGCCGAAGACGCCAACCATATATTTTTTTCAATGTGTGCTGGCCCGTTTTGCGTGGAGTGCGGTGAGGGAAACTTTCAACAAAAATTGGCAACCTCATACTTCGAAAGACCTCTTAGATATCCTTTCGGCCCAGAAAGGATCCTCTGGTAGAATTCTGTGGCGCTGCGTTGGGGCGCTTTTGTGGTCCCTTTGGTCCATTTGCAACAAGTTTACGATCGAACACAAGTTCCCAAAGCACCCTGCTGACATATTATTCAAATGTCACATTTTTCTCCAGGTGTGGATGCCGTTGGGGAAAGCGCTTGACGAACAAGACATGCTTTCTGTCATGGAGAAGATCAAAGTGATGACTTGCCAAGCTCGTCGAGACGATGGGACATCCTAAGCTAGATTTGCTACCTACCGCTCGTTTCTTCATGCTTCGCTTTTGTTTGCGCGTGTTGGTGTCGGTTGTTTCTGAACTTTGAGCTCTACTCTGGTCTGTAACCTAAACTGATGTGTGATGACTTGCCCTTTTGGCTTTATTAATTTAAAGCCGGACGCACTCAGCGTCTTCGTTCCAAAAAAAAAACTGCAGACCAATGCAACTCGGTGGATGGCGATCGCTAGGGTTCATACTGAAAAATACTACAGCCAATATTGGTTGTTCAGGAATATGAGGGTGGCATGGGATCTAGCACAAGAAGTGAAAATCAGGCCGCTTGAGGAAAATCTGTGCTCGATGCAATTCTCGTGCTTAGGAGATTGGGAGAGGGTGATGGATGAAGGGCCATGGAACTTCAAGGGCAAGGCGGTGGTGCTTGCTAACTACAATGGATTCACCAAACCATCTTCCATTGAGCTGAATAAGATAGATATATGGATACAAATCCATGACCTCCCAGATGGCTTCTTCCCGAAGGTCAAGGCACTATCTGCAACGGTTGGTGAATTCATCTATGCTGAACCAAAATCACAGGACTTTGAAGGGAACTTTGCACGGGTCCGAGTGAGAATTGATGTTACCAAGCCACTAAAGAACACTGTTTCTCTAGTTGTCAAGAGGAAGGAAGGCATGGAGCGGGTGATCTTCAGGGTGAAGTATGAGAGACTTCCAGATTGGTGTGCTGCCTATGGGTATTTGGGTCATCGGTTCAAGGAGTGTGGTGATGGAGTTCACCCTCCCAAGGCGCTGGTTTTTAAAGATCTCAAAGCGACATGGTTCAGGGGCCCAGACAATGGTCCAGGAGAAGGAGGATCAAGGGGTGGCTGTGGTAGAGGCCGCGCTGGAAGGGGCGGTGGACGAAATGGTTCAAACATGCCACATAATACCTCCGAGGAAGAGAACAAGGGTGCTATAGAGCGCGACACAGCGATGACAGAAGCTGAAAATAACAGGAAAAGGGGTGCAATCATCCCTTCTGCCCCGCTGCCACTGCCAAACTCTCAAGCAAACAAGGCTCTGCTGCTACCACCGTCAACAGCTCCTGAAAGTCCCTCGTCGAAGCAGGAACCGAAGAGGAACAAGCCAAGTCCATCCACCATTGATACATCCACCACAAAGACTTCAGCCACTGGCAAAAACATTGATGCGCGTTTGGCGGGGCCCCTTGGGGGGTCGCGCCTAGCGCAATGAGTCTACTTGTGTGGAACTGTCGCGGGGCTGGCAATCCCGCGATGGTTCGAGAGCTTCGTGATATCACGAGGCAATTTGCCCCCTCTGTATTATGCATCCTTGAAACTCAGATAGAGGGAAGTAGAGTTGAGAATTTTTCTGGTACTTTAGGATTTAATAAGAGTTTTGCTGTAAACAGCTCCGGAAGGAGTGGAGGCCTTTGTATTTTCTGGAATGATGAAATAAAGGTTGAGGTTGTGGGTTACTCCAAGTATCATATAGATGTTGTTACTGATGAGCTAGCTGACTGTCGGACACGCTTTACCTTTGTCTATGTGGAAGCTCAAGTTAGTGAGAGGTACAAGACATGGGATACGCTCCGAGGCATTGTTGGTGCAAATGATATTCCCTGGGCTGTCATTGGAGACTTTAATGAAGTTCTTCACGGCCATGAGCATGATGGGGTTGGCAATAGGAGCCAGGCGCAGATGGACGGTTTCCGCGATGCCCTTGACACGTGTGGGCTCTCTAATATTGGATACAATGGGCAGTGGTGGACCTTTGAAAAGCGGGTGGCCGGTGGTACACATACTAGGGTCCGGCTGGACAGGTGTGTGGCGAGCCCGGCGTGGCAACTAGCCTTCCCAGGAGCAAAGCTTGAGCACCAGTTAGCGGCTACATCGGATCATATAACCTTGCTTCTACACCTACGTGAACCGCATGCATGCAGCCGGGGCCCCACGGGCTTTTAAATATGAAATCTGCTGGGAACGGGATCCGTAGTTGTCTGAAGTTGTGGCGGCAGGGTGGCAGGCAAAACCAGGAGATTCGCTAGAATCGGTACGAGGAAAGCTCCAGTCGCTGTCGGGCGAGTTAATGCGCTGGGATTGACAGCACTTTGGGAACGTGCGACAGCAGATAGGCGAATTAAAAAAGAGCCTACAGGTGCTTCGGGCTGCGCCGAATCGAACTGGACCATCTCACGTTGAGACAAAAATTGTGGATCAGCTAGTTGAATTATTTCATAGAGAAGAGCTGTTGTGGCGACAAAGGGCCATGCTAGAATGGTTAGCACATGGGGATAAGAATACTTATTTGTTCCACCTGCGTGCTAGTCATCGTAGGAGGAAGAATCAAGTCAAGGAACTGCAGCGTCCGGATGGACAGATCATGAGCGACTTATTGGAGATGGAGGGGCTAACAAATGATTTTTATCAGCAGTTGTATACCTCAGAAGGAGTAAACAACATGCACCAAGTGCTTGATACAGTACCAACTCGTGTAACTCCGGAGATGAATGCTATGTTGAATGCTCCATATAGCTAGGATGAGGTGAAGCAAGCTCTATTCCAAATGTTCCCACTCAAGGCACCGGGCCCAGATGGATTTCCAGCACACTTCTTCCAGCGTCACTGGGAATTTTGTGGTGAAGATGTAACCAAACTGGTCCTGAGCATTGTTGAAGGCAATGAGTCAGCGGAGTGCATCAATGAAACTATGCTGGTTTTGATCCCCAAGGTTAAAAAAACCACACTCTTGTCACAGTTTCGCCCCATCAGCCTTTGTAATGTCTTGTATAAGATTGCATCGAAGGTGATCTCTAATCGTTTGAAGCTAGTTTTGCCTGACATCATATCAGAAGAACAATCAGCATTTGTCCCTGGCCGCTTCATCACTGACAACATCATCACTGCTTATGAATGTCTTCATTTCATGAAAAGAAATAAAGCAAAGAAACACCAAGCGTGTGCTCTGAAGTTAGATATGATGAAAGCCTATGACAGAGTGGAATGGTTGTACCTTCAGGCCATCATGACCAAGTTGGGCTTCACTGAAAGGTGGGTTAATATAGTGATGAACTTGGTAACTACTGTGAAATTCTCAGTCATGTTCAATGGGAAGAGGTTACAGGAATTTCAACCTTCGCATGGAATCAGACAGGGAGACCCAATATCCCCATACTTGTTCTTATTGGCAGCAGAGGGCCTTTCATGCCTCCTCAAATCCAGAAGTGAGTCATCCAGCCTTGAAGGTCTACAAGTGGCACCCTCAGCGCCGCATGTAAACCATCTCCTATTTGCAGATGACAAGCTGGTGTTCTTTAAGGCAAATGGTGTGGGAGCTACTAAGGTAAACCAGGTTCTGGACATATACAGTCAGGCCACAGACCAGCGTATAAATCATGCAAAAATCAACTATATACTTCAGCAAAGGGGTGCCTGAAAGTGTTAGGCAGGAGATCAAGACCTTGCTTAATGTGCCAAATGAAACTTTGAATGAGAAATATTTGGGGATGCCCTCGGATATAGGGAGCTCAAAAAACGGGGCCTTCAAATATCTTGAAGGACCGTCTTTGGAGCAAGGTGCAGGGTTGGATTGAGATGACTCTGTCAACTGCTGGAAAGGAAGTGTTAGTAAAATATGTCGCTCAAGCAGTGCCTATTTTCTCCATGTCATGTTTTAAGTTGCCCAAAGGACTATGTGAGCACTTAAATATGATGATACACAAATTCTGGTGGGGGAGTAAGGAAGGTGAACGAAAACCACATTGCGTGTCTTGGGAAGCTATGACAAAGCCGAAAGGTATGGGTGGCCTAGGTTTTAAGGATTTTGAGTTATTTAACCTTGCCATGCTAGCTAAGAAGGCCTGGCGCATGTTGGAATCTCCTGACTCACTAAATGCTAGGTTGCTGAAGAGCATATATTTTCCTGACTGTTCCATCCTTGAGCCAGACCTGGGAGGTCATCCTAGCCAAATTTGGAGATCCATTATTGAAGGCTAGGATATTATGAAGCATGGTATTATAAAGAGGATAAGCAATGGACAGTCTACCAGAATTTGGGAGGATAATTGGCTCCCTAGGAGTGAGATGCTGAAGCCATATGGGTGTTTAATTCAAAACCCTCTAGAGCTAGTTTCTAAGCTAATTGATCCCACAACCGCAACATGGAACTGTTGGGGAACGTAGTATTTTAAAATTTTCCTACGATCACGCAAGATCTATCTACCAGATGCATAGCAACGAGAGGGAAGAGTGTGTCTACGTACCCTCGTAGACCGGGAGCGGAAGCGTCATGTGACGCGGTTGATGTTGTCGAACTTCTTCGCGATCCAACCGATCAAGCACCGAACGTACGGCACCTCCGCGTTCAGCACACGTTCAGCTTGATGACGTCCCACGAGCTCTTGATCCAGTTGAGCTTCACGGGAGAGTTTCGTCAGCACGACGGCGTGGTGACGGATATGATGTGTTCACCGGCGCAGGGCTTCGCCTAAGCTCCGCGACGGTATGACCGAGGTGTGATTCTGTGGAGGGGGGCACCGCACACGGCTAAAACAATTCAACTTGTGTGTCTTTGGGTGCCCCCCTGCCCCCGTATATAAAGGAGCAAGGGAGGTAGGCCGGCCGGCTCTTCCTGGTGCGGCTAGGGAAGGAGTCCTACTAGGAATAGGATTGCAATCCTATTCCTAGTAGGATTCACCAAAAGGAAGAAGGGGGAAAGGAATAGGAGAGGTGGCGCCCCCCAATCCTAGTCCAACTAGGAACCCTAGGTGGGGGCGCCGGCCAGCCCTATGGGCTGCCTCTCTCTTTCCCTTTAGGCCCACTATGGACCATCCCCTCTCGTAGGGGGTTCCGGTAACCCCCTCCGCCAATCCCGATAAATCCGAAACTTTTCCGGAACACTTCCGGTGTCCGAATATAGTCGTCCAATATATCAATCTTTATGTCTCGGACATTCCGAGACTCCTCGTCATGTCCGTGATCTCATCCGGGACTCCGAACTACCTTCGGTACATCAATACTCATAAACTCATAATACCGATCGTCATCAAACGTTAAGCGTGCGGACCCTACGGGTTCGAGAACTATGTAGACATGACCGAGACTCATCTCCGGTCAATAACCAATAGCGGAACCTGGATGTTCATATTGGCTCCTACATATTCTACGAAGATCTATTATCGGTCAGAACCGCATAACAACATACGTTGTTCCTTTTGTCAAACGGTAGGTTACTTGCCCGAGATTCGATCGTCGGTATCTCTATACCTAGTTCAATCTCGTTACCGGAAAGTCTCTTTACTCGTTCCGTAACACATCATCTCGTGACTAACTCATTAGTCTTTTGCTTGCAAGGCTTATTGTGATGTGTGTTACCGAGAGGGCCCAGAGATACCTCTCCGACACTCGGAGTGACAAATCCTAATCTTGATCTATGCCAACACCACGAATACTTTCGGAGACACCTGTAGAGCATCTTTATGATCACCCAGTTACGTTGTGACGTTTGATAGCACACAAGGTGTTCCTACGGTATTCGGGAGTTGCATAATCTCATAGTCATAGGAACATGTATAAGTCATGAAGAAAGCAATAGCAGTAAAACTAAACGATCATAGTGCTATGCTAACGGATGGGTCTTGTCCATCACATCATTCTCCTAATGATGTGATCCCGTTGATCAAATGACAACTCATGTCTATGGCTAGGAAACATAACCATCTTTGATCAATGAGCTAGTCTAGTAGAGGCATACTAGGGACATACTATTTTGTCTATGTATTCACACATGTATCAAGTTTCCGGTTAATACAATTCTAGCATGAATAAAAGACATTTATCATGATATAAGGAAATACAAATAACATTTTTATTATTGCCTCTAGGGCATATTTCCTTCAGTCTCCCACTTGCACTAGAGTCAATAATCTAGCTCACATCGCCATGTGATTTAATACCGATAGTTCACATCGTTATGTGAATAACACCCATAGTTCACATCGCCATGTGACCAACACCCAAAAGGTTTACTAGAGTCAATAATCTAGTTCACATCGCTATGTGATTAATACCCAAGAGTAATAAGGTGTGATCATGTTTTGCTTGTGAGAGAAGTTTAGTCAACGGGTCTGTCACATTTAGATCCGTATGTATTTCGCAAATTTCTATGTCTACAATGCTCTGCATGGAGCTACTCTAGCTAATTGCTCCCACTTTCAATACGCATCCAGATTGATACTTAGAGTCATCTGGATTTAGTGTCAAAGCTTGCATCGGCGTAACCCTTTACTACGAACTCTTTATCACCTCCATAATCGAGAAACATTTCCTTAGTCATCCAGTTACTAAGGATAATTTTGACCGCTGTACAGTGATCTACTCCAGGATCACTATTGTACCTCCTTGTCAAACTTATGGCAAGGTACACAACATGTTTGGTACACAGCATGGCATACTTTATAGAACCTATGGCTGAGGCATAGGGAATGACTTTCATTTTCTCTATATTTTTCTGCCGTGGTCTGGCTTTGAGTCTTACTCAACTTCACACCTTACAAGTCAGGCAAGAACTCCTTCTTTGACTGATCCATTTTGAACTACTTCAAAATCTTATTCAAGGTATGAACTCCTTCTTTACCAAGGTCTTTCTTTGAAAAACTCCTTTCAAATACTTCTTTATGCTTTCCAGAAAATTCTACATCATTTCCGATCGACAATATGTCATTCACATATACTTATCAGAAAGGTTGTAGTGCTCCCACTCACTTCTTGTAAATACAGGCTTCACCACAAGTCTGTATAAATCTATATGCTTTGATCAACTTATCAAAGCGTATATTCCAACTCCGAGATGCTTGCACCAGTCCATAGATGGATCGCTGGAGCTTGCATACTTTGTCAGCACCTTTTGGATCGACAAAACCTTCTGGTTGCATCATATACAACTCTTCTTTGAGATATCCATTTAGGAATGCAGTTTTGACATCCATTTGCCAGATTTCATAATCATAAAATGCGGCAATTGCTAACATGATTCGGACAGACTTAAGCATCGCTACAGGTGAGAAAGTTTCATCGTAGTCAACTCCTTGAACTTGTCGAAAACCTTTCGCAACAAGTCGAGCTTTGTAAACAGTAATATTACCGTCTGCGTCGGTCTTCCTCTTGAAGATCCATTTATTTTCGATGGCTTGCCGATCATCGGGCAAGTCAACCAAAGTCCATACTTTGTTCTCATACATGGATCCCATCTCAGATTTCATGGCTTCAAGCCATTTTGCGGAATCTGGGCTCATCATCGCTTCCTCATAGTTCGTAGGTTCATCATGGTCTAGTAACATGATTTCCAGAACTGGGTTGCCGTACCACTCTGGTGCGGAACGTACTCTGGTTGATCTACATCATTCTGTAGAAACTTGATCCGAAGTTTCATGATCATTATCATTAACTTCCTCACTAATTGGTGTAGGAATCACTGGAACAATTTCCTGTGATGTACTACTTTCCAATCCGGGAGAAGGTACAATTACCTCATCAAGTTCTACTTTCCTCCCACTCACTTCTTTCGAGAGAAACTCTTTTTCTAGAAAGGATCCGTTCTTAGCAACGAATATTTTGCCTTCGGATCTGTGATAGAAGGTGTACCCAACAGTCTCTTTTGGGTATCCTATGAAGAAACATTTTTCCGACTTGGGTTCAAGCTTATCAGGTTGAAGTGTTTTCACATAAGCATCGCAGCCCCAAACTTTAAGAAACGACAACTTTGGTTTCTTGCCAAACCATAGTTCATAAGGTGTCGTATCAACGGATTTAGATGGTGCCCTAGTTAACGTGAATGCAGCTGTCTCTAATGCATAACCCCAAAACGATAGTGGTAAATCGGTAAGAGACATCATAGATCGCACCATATCCAATAAAGTACGGTTACGACGTTCGGACACACCATTACGCTGTGGTGTTCCAGGTGGCGTGAGTTGTGAAACTATTCCACATTGTTTCAAATGAAGACCAAAATCGTAACTCAAATATTCTCCTCCACGATCAGATCGTAGAAACTTTATTTTCTTGTTACGATGATTCTCTACTTCACTCTGAAATTCTTTGAACTTTTCAAATGTTTCAGACTTGTGTTTCATTAAGTAGATATACCCATATCTGCTCAAATCATCAGTGAAGGTCAGAAAATAACGATACCCGCCGCGAGCATCAACACTCATTGGTCCACATACATCAGTATGTATGATTTCCAACAAATCTGTTGCTCGCTCCATAGTTCCGGAGAACGGAGTTTTAGTCATCTTGCCCATAAGGCATGGTTCGCAAGCACCAAGTGATTCATAATCAAGTGATTCCAAAAGTCCATCATTATGGAGTTTCTTCATGCGTTTTACACCAATATGACCTAAACAGCAGTGCCACAAATAAGTTGCACTATCATTATTAACCTTGCATCTTTTGGCTTCAATATTATGAATATGTGTATCACACGATCGAGATCCAACAAACTATTTTCATTGGGTGTATGACCATAGAAGGTTTTATTCATGTAAACAGAACAACAATTATTCTCTAACTTACATGAATAACCGTATTGCAATAAACATGATCAAATCACATTCATGCTCAACACAAACACCAAATAACACTTATTTAGGTTCAACACTAATCCCGAAAGTATAGGGAGTGTGCGATGATGATCAAATCAATCTTGGAACTGCTTCCAATACACATCGTCACTTCATCCTTTAACTAGTTTATGTTCATTATGCAACTCCCACTTCGAGTTACTACTCTTTAGCAACTGAACCAATATCAAATACCGAGGGGTTGCTATGAACACTAGTAAAATACACATCAATAATCTGTATATCAAATATACCTTTGTTCACTTTGCCATCCTTCTTATCTGCCAAGTATCTAGGGCAGTTCCACTTCTAGTGACCATTTCCTTTGCAGTATAAGCTCTTGTTTCAGGCTTGAGTTTAGCTTTGGGTTTCTTCATGGGAGTGACAACTTGCTTGTCATTCTTCTTGAAGTTCCCCTTCTATCCCTTTGCCCTTTACTTGAAACAAGTGGTCTTGTTAACCATCAACACTTGATGTTCTTTCTTGATTTCTACCTTCGCCGATTTCAGCATTGCGAAGAGCTCGGGAATTACCTTCGTTATCCCTTGCATATTATAGTTCATCACGAAGTTCTACTAACTTGGTGATAGTGACTAGAGAACTTTGTCAATTACTATCTTATCTGGAAGATTAACTCCCACTTGATTCAAGTAATTGTAGTACCCAGACAATCTGAGCACAAGCTCACTGGTTGAGCTATTCTCCTCCATCTTGTAGGCAAAGTACTATCAGAAGTCTTATACCTCTCGACACGGGCATGAGTATGAAATACTAATTTCAACTCTTGGAACATCTCATATGCTCCGTGGCGTTTCAAACGTTTTTGAAGTTCCGGTTATAAGCCGTAAAGTATGGTGCGCTAAACTATCAAGTAGTCATCATATCGAGCTTTTGTCAAAACGTTCATAACGTCTACATCTGCTCCTGCAATAGGTCGGTCACCTAGCGGTGCATCAAGGACATAATTCTTCTGTGCAGCAATGAGGATAATCCTCAGATCACGGAACAATTCCGCATCATTGCTACTAACATCTTTCAACTTGGTTTTCTCTAGGAACATATGAAAAATAAACGGGGAGCAACATCGCGAGCTATTGATCTACAACATAGATATGCTAATACTACCAGGACTAAGTTCATGATAAATTAAAGTTCAATTAATCATATTACTTAAGAACTCCCACTTAGATAGACATCCCTCTGGTCATCTAAATGATCACGTGATCCAAATCAACTAAACCATGTCCGATCATCACGTGAGATGGAGTAGTTTCAATGGTGAACATCTTATGTTGATCATATCTACTATATGATTCACGCTCGACCTTTCGGTCTCCAGTGTTCCGAGGCCATATCTGCATATGCTAGGCTCGTCAAGTTTAACCCGAGTATTTTGTGTGTGCAAAACTGGCTTACACCCGTTGTATTTGAACGTAGAGCTTATCACACCCGATCATCACGTGGTGTCTCGGCACGACGAACTTTCGCAACGGTGCATACTCAGGGAGAACACTTATACCTTGAAATTTAGTAAGGGATCATCTTATAATGCTACCGTCGTTCTAAGCAAAATAAGAAGCATAATAAGATAAACATCACATGCAATCAAAATATGTGACATGATATGGCCATCATCATCTTGTGCTTTTGATCTCCATCTACAAAGCACCGTCATGATCACCCTTGCAAAACACGATCATCTCATACAAAAACCGTATAACTCATCATGTCTTGACCATATCACATCACAACATGCCCTGCAAAAACAAGTTAGACGTCCTCTACTTTGTTGTTGCAAGTTTTACGTGGCTGCTACGGGCTTAGCAAGAACCGTTCTTACCTACGCATACAAAACCACAACGATGTTTCGTCAAGTATGTGCTGTTTTAACCTTCACAAGGACCGGGCGTAGCCACACTTGATTCAGCTAAAGTGACAGAGACAGACACCCGCCAGTCACCTTTAAGCAACGAGTGCTCGTAACGGTGAAACCAGTCTCGCGTAAGCGTACGCGTAATGTCGGTCCGGGCCGCTTCATCTCACAATACCGCCGAAGCAAAGTATGACATGCTGGTAAGCAGTATGACTAGTATCGCCCACAACTCATTGT
This sequence comes from Secale cereale, assembly GCA_902687465.1. NCBI lineage: Eukaryota > Viridiplantae > Streptophyta > Magnoliopsida > Poales > Poaceae > Secale > Secale cereale. The sequence continues at coordinate 729,507,716 of LR738713.1, forward strand.
GTTCTACTCGTGCATATCATCTACGCATAGACCTGGCTCATGATGCCACTGTTGGGGAACGTAGTATTTTAAAATTTTCCTACGATCACGCAAGATCTATCTACCAGATGCATAGCAACGAGAGGGAAGAGTGTGTCTACGTACCCTCGTAGACCGGGAGCGGAAGCGTCAAGTGACATGGTTGATGTTGTCGAACTTCTTCGCGATCCAACCGATCAAGCACCGAACGTACGGCACCTCCGCGTTCAGCACACGTTCAGCTTGATGACGTCCCATGAGCTCTTGATCCAGTTGAGCTTCACGGGAGAGTTTCGTCAGCACGACGGCGTGGTGACGGATATGATGTGTTCACCGGCGCAGGGCTTCGCCTAAGCTCCGCGACGGTATGACCGAGGTGTGATTCTGTGGAGGGGGGCACCGCACACGGCTAAAACAATCCAACTTGTGTGTCTTTGGGTGCCCCCCTGCCCCCGTATATAAAGGAGCAAGGGAGGGAGGCCGGCCGGCCCTTCCTGGTGCGGCTAGGAGTGGACTCCTACTAGGAATAGGATTGCAATCCTATTCCTAGTAGGATTCACCAAAAGAAGGAAGGGGGAAAGGAATAGGAGAGGTGGCGCCCCACCCCCCCCCAATCCTAGTCCAACTAGGAACCCTAGGTGAGGGCGCCGGCCAGCCCTATGGGCTGCCTCTCTCTTTCCCTTTAGGCCCACTATGGACCATCCCCTCTCGTAGGGGGTTCCGGTAACCCCCTCCGGCATTCCCGATAAATCCGAAACTTTTCCGGAACACTTCCGGTGTCCGAATATAGTCGTCCAATATATCAATCTTTATGTCTCGGACATTCCGAGACTCCTCGTCATGTCCGTGATCTCATCCGGGACTCCGAACTACCTTCGGTACATCAATACTCATAAACTCATAATACCGATCGTCATCAAACGTTAAGCGTGCGGACCCTACGGGTTCGAGAACTATGTAGACATGACCGAGACTAATCTCCGGTCAATAACCAATAGCGGAACCTGGATGTTCATATTGGCTCCTACATATTCTACGAAGATCTTTTATCGGTCAGAACCGCATAACAACATACGTTGTTCCTTTTGTCAAACGGTATGTTACTTGCCCGAGATTCGATCGTCGGTATCTCTATACCTAGTTCAATCTCGTTACCGGCAAGTCTCTTTACTCGTTCCGTAACACATCATCTCGTGACTAACTCATTAGTCTTTTGCTTGCAAGGCTTATTGTGATGTGTGTTACCTAGAGGGCCCAGAGATACCTCTCCGACACTCGGAGTGACAAATCCTAATCTTGATCTATGCCAACACCACGAATACTTTCGGAGACACCTGTAGAGCATCTTTATGATCACCCAGTTACGTTGTGACGTTTGATAGCACACAAGGTGTTCCTACGGTATTCGGGAGTTGCATAATCTCATAGTCATAGGAACATGTATAAGTCATGAAGAAAGCAATAGCAGTAAAACTAAACGATCATAGTGCTATGCTAACGGATGGGTCTTGTCCATCACATCATTCTCCTAATGATGTGATCCCGTTGATCAAATGAAAACTCATGTCTATGGCTAGGAAACATAACCATCTTTGATCAATGAGCTAGTCTAGTAGAGGCATACTAGGGACATACTGTTTTGTCTATGTATTCACACATGTATCAAGTTTCCGGTTAATACAATTCTAGCATGATTAAAAGACATTTATCATGATATAAGGAAATACAAATAACATTTTTATTATTGCCTCTAGGGCATTTTTCCTTCAGGAACAAGCAGCTGGTGGAACAAATCTTCATGCCTATGGATGCGAAGGTTATTCTGTCAATCCCTTTGTGTACTCGGAATATGTCAGACTTCTGGGGTTGGCATTTTGAGCGACGTGGGACGTTCTTTGTCAAATCCGCATATAACATGCTGGTGGATACAAAACTCGATGAGAAGCTTGGCTTAATGGAGACGTTGGTTCCTCCAGCGAAAATGGAGAACAAAAGGCATGGACTTACCTATGGAAAACTACGGTACCGGGAAAGGTCAGAATGTTTTTCTGGAGATTGTTGAAGCAATCATTGCCAACGGAGGATGTTTGAGCTCATAGACACATGTCAGATACCTCTACCTGTGGTCTGTGTGGCGCGCCAGATTCATGGAGACACTCCTTGCTGGACTGCAACATGTCACGATGCACTTGGGCACTGGCGGATGAGGACCTCATACATAAAATGTCAACATCAGCCGAGCTTAATGCTAAGTGCTGGCTGTTTAACATGATGGAGGAACCCCCACATAATCTCTTTGTCACTTTGCCAGTGACGTTATGGGCGCTATGGTCAGCAAGGAGGAAAGTAATTCATGAGGGAGTCTTCCAGAGCCCCTAATCAATCCATGCTTTCGTTGCCAGGTTTATAAGTGAGTTCGAGATGATCAAGGAAAAGGCACCACAGCCGAGGCAGCTAACTGGAGCAGTTGTGGCCCAAATGCTACGTCCCAAAGCGCCTCCAGAAGGTTTTGTAAAGGTACATGTCGATGCAGGAGTGCTGATAGGATGATGTGGTGCTGATGCGGCAGTTTGCCGGGACGCTCGAGGTACCTACCTGGGTAGTTCTTCCCTGGTTGTAGGAGGAGTAGATGGCCATGCATCCCTTGAAGCTATTGCATGCAGAGAAGCCCTTGAATTGGCGCATGATCTAAATCTACATCGAGTGGTCATTGCTTCGGATGCTAAGCAGGTTGTGAACGACATCAATACTTCATCAAGAGGAGCATATGGAGCAATCATTTCTGAAATCAAGGCCTATTCTAGTTTATCTCAGTGTAATTTTACTTTTGAAAGTCGAAAAGTGAACCTAGAAGCTCATAAGTTAGCCAAGCATTCTCTTTCGTTAGGGCTGGGACGCCATGTCTGGTATGGCCAATCCCATGACCCAAATTGTATCCCACACTCTGTGGATTATGAATGAGTAAAGCTTGGTTTGTCTCAAAAAATATATACTTCCAATTTTGGGAGTTGTGTGGTGATGAGATGACAAGCATGACCAGGAGGGTCAAGGGTAACCGGTTTTATGCACTCAAGCTAGATATGATGAAGGCTTATGACAGATTGGAGTGGAGTTATTTGAGAGCTGTCATGTTGAAATTGGGGATCAGTACTCGTTTTACCGACACAGTGATGCGTTGTGTTTCATTAGTAACTTTCTCGGTTTTATTTAACGGTGAATGCTTGAAGACTTCTAGTCCATCAGGGGGCTACGACAGGGAGACCCTATATCCCCCTATGTGTTTCTATTGGCGGTCGAGGGTTTATCTTGCTTGCTTAAATAAGAAAGAATAAGAGGCGTGTCTGTTACAGAATCGGCACCGGTGGTTAGTCATCTCCTTTTTGCCGATGATAGTTTGCTCTTTTTCGAGGCATCCACGGACTGTGCAACACGGGTCCGTAATCTTTTAAGGAGATATTGCGAGGCTTCGGGACAGAGGATAAATGTGAGTAAGTCTTCGATTTTCTTTAGTAAGGGAGTTGCAGAATCCCTTCGAAGTGATGTCAAGGCTATTCTGGAGGTTCAGAATGAGGCACTTTCAGAGAAGTATTTGGGCCTCCCAACCGCTGTAGGAAAGACAAAAGAGGGCTGTATCAGATACCTAAAGGATAGTATATGGAAGCATGTGCAAGGGTGGATGACCAAATGTTTGTCGGCTAGAGGGAAGGAAGTTCTTATTAAATCCGTGGCACAAGCAATTCCGACGTACTCCATGGCTTGTTTCAAACTCCCACGAGGCCTATGTGAGCATATCAACGGATTAATTCGAAGTTTTGGTGGGGAAGTAAGAAGGGAGAATCCAAAACGGCATGGGTGTCGTGGAAAACTATGACATTGCCCAAATTTATGGGAGGTTTGGGGTTTAGGGACATCGAGCTTTTCAATCTAGCCCTCTTAGCTCGCCAAGCATGGAGAATCATGCAAGATCCTGGGTCTTTGAGTGCCCTTATGTTAAAAGCCAAGTACTTCCCCGACTGTCATATTTTAGACGTCACCCTGGGTACATCCCCATCACAGGTTTGGCGCTATTTATTGGATGGAAGAGATACCCTCTCGCTTGGCCTGATCAAGCGGATAGGTACGGGCGAAACCACGCATATATGGACTGAAAACTGGTTACCGAGGAGTTATAAGCTGAGACCAATCTGTGCACGGTCTGATAACCCACCCCAGCAAGTATCGGAGTTGATAAACCCGGCCACCAGAACCTGGGATAGTGAAGTGTTGCAGGAACATTTTATTGCGCCTGATGTGGAGGTAATTCTGAACATACCAATAAGCTCAAGGTTTCAGGAAGATTTTTATGCATGGCATTATGAGAAGAGAGGGATCTTCACTGTGAGTTCGGCGTATAAGATGTTATCTGATGTGAAGAAGCAACGAGAAGATTGGCTGGAGCATAGACCGAGCATTTCTGACACACAAGCAACGAAGAAATCATGGTCGTCGCTCTGGAATGTCAAGATCCCGTCAAAAGTCTGTATTTTTGTGTGGAGACTGGCACATACATCGATCCCGACAGGAGCTTTAAAGCATGAGAGGAAGATGGCAGTCTCGCCCGTGTGCTCTGTATGCAATGATGCTCTTGATACGTGGCGCCACTCCCTCATAAATTGCCGGATGGCGAGATGTGTTTGGGCTTTAGGGGATGAAGGAACTTTGGAGCATGTTATTGTTGGGGAACGTAGTATTTTAAAATTTTCCTACGATCACGCAAGATCTATCTACCAGATGCATAGCAACGAGAGGGAAGAGTGTGTCTACGTACCCTCGTAGACCGGGAGCGGAAGCGTCAAGTGACGCGGTTGATGTTGTCGAACTTCTTCGCGATCCAACCGATCAAGCACCGAACGTACGGCACCTCCGCGTTCAGCACACGTTCAGCTTGATGACGTCCCACGAGCTCTTGATCCAGTTGAGCTTCACGGGAGAGTTTCATCAGCACAACGGCATGGTGACGGATATGATGTGTTCACCGGCGCAGGGCTTCGCCTAAGCTCCGCGACGGTATGACCGAGGTGTGATTCTGTGGAGGGGGGCACCGCACACGGCTAAAACAATTCAACTTGTGTGTCTTTGGGTGCCCCCCTGCCCCCGTATATAAAGGAGCAAGGGAGGGAGGCCGGCCGGCTCTTCCTGGTGCGGCTAGGGAAGGAGTCCTACTAGGAATAGGATTGCAATCCTATTCCTAGTAGGATTCACCAAAAGGAAGAAGGGGGAAAGGAATAGGAGAGGTGGCGCCCCCCAATCCTAGTCCAACTAGGAACCCTAGGTGGGGGCGCCGGCCAGCCCTATGGGCTGCCTCTCTCTTTCCCTTTAGGCCCACTATGGACCATCCCCTCTCGTAGGGGGTTCCGGTAACCCCCTCCGGCAATCCCGATAAATCCGAAACTTTTCCGGAACACTTCCGGTGTCCGAATATAGTCGTCCAATATCAATCTTTATGTCTCGGACATTCCGAGACTCCTCGTCATGTCCGTGATCTCATCCGGGACTCCGAACTACCTTCGGTACATCAATACTCATAAACTCATAATACCGATCGTCATCAAACGTTAAGCGTGCGGACCCTACGGGTTCGAGAACTATGTAGACATGACCGAGACTCATCTCCGGTCAATAACCAATAGCGGAACCTGGATGTTCATATTGGCTCCTACATATTCTACGAAGATCTATTATCGGTCAGAACCGCATAACAACATACGTTGTTCCTTTTGTCAAACGGTATGTTACTTGCCCGAGATTCGATCGTCGGTATCTCTATACCTAGTTCAATCTCGTTACCGGCAAGTCTCTTTACTCGTTCCGTAACACATCATCTCGTGACTAACTTATTAGTCTTTTGCTTGCAAGGCTTATTGTGATGTGTGTTACCGAGAGGGCCCAGAGATACCTCTCCGACACTCGGAGTGACAAATCCTAATCTTGATCTATGCCAACACCACGAATACTTTCGGAGACACCTGTATAGCATCTTTATGATCACCCAGTTACGTTGTGACGTTTGATAGCACACAAGGTGTTCCTACGGTATTCGGGAGTTGCATAATCTCATAGTCATAGGAACATGTATAAGTCATGAAGAAAGCAATAGCAGTAAAACTAAACGATCATAGTGCTATGCTAACGGATGGGTCTTGTCCATCACATCATTCTCCTAATGATGTGATCCCGTTGATCAAATGACAACTCATGTCTATGGCTAGGAAACATAACCATCTTTGATCAATGAGCTAGTCTAGTAGAGGCATACTAGGGACTTACTGTTTTGTCTATGTATCCACACATGTACTAAGTTTCCGGTTAATACAATTCTAGCATGAATAAAAGACATTTATCATGATATAAGGAAATACAAATAACAACGTTATTATTGCCTCTAGGGCATATTTCCTTCACGTGCTTGGTCGACGCTACATATATACTACACATACGTATATGGAGGACTAGAGTCACGCTAGCTAGCTAGCTAGCTGCTAGCTATACTAAGCAAACGAAGGAACAGAAGATCTCGTATATATAATCAACATATATATATATATATATGCATACAGAGAGATGTAATATCGACCACCTCTCCTTCTCCGAGAGATTGGTCGAACAACAAGTTCTCGTATATCGTCTATCCCGACACTACCGGGCACATATATACAATAATTATCTCTTACAAAAATAATCTCCTAACACATGGATGCATGGTCCACATAGTATTCTCCGTCTTCAGCGATCACGTGTTCAAGGAAGAATGCCGCCAATTCCTCTTGAATTGCTCGCAGACGATCTGGTGTTAGGAGTTCATCCCGCATCCGAAACATCTAATTTGAAGTAGGGGGTCAATACATGAAATGATGCTATAAATTTGTGAATATTATTGATTGCTTACGCACTTCAAATTGTTCATCAGTGTAGCCCCGCTCACAGGTCGTGTGGCGGATGGACTCGCAAATGTAGTATCCACAATAATCATTCCCGGGTTCCTGCCACAACCACTTTACAAGAAATAGAGCTCAATCAAACTGATAAGCAAGAATGCCAAATTGGTATTGATGAAACTAGCGCTTGAATCAAGATATAGGAGATGCGCGTGCGGAACATGCTACTATATAGTACTTACTTTCGGGTATCTTCAATTGTAGCTTCTTCGGCAGTCCCGGAGCTTTTTTGATGAATTTTTTCCAAGCCCTGCCAGACAAAGGAAACAATTGTTGGGGAACGTAGTATTTTAAAATTTTCCTACGATCACGCAAGATCTATCTACCAGATGCATAGCAACGAGAAGGGAGAGTGTGTCTACGTACCCTCGTAGACCGGGAGCGGAAGCGTCAAGTGACGCGGTTGATGTTGTCGAACTTCTTCGCGATTCAACCGATCAAGCACCGAACGTACGGCACCTCCGCGTTCAGCACACGTTCAGCTTGATGACGTCCCACGAGCTCTTGATCCAGTTGAGCTTCACGGGGGAGTTTCGTCAGCACGACGGCGTGGTGACGGATATGATGTGAACACCGGCGCAGGGCTTCTCCTAAGCTTCGCGACGGTACGACCGAGGTGTGATTCTGTGGAGGGGGGCACCGCACACGGCTAAAACAATTCAACTTGTGTGTCTTTGGGTGCCCCCCTGCCCCCGTATATCAAGGAGCAAGGGAGGAGGGGCCGGCCACCTCCTATGGTGCGGCTAGGGAGGGGACTCCTACTAGGAATAGGATTGCAATCCTATTCCTAGTAGGATTCACCGAAAGGAAGAAGGGGGAAAGGAATAGGAGAGGTGGCGCCCCCCCAATCCTAGTCCAACTAGGATTCCTAGGTGGGGGCGCCGGCCAGCCCTATGGGCTGCCTCTCTCTCACCCTTTAGGCCCACTATGGACCATCCCCTCTCGTAGGGGGTTCCGGTAACCCCCTCCGGCATTCCCGATAAATCCGAAACTTTTCCGGTATACTTCCGGTGTCCGAATATAGCCGTCCAATATATCAATCTTTATGTCTCGGACATTCCGAGACTCCTCGTCATGTCCGTGATCTCATCCGGGACTCCGAATTACCTTCGGTACATCAATACTCAAAAACTCATAATACCGATCGTCATCAAACGTTAAGCGTGCGGACCCTACGGGTTCGAGAACTATGTAGACATGACCGAGACTCATCTCTGGTCAATAACCAATAGCGGAACCTGGATGTTCATATTGGCTCCTACATATTCTACGAAGATCTTTTATCGGTCAGAACCGCATAACAACATACGTTGTTCCTTTTGTCAAACGGTATGTTACTTGCCCGAGATTCGATCGTCGGTATCTTTATACCTAGTTCAATCTCGTTTACCGGCAAGTCTCTTTAATCGTTCCGTAACACATCATCTCGTGACTAACTCATTAGTCTTTTGCTTGCAAGGCTTATTGTGATGTGTGTTACCGAGAGGGCCCAGAGATACCTCTCCGACACTCGGAGTGACAAATCCTAATCTTGATCTATGCCAACACCACGAATACTTTCGGAGACACCTGTAGAGCATCTTTATGATCACCCAGTTACGTTGTGACGTTTGATAGCACACAAGGTGTTCCTACGGTATTCGGGAGTTGCATAATCTCATAGTCATAGGAACATGTATAAGTCATGAAGAAAGCAATAGCAGTTAAACTAAACGATCATAGTGCTATGCTAACGGATGGGTCTTGTCCATCACATCATTCTCCTAATGATGTGATCCCGTTGATCAAATGACAACTCATGTCCATGGCCAGGAAACATAACCATCTTTGATCAATGAGCTAGTCTAGTAGAGGCATACTAGGGACATACTGTTTTGTCTATGTATTCACACATGTACTAAGTTTCCGATTAATACAATTCTAGCATGAATAAAAGACATTTATCATGATATAAGGAAATACAAATAACATCTTTATTATTGCCTCTAGGGCATATTTCCTTCAGTTATAGCAAACCAAACAGAGGATGCAAAGTTGTGGATCTTCTGGTTGTTTGACACACTGAAGGAGGAAGAGCTGGCGCATGTACTGATTACCATGTGGGCTATATGGTGGGCGCGGCGGCGTGCCATTCACGACAATCAATTCCAGAATCCAGTCACCACTATGGGCTTCATCAACAACTATCTGGAAGAGCTTCAGCGTCGAACAAGAAGTCAGTAATCAGCGTGCCCCAGGTGATGAAACAACGGCAACGAAGATGGTTACCTACTACAAATGGTTAAGCTAAAATAAATGTGGATGGAGGCCTGTCAACATTGGGAGAAAAAGGGGTGGCAGCAGCTATATGCAGAGATGGTGAAGGTGTTTTCTTGGGTGCTTCAGCTGTGGTAATGGCTGGAATGACGGACCCAACGACTTTGGAAGCCCTAGCCTACAGCGAAGCGCTCGCATTAGCTGAGGATCTGAACCTCCGTAACCTGACCATCACATCGGACTGTTACGAAGTGGTGAGAGACATCAAGAATGAAGCTTTCCCGGCCTATGCGTCCATCCTAAGAGAGATAAAGTATACTAGCCTTAATTTTGATTCTGTAAGCTTTTGTTTTGAATTTAGAGAGTCCAACTTTGAAGCTCACTCGATTGCGAAGGGAGCCTCTACTCTGTCTGTTGGACGCCATGTGTGGCTGGGTGTTACTCAAGATATCGCTTCTATCCCAAACATTATAAGCTTTGAATAAAATCCTAGTTACCCCTAAAAAATGTGTTTTTTTTTGAATTGTTTGGATTGCTTACCACATGTGTCACGTGGTAAAAAAGGAGCTTTCATGCTCAAACCGGGGGATGGGAGGAAAGAGAGGAAGGGTTCTGACCGGCGATGACAAGCAATGGATGGAAGGAGGTTAATTAGCATCATGAATTCTTGATGATTTTGGAAAAAAATGTCATACGCGGGAAAGGGAGCACACTACATCGAGCAAGAGAGGTGGTGGAGGTGAGGGAGATGGAAGGTAGCAAGTTGCCATTGGGGATGGGGGGATATTGTGGGCATGAGAGCGCTTGGAGGAAGACGAAGGACATGGTGTCTTTCCCTGCCCGTATCGGGTGACGTTCACACATTAATATTGTTCTTTTTTCTTTGTTGAAACAGAGGCAAGAGATGTATCTCGTCTATCTATTGATGGGTAACATTACATGGAAAACAAAACAAAATCTACGCACACGAAATGATCTATCCATGGAGATGCATAGAAACGAGGGGGAGAGTGTGTTTACGTACTCTCGTAGACCGTAAGTGGAAGCGTTTCACAGCGCGGTTGATATAGTCGAACTTCTTCGTGCTTCAACCGATCAAGTACCAAATGCACGGCACCTCCGCATTCTGCACACATTCAGCTCGGTAACATCCCTCGCCTTCTTGATCCAGCAAGACGTCGATGTAGTAGATGAGTTACGTGAGCACGATGACGTGGTGACGGTGATGGTGAAATGATCTCCGCATGGCTTCGCCTAAGCACTACGAAAATATGACCGGGGGAGTAAACGGTGGACGGAGGCACCACACATGGCTAAGACAATGTTGTGTCTTATTGTGGCGCCCCCTCCCCACATATATATAGGTGGGGGAGGGAGGAGCAGCCATAGGAGGTGCCCAAGTAGGAGGAATCCTACTTGGAGTCCCTCCCAAGCTGCGCCCCCTGCCATATAAAACCTAGGGGGGAAGGAAAGAGGGAGGAGAGGGAAGGAAGTGGGAATCCTAATTCACACTTTCCTTTCCCTTCCCCTCTTCCCTTCTCCTAGGCTGGCCTGCTATGGGGGACGCACCAGTCCCTTGTGGCTGGTGTGTTCCCTCTCTTGGACCATAAGGACCATAACTTTTGTCGGGGTACCCGAAACACCTTCCGGTGACCCGATAAGTACCTGATACCCTCTGAAACACTTCTGGTGTCCGAATACCATCGTCATATATATATATATATATATATATATATATATATATATATATATATATATATATATATATATATATATATATATATATATATCAATCTTTACCGCTAGAACATTTAGAGACTCCTTGTGATGTCCGTGATCTCATCCTGGACTCCGAACAACATTCGGTCACCAAATCACATAACTCATATAATACTATATCGTCAACGAACGTTAAGCGTGCAGACCCTACGGGTTCGAGAACTATGTAGACATGACCGAGACACCTCTCCGGTCAATAACCAATAGCGGAACCTGGATGCCCATATTGGATCCTACATATTCTACGAAGATCTTTATCGGTCGAACTGTTATGACAACATACACAATTCCCTTTGTCCGTCGGTATGTTACTTGCCCGAAATTCGATCGTCGGTATCTCTATACCTAGTTCAATCTCGTTACCGGCAAGTCTCTTTACTCGTTTTGTAATACATCATCCCGAGACTAACTTCATTAGCCATTTGCTTGCAAGGCTTATTATGATGTGTATTACCGAGAGGGCCTAGAGATACCTCTCCGATACTCAGAGTGATAAATCCTAATCTTGATTCATGCCAACCCAACAAAACACCTTCGGAGATACCTATAGTGCATCTTTATAATCAGCTAGTTACGTTGTGACATTTGATAGTACACAAGGTATTCCTTCGGTATCCGGGAGTTGCATGATCTCATAGTCAAAGGAATATGTATTTGACATACATGAAAGCATTAGCAATAAACTGTACGATCAAATGCTAAGCTAATGGATGGGTCTTGACCATCACATCATTCTCATAATGATGTGATCCTGCTATCAAATAACAACTCATGTCCATGGTTATAAAACCTTAACCATCTTTGATTAACGAGCTAGTCTAGTAGAGGCATAGTAGGGACACAGTATTTGTTTATGTATTCACACATGTATTTCGGTTTTCGGTCAATACAATTCTAGCATGAATAATAAACCTTTATCATGAATAAGGAATTATAAAATAATAATAACTTTATTATTGCCTCTAGGGCATATTTCCATCAGTCTCCCACTTGCACTAGAGTCAATAATCTAGATTACATTGTAATGAATCTAACACTAATGGAGTCTTGGTGTTGATAATGTTTTCCCCGTGGAAGAGGCTTAGTCAACGGGTCTGCAACATTCAGATCCATATGTACTTTGAAAATTTCTATGTCTCCATCCTTGACCTTCTCACGAATGTAGTTGAAGCGTCTCTTGATGTGTTTTGTTCTCTTGTGAAATCTGGATTCCTTCACCAAGGCAATTGCTCCAGTGTTGTCACAAAAGATTGTCATTGGACCCGATGCACTAGGTATTACACCTAGATCGGATATGAACTCCTTCATCCAGACTCCTTCATGTACTGCTTCCGAAGCAGCTATATACCCCGCTTCATATGTAGATCCCGCCACGACACTCTGCTTGGAACTGCACCAACTGACAGCTCCACCATTCAATATAAATATGTATCCGATCTGTGACTTAGAGTCATCCGGATCTGTGTCGAAGCTAGCATCAACGTGACCCTTTACGACGAGCTCTTCGTCACCTCCATAAACGAGAAACATATCCTTCGTCCTTTTTAGGTACTTCAGGATGTTGTTGACCGTTGTCCAGTGATCCACTACTGGATTACTGATGACCCACAAGTGTAGGGGGTCTATCGTAGTCTTTTTGATAAGTTAGAGTGTCGAACCCAATGAGGAGCAGAAGAAAATGATAGGCAGTTTTCAGTAAGGTGTTCTCTGCAAGCACTGAAATTATCGGTAACAGATAGTTTTGTGATAAGGTAATTGGTAACAAGTAACAAGTGGTAAAAGTAAATAAGGTGCAGCAATATGGCCCAATCCTTTTTGTAGCAAAGGACAAGCCTGGACAAACTCTTATATAAAGGAAAGCGCTCCCGAGGACACATGGGAATTATCATCAAGCTAGTTTTCATCACGCTCATATGATTCGCGTTCGTTACTTTGATAATTTGGTATGTGGGTGGACCGGTGCTTGGGTGCTGCCCTTACTTGGACAAGCATCCCACTTATGATTAACCTCTATTGCAAGCATTCACAACTACAAAAGAAGTATTAAGGTAAACCTAACCATAGCGAAACATATGGATCCAAATCAGCCCCTTACAAAGCAACGTATTAACTAGGGTTTAAGCTTCTATCACTCGAGCAACCCATCATCTACTTATTACTTCCCAATGCCTTCCTCTAGGCCCAAACAATGGTGAAGTGTCATGTAGTCGACGTTCACATGACACCACTAGAGGAAAGACAACATACATCTCATCAAAATATCGAACGAATACCAAATTCACATGACTACTGTCGGTGTACAAAAAGGGGGTACACTTTTTGTACCCCTACAACTGTGCACGGGCAGTCTGAGCCACGGGCACCGCCGCACCAAGCAAGGCCAGGGAGGTAAGCCAGGGTAAGACTGAAGCCCAAAGCCAAGACCACGAAGAGCAAAGGGACGAAGTAGGTTCCCCCGGCAAGATCCTTGCCGGGAGCCAGTTTCAGTAGCTCCGGCAAGACCCTTGGCGCGGCAACTCCCCCACGCCTACGGAGCGGATCACCCTTGAGTCCACTACCCCCATGGGGCAAGGATTCGGGAGACATCCCCGTGGTGGCATGCAGATCTTTGTGAAGACATTCAAGATCAGATACTCACTAAGAAGACGACGACCCTTGGCGGGATCTCAACCAAGGAAGACCACAAGACCTCCGGCAAGCACCTTGCCGGGGATGGCAGCAGGCGCCGCGGCAAGACCCTTGCCGGGGCCCCGGCAAGGCCCTTGCCGAGGACATCCGCAGGGCCACCATCAGGCCCACGCCGACTAAACTACCACCGCCTTGTGCAGCTGCCGACCCAACTAGCTGGGCAGCCACCTGCGTGGCGGCATGCAGATCTTCGTGAAGACCCACCATTGTGTAGGATCGAAGAAGTAGGTCTAGAGGGGGGGGGTGATTAGACTACTTGACAAGATAAAAAAATCTGCCTTTTGGGTGTGCAAAGTTTTAGGCAGTTTTGCAATTAAGATCAAGTCAAGTAACACACTATACATGCAATTCTAGAGTATGGGCAGCGGAAAGTAAATTGCATATATAGTAAATGGAAGTGGAGAAGATCAAACGCAGTTTGGTGACACGGAGATTTTTGTCGTGGTTCCGATAGGTGGTGCTATCGTACATCCACGTTGATGGAGACTTCAACCCACGGAGGGTAACGGCTGCGCGAGTCCACGGAGGGCTCCACCCACGAAGGGTCCACGAAGAAGCAACCTTGTCTATTCCATCACGGCCTACGCCCACGGAGGACTAGCCTTACTCGGGGTAGATCTTCACGAAGTAGGCGATCTCCTTGCCCTTACAAACTTCTTGGTTCAACTCCACATCATCAAGACGGAGGCTCCCAAGCGACACCTAACCAATCTAGGAGGCACCACCCCCCAAAAGGTAATAGACGGTGTTGATGGTGATGAACTCCTTGCTCTTGTGCTTCAAATGATAATCTCCCCAACACTCAACTCTCCTCACTGATATGGCTGTGGTGGAAGAAAGGTTTGAGTGGAAGGCAACTTGGGAAGACTAGAAATCAAGTTTCATATGGTAGGAATGGAATGGCTTGATCTCAACACAAGGGTAGGTGGTTCACTTCTCAGAAAGTGTATGGTAGAAGTGGTAGTACTTTCTGATGGCTCTCCCCACGAATGAGGAGGGGGTGGAGGGGTATATATAGCCTCCACACAAAATCCAACCGTTACACACACATTTGACCAATCTCGGTGAGACCGAAGTGAAAACTCGGTCAGACCGAAAGTTCAAATATAGTGAACGTTGGGATTTTCGGTGGGACCGAAAATACCATCTCGGTGAGACCGAAGTGAGTCAAAGGTTAGGGTTTGCCATTTCGGTGAGACCGAAAATATAAACTCGGATATTCCGAATTGATGTCAACTGATCACAGAAGGTTGGCAGCCCTTTTTCGGTGAGACCGAAACTCAGAATCGGTTTGACCGAGAAGCTAGGGTTTGGAGAAACAACTGAAGTGGTTCATCTCGGTGGGACTGAGTTGGATAAATCGGTGTGACCGAGATGTTAGGGTTTGTAGAGATAACTTCATCTCGGTGAGACAGAGTTGGTTTGACCGAGATTACTTATGGGTGTGTGTTAAGTAGTGAATAGTGCTGATAGTTGAGGGAGTTAGATCACCAAGCACTTGAGCAACAAGAACATTAACACAACCTCATCCCCTTTTAATAGTATTGGCTTATCCTATGGACTCAATGTGATCTTTGATCACTAAACCAAAAATGGAGTCTTGAGCTTTTGCCAATGCTTGTCTTAGCACTTGAGGGGTCCACTTCTTCAATCATCTTGCCATACCAATGTGATTGGGTTTCCTGAAACATACTTGATAAAAGTATTAGTCCAACCACAAAGTATGTTGTCATTAATTACCAAAACCACCCGGAGAGCAAATGTGCTTTCAATCTCCCCCTTTTTGGTAATTGATGGCAACACACTAAAATTATACTTAAACAAAACATCAAAGCTTATTGAAAGAAAGACAGAATTATCATGAAAGCTTTGACAAGCATGTAGTACACAGGCTCCCCCTACAAGTGTGCAAGATTTTCATAGATTATGGTTTTGGACTACCACAAGCACACAAGAGAGATAAGCAAGATATGCTACATGCAGCTTGGCTATATGCATCAGAGCAGAAGAAAATGAATTGAGTGATAATGCATATGTGCATGGTGATTTCTTGCAAACAAGTATTTACAAGCAAGTCACCATCATGCACACTCTGCAAGATGCATATACTTACCTTGAGGTTCCTTGGCACTTGTACCTGAAGGGATAAACTTGGGAAAACAAGGTTAGATAACACAAGAGTATTCCTTCAATCAACTTGCAAGAACATCAAGAGTACCAAGCCAGGGAGGACATGTATAAAGAGTGTCTCATATTGAGCACAGGCTTGAATCAGCAAACATGTCTCCGAAGCTAAAAGATTTTTAATGAACTCAGAGAGATTTTGCTTTTCATAGGATATCAATTGTGAAGATTCCTCTAAGTCTTCTCCCCTTAAGCTAAAAGATTCCATGAGATACCAATTGTGATAACAAGGGGTGTGATGGAAAAAGCAAAATCAAAAGAATGATGCCAATTGTAATGTCCAATGTAAAACACGACAAAGCTTTGATGTGATTCTCTCCCCCTTAAGATAAGATTGCTTTTCTTCCCTAAGTCTTCTCTTCTCTCCTACTCCCCCTACTCCCCCTAAGTTCTCTCCCCCTTTGACATCAAGTGCCGAAAAGGACAGTAAACTAGGTAGGACAGGAAAGATGAAAAGAAAGAAAGAAAGAAAGAAGGAAGTGGGATCCTTAAGAATCACAACGGGACAAACAAGAACATTTAGAGAAACAATTTGAGTCCAAATTTGAGTCCTCTCCCTCTTTAAGATTTTAAGTCTGAGTGGAGCTGCAGAAGTTGATGTCCTGGAAGATAATTCCGAGGAAACACAGAAATAATCCAGCTCACTCTGCGAGGGATGTTTCAAAGAATTTTCAATGAATTTGTAAATGATTTTCAGGGAATTGATCAGAGCCAGAAAAAGATTTCCAGAAGGATATTCACAAAGAAACATAAGAAAAGAAATAAAAGAAATTCTAGATGAAGTTTTTTTTTTTTAAGAAAACTCAATGAGAGAACATAAGAGAAAATAGAAAAACTCCAAAAGCATATGTACTTCATCTAGATAAAGGTCGGCGACAAAGTCACCTATGTTTGAGTATATTGACTTAGGAGTCAAATGAGGACATTTGATCATAGGTCATACTCATCGTTTAAGCTCAAAATGGGGTTGCCATTTTTCGATTAAGCATTTGATGTGATCACATCTTATGAAGCTGCTTGTACTCATGACTTTGAGCAAAGCTCCTCAAAGATGTGAAGAACATACCTTGGGTTTGTTGTTGCTTTACTCATGTAGGTAAGCTTGATGTAGATGTTCATTGAATGTGAAGTTGGAGCGCCTTTTCTACTTGTATAGTTCATCTTCCTACATGGGTTAGGCAAGCAAGGAAATACTCAAGAATATCCAAGATGACAAGAGTGAAATACTAGATGTATAAGGTGTCAAAAAGGATATATGGAATTTTGTTCCTTGAACTCAACATCCCAAAGGGCTAGATACTTGGTCAATGACAAGATTACTCATGATTTGAGTGTGTGGTAATCTTGTGGAATGTAGATCATCCAAGTACCTGCAAAGAGTTAGATGCAATACAAGGAGGCAAATGTGTCCAAGACATATGATCATCATCATAAGAGAAATATCAAGGATTAGTCAAGAGAGCTCATGCCTTGCATGCATCAATGGAGTTATTACTCTAGGTTTGAAGCATCAATGATGTTCAACTCACTCCTTAAGCGACAAAACACTTTCTCATCAAGAGGTTTTGTAAAGACATCAGCAAGTTGTTTGTCAGTACGAACATGCTTAAGATTAATATCACCCTTGGCAATATGATCACGAATAAAATGGTGATGAACTTCAATATGCTTTGTTCGAGAGTGTTGCACGGGATTGTGTCCAATCTTGATTGCACTCTCATTGTCACAAAGCAAGGGAACACGTCTCACATGTATCCCATAATCTTTAAGCGTTTGTGTCATCCATAGTAATTGAGCACAACACGAACCAGCAGCAATATATTCTGCTTCGGCAGTGGATAATGATACCGAATTTTGTTTCTTGGAGGACCAAGATACAAGGGATCGACCAAGGAATTGACACGTACCCGAAGTTGACTTTCTATCAACCTTGTCACCGGCATAGTCCGAGTCGGAATAGCCAACAAGATCGAAAGAGGCTCTCTTAGGATACCAAATGCCAAAGTTTGGTGTGTGTATCAAGTATCTCACTATCCTTTTAACAGCTTTAAGATGACATTCTTTAGGGGCTGCTTGATATCTCGCACACATGCATACACTCAACATTATGTCAGGACGAGAAGCACAAAGATATAGTAGAGAACCAATCATAGAACGGTAAACCCTTTGATCAACGGGTTCTCCATCTTTTGTCAAGTCATTATGTCCACTAGTAGGCATGGGGGTACTCATACCTTTGCTTTCTTGCATGTTAAACTTCTTGAAGAGATCCTTGGTGTACTTTGTTTGTGAGACAAAAGTACCCTCCTTAGATTGCTTGATTTGCAACCCAAGGAAGAATTTGAGTTCACACATCATGGACATTTCATACTTCTCCGACATGAGCTGTCCAAACTTCTTGCTAAAATGGGGGTTAGTTGAACCAAAGATAATATCATCAACATATATTTGGCACACAAATAGTTCACCATTAACCCTTTTTGTGAACAGCGTTGAGTCTATCTTTCCAATCTCAAAGCCTTTTTCAAGAAGAAAGCTAGTTAAGCATTTGTACCAAGCTCTAGGGGCTTGTTTAAGACCATAAAGAGCTTTGTGCAACTTGTAAACATGATTAGGCTTTTTGGGATTCACAAAACCGGGAGGTTGTTTCACAAATACTTCCTCCTCAATTTCACCATTTAGGAAAGCACTTTTGATGTCCATTTGATAGAGAGTAATATCATGATGATTGGCATAAGCAAGAAGGATGCGAATGGACTCAAGTCTAGCAACGGGGGCATAGGTCTCACCATAGTCCATACCTTCGACTTGTGTGTAACCTTGAGCTACGAGACGAGCCTTGTTGCGGATGACTTGTCCATCTTCATCTTGCTTGTTCCGAAACACCCATTTGGTTCCAATGATGTTTTGATCATCGTTGGGCTTCTCTACCAAAGTCCACACCTTGTTCCTCTCGAAGTTGTGTAGTTCTTCGTGCATAGCGTTCACCCAATCCGGGTCTTTAAGTGCTTCTTCTACCTTCATAGGTTCAATACTAGAGATAAATGAGTAATGCTCACAAAAATTAGCTAAGCGAGTTTTAGAGCGAGTAATTCTCCCGGAGTTGATGTCGTTCATCATTTGTTTCACGGGATGATTCTTCTTGACTCTTGCTCGAACTCGGGATAGCTTTTTTTGATGTTGTGGCTCAGCTTCCTCATCATCTTCATCTTCCTCTTCTTCTTCTTCATTGTTGTTGGTGTTGTCTTGAGGTGGTGGAGAAGGAGGTT
The DNA here is from genome assembly GCA_902687465.1 of Secale cereale. Classification (NCBI taxonomy): domain Eukaryota; kingdom Viridiplantae; phylum Streptophyta; class Magnoliopsida; order Poales; family Poaceae; genus Secale; species Secale cereale. The sequence continues at coordinate 729,526,884 of LR738713.1, forward strand.
GTGGTGGATCTTCTTGTTGCATTTCCTCATCTTGGTGAGTTCCACTTGTGGAGGCCTCCATGTTGCCTTGAGGTTCATCTCTCTGTGAGGTAGGTGGCTCCACATATGTAGATGAGGTACTCTCCTTCACTTCCATGGGACGGATCTTTCCAATAGATAAATCTTGGATAGCTTCAGATGGGTCCTTGTCTCCTACATCAATAGGCATTTGCTCTACTTGCGAGCCATTAGATTCATCAAACTTCACATCTACCGTCTCTTCAACCTTTCGGGTGAAATTATTGTAGACACGGTAGGTGTGGGAGTTTGATCCATAACCAAGAAGAAAGCCTTCATGAGATTTAGGAGCAAATTTAGATCGACGATGCTTATCAAGGATATAGCATTTTGAACCAAAGACACGAAAGTATCCCACTTGGGGTTTGTTACCGGTGAGGAGCTCGTATGATGTCTTGCCGAGGAGCTTATGAAGATAAAGCCTGTTGATAGCATGACAAGCTGTCTCGACCGCTTCTCCCCAAAAATGTTTCGGTGTCTTGTATTCATCAAGCATCGTTCTTGCCATCTCTATGAGCGTTCGGTTCTTCCTCTCAACAACTCCATTTTGTTGAGGAGTGTACGTAGCCGAGAACTCATGTAGAATCCCTTCCTCATCGAGAAAAGAGTCTACATTGGCGTTCTTGAACTCCGTTCCATTGTCACTCCGAACTTTCTTGATTTTCACCTCAAATTGATTTTGGGCCTTTTTGGCAAAGGTCTTGAAGATTTTCTGAACCCGCGATTTATCATCAAGGAAAAATACCCACGTAAATCTGGAATAATCATCAACTATAACTAGACCAAAGGAGTTACCACCAAGGCTTTTGTAAGCATTGGGACCGAAGAGATCCATATGAAGAAGCTCAAGCGGTCTCCTAGTGGTCATGATGTTTTTCACGGGATGACTTCCACCAACTTGTTTTCCTGCTTGACAAGCACTACAAAGTCTGTCTTTGTCAAAGAAAACATCTTTAACACCAAGAATATGATCACCTTTGATCAGCTTGTCTAGATTACGCATACCAACATGTCCTAGCCTTCTATGCCATAACCAACCTTTAGAGGATTTAGCAATGAAACAAGCTCTAGGTTGGGCTTTCTTAGTGAAATCAACAATGTATAGATCACCTCTACGAATACCAGTAAAAGCCATGTTTTGATTATCACGACGAAAGACTTGGCAATCTACTTTGGTGAATAGCACATTGAATCCAAAGTCAGCTAATCTAGACACGGAAAGTAAATTGTATCCAAGAGATTCAACAAGCATGACATTTTGAATTGAGCTATCATGAGATATGGCCACCTTACCAAGGCCAAGTACCTTACCCTTGGAGTTGTCTCCAAAAGTCACATACTTGCATGGACCATCGTTCTTTGCAAGCTCTCGAAACATGTCTTTGTTTCCGGTCATGTGATCGGTGCATCCACTATCAAGAATCCACTCTTTTCCACCGGACATGTAGTCTCTCAGATTTGCCATGAGATTGAGACTCTTCATGACTTTGTCTAGCTCGGTGTCCGAATCGGAATAATCATCGTCTTGCTCATGCTCATCATCATATTGACCCATAGATTGTTCATCATCAACACCTAGGTCAATTTGATAAGTATTTGCATTAGTTTGGTCAATGGAATAATAATCTTCGGAATGCAATGCAAGAGCATTTCTAACTCTAATATTGATAAGACCGGGATCACCCTTCTTTTTCATAAGATCACGAAGCTCAAAGAAGCATTTATCAAAGTTAGGATCATTGGGGTGCAACCTATCAAATTCAATAGTCTTGTGTAGAATTTCATCAAGACCTCTCATAGAGTAGTCCGGATAAAGTTCTTCCAAGAATTTCCACATAGCATAGGCACACTCAAAATTTGTAACAAGATTAAGCAAGTCATCAGGTAACCCTCTAATGATAAGATTCACAGTTCTAAGGTTACGAAGCAAATCAAGCTCTTCATCCATGGTAGGGTGCAAGGGATCAACAGGAGGCACATATGGGGTCTTAACATATTTGCACAAATTGTACATCTTAAAGATACTAAGCATTTCAGACCTCCAAGAGTTGTAAAACCTTCCATCAAGAACAGGCACTCTATGGCTAACACTCCCATCCGTAGACACGTCAATCTTCCTCCAATGGTGTGTAAACCAAAGCAATGGAGACCAAAGCTCTGATACCAATTGTAGGATCGAAGAAGTAGGTCTAGAGGGGGGGGGGGTGATTAGACTACTTGACAAGATAAAAAATCTGCCTTTTGGGTGTGCAAAGTTTTAGGCAGTTTTGCAATTAAGATCAAGTCAAGTAACACACTATACATGCAATTCTAGAGTATGGGCAGCGGAAAGTAAATTGCATATATAGTAAATGGAAGTGGAGAAGATCAAACGCAGTTTGGTGACACGGAGATTTTTGTCGTGGTTCCGATAGGTGGTGCTATCGTACATCCACGTTGATGGAGACTTCAACCCACGGAGGGTAACGGCTGCGCGAGTCCACGGAGGGCTCCACCCACGAAGGGTCCACGAAGAAGCAACCTTGTCTATTCCATCACGGCCTACGCCCACGGAGGACTAGCCCTACTCGGGGTAGATCTTCACGAAGTAGGCGATCTCCTTGCCCTTACAAACTTCTTGGTTCAACTCCACATCACGACGGAGGCTCCCAAGCGACACCTAACCAATCTAGGAGGCACCACCCCCCAAAAGGTAATAGACGGTGTTGATGGTGATGAACTCCTTGCTCTTGTGCTTCAAGTGATAAACTCCCCAACACTCAACTCTCCTCACTGATATGGCTGTGGTGGAAGAAAGGTTTGAGTGGAAAGCAACTTGGGAAGGCTAGAGATCAAGTTTCATATGGTAGGAATGGAATGGCTTGATCTCAACACAAGGGTAGGTGGTTCACTTCTCAGAAAGTGTATGGTAGGAATGGTGGTACTTTCTGATGGCTCTCCTCACGAATGAGGAGGGGGTGGAGGGGTATATATAGCCTCCACACAAAATCCAACCGTTACACACACATTTGACCAATCTCGGTCAGACCGAAGTGAAACTCGGTCAGACCGAAAGTTCAAATATAGTGAACGTTGGGATTTTCGGTGGGACCGAAAATACCATCTCGGTGGGACCGAAAGTGCATCTGATATGAACGTTGGAGATTTCGGTGAGACCGAGAAAGAAAACTCGGTTGGACCGATTTGAGAAAGAGTAGGAACATGCCAGAATCGGTTTGACCGAAAATGAATTATCGGTGTGACCGATTTGAGTCAAGACAGAACCTTGCCCATTTCGGTGAGACCGATAATGCAAACTCGGATATTCCGATATGATGTGAAGTGGTTACAGAAGGTTGGCAGTTCAGTTTCGGTGTGACCGATCTCAAACTCGGTAAGACCGATTTTTCTAGGGTTTGGAAAATGGCAGAAGTGGTTCATCTCGGTGGGACTGATTTGAGGAATCGGTGTGACCGAGATGTTAGGGTTTGTAGAGATAACTTCATCCCGGTGAGACAGAGTTGGTTTGACCGAGATTACTTATGGGTGTGTGTTAAGTAGTGAATAGTGCTGATAGTTGAGGGAGTTAGATCACCAAGCACTTGAGCAACAAGAACATTAACACAACCTCATCCCCTTTTAATAGTATTGGCTTTTCCTATGGACTCAATGTGATCTTTGATCACTAAACCAAAAATGGAGTCTTGAGCTTTTGCCAATGCTTGTCTTAGCACTTGAGGGGTCCACTTCTTCAGTCATCTTGCCATACCAATGTGATTGGGTTTCCTGAAACATACTTGATAAAAGTATTAGTCCAACCACAAAGTATGTTGTCATTAATTACCAAAACCACCCGGAGAGCAAATGTGCTTTCACATTGCGCCACCTCAGCTGCCTGCCTGCCTACATGGCATCCCAGGCATCAATGGCCAGGGCGCTTGTCGACACGAGAAGGGGCGGCGACGGTCGAGACAGATCTCTCCCCTGTCCCCGATAAATCAAGGACACCTAAGCAAGACGCATTAAATGTGCCTTGTCATGTAATGCGAGGGATAAACTCGCATCACTGTACCCTTTCCACCTCCTGTGTGCCACTGTGGCGACCCCTTTTTCTATAAAAGGAGGCCCGAGGCGACCAGGAAGAGATTTTCGGCTTTTTGGAGCTCCTTACGCCCCAGAGCTAGCTGAAGAACACATATATACAATCCACCAAAGCAGGAGTAGGGTTTTACGCATCCTCGTGGCCCGAACCTGGATAAACGAACCGTGTGCTATCTGTTGGATCCGCTCTTCTCTCAACCCCGCGCCCCGCTAACCGTAGTAGGGATTCTTGTGATCCCATAGGTGTCGTTCCCACCGACATCTTTGGCGCGCCAGGTAGGGGGCGCGCTGTAATGCCCAGTATGGAGCTAAATCTCCTACGTGTCGAGGCATGACTTAGAGACTTAACCCCATGCTGGAATGATCGCAAGTTTGGTATCTTTGCACAACTCATGTAAAAGATGGGGATGGAAAACATAAAATAGTTGGCTTACACTCGCCACGTCACACAAATACAATACATGTCTCAATCATCATACATTAAAACATCACAGCCCTCTAAGGGTAAAATTCAAATGACAAGATACCAAACATAAGTTAAAACCACAGGTCGGATCGAATCCTAGTAGAAGTCTCCACTACTGATCATCAGGGTAACGAACATAGTATCGACTACGCTCCTCGTCGTACTCCCAGTCAAGCTCGGTGCCATCACCTGGATAGCTCACAACTGGACCTGCATCTGGTGTGGTGAAGTAACTGTGAGCCACAGAGGACTCAGCAATCCCGTTCCCGGGTAACAAGACTATTTAAGCCTTGGGTGAGGATAAGGCTGAAGAAAAGAATAAGTGTCTGCAGCAGCAACTAGCACTAGCTTACGTGAGAGAGTGCAAGAAGAGAAAGCCTCGGTCGAGAGATGATCACGAAGTGATCCTAGCCACAACACGTCAAACATAACCCCACCGTGTTCAACTCCCGAATCCCTATTCGGAAATTGACAGTCACGGTACACACGCTGGTAGTGTATTGAAACATTGTGTCAAGTTATCTACAACCGGATATTAACAAGCTCCCATCTGCCACATAACCACGGGCACGGCTTTCGAAAGTTCATAACCCTGCAGGGGTGTTCCAACTTGACCCATTACAAGCCCACGATCCGCAGAGTCGCAACTCCAAAGTGGGAAGACCCGAGTATTCTCGGAATCCCGTGCTCAAGATAATCCGAACTAAGGTAAGGCTAATCCAGCAAATCCTCCTGGCGTGTCGACACCCTGATAGTAGCCGCGCGTATCTAAGTCTCAGGACACGACCGGATGGGCGAAGCTACGGGTGTATGCCAGATACCTCGAGTTGCCCCAAGGCGGCCCCGCAGGCTCCCCGTTTCGGACCAACACTCATGTGGAGCACTGGCCCGGGGTTGTTGATTAAGAAAGAGGGTTAATTACTCCCTATGCAAGTTTAATTTGTTATTAGGCAAATAGTACCAATGTTGGGACTTGCTGGAAAAGACTTAGCACTTAGCGGTTTATCGAGGGGGTCCCATACACCCCAACCGTGTTAGGAACGCATAATCAAGGAACATAACACCGGTTTATACGGTTCCTAACGGCATGAGTGGAACAAATCACCAAGCAAAAGGCTTAGCCTTCCACCCTTGCCAATATATAGATGATTTCATTTAAGCAATTATATAGTGTGATATAACCCAACCAAACTTCAACATGAAGCAAGCATCTTCGATCTTCACCTGCAACTAGCAATGCTATAAGAAGGGCTGAGCGAAGCGTACTTAGCCAAGCAACGGTTTGCATAGGTAGGGTGGTTAACATGGCAATGGTTACAAGTAGGAGGCTGACAGGAAGAACATGGGCATCGAGGCAAAACTATAGAGCGGAACTACTAGCAATAGGCAAAGATAGTAATGTTATCGGGGTTCGGTCATCTTGCCTGAAGAGAAGTCGTTCGGATCGTAAGAAGGGTCCTCGTGCTCAACCTCGTTGGTAACCTCGTGCTCGTACTCGTACTCGGTCTCAGCTTCCGGCTCTAAACAATACAATCACACAAGGCACAGATCAACAAGATGCAATGCGCACACCAAAATGATGGATGCATGATGGATGCACTAAGGATGCACACGGAGCACGGAAAATAGCACTCAAGTAAAACACCTCAAAACATGATAACAACAGGAGATTATGAATCTACACGGAAAATCAATCAAGTTTCATATAAGACTCGCTGAAATCGGAGCTACGGGCTAAAAGTTATGCCCGAAACAAGAAATGAGCGAAAGCTGAAAATTACAGCAACATAGCAACTTCGGAGCACAAAATAATTAAGCTACAACACTCAAACATCATGGCAAAGGACATGAACATAAACTAGACATATCCTACAGCAAATAAGTCCAAAGGTGCACCCCCAAAGGAGCCACGGATCAATAGCAATAAGCTTGGACATATTGAACTTGACAATAAAATTCTGACAGCAGAATTTTATTGAAACTTTGGAGCAAAAGTTAAACATGCTACAGCCACTTAAATAAACATGCGAGAACATGAATGGAAAGCCAACAATATATTCTACAAGGAACAATCAAGATCCACTCCAAAACTATCATGGTTTGTCCTAGAGCAGCAAGCAAACATGGCATCGGAACGTTACAGATTTCAGACTTAGTGAAAAACCACTAAGTCCTAAAACAGCAGATTCATCATGGCATCTAAAAGAGCAATTTTAAGTCACCTCAAAACTAAACATGGCAAGTGGTAAGCACCACATCAAAGTACACATGATGGTGATTCCGAAACACACAAACATGCATCATGGAGGTAAACACAACGATAGCAACGAGATCAACAAGATGGCATTTCATAACAAGTGAAACAACATCACAGCCACATGGCACTTTGCAACGATGATAAACATGGCAAGAATAAATCTATCATGCAACCTATCACCAACAACATATAGAGCATGGCAAGACGAACACGTGGACATGTCATTTGCATCAATCGGACAAACGAGCTAAAAGTTATCACATGGCAAAGATGGCATAAAAACATCACATAGCAGCAATTATATCATGATGCACTATTGCAACAGAAAAACAAGCACCTAGATGATCTCTAACATGCATGACACAAAAAGATAAAACGTAGTGCTAATCACCACGAACGTCTGGACATGACATTTGCGCGAAACGGACATCCACATAAAAAGTTAGAGCAGTTTGAACATTGCATCGCAGAACAAATAACAGGGACTTGGGAGCTGAAATAACCTAGATCTGAGATTCAACGGGTCCGGGGCATGGATCCGGCCCGACTGCTGGAGGAGGCCCGACTGGAGGCGCGGTGCGGCCTGGGGAAGAGGCCCAGCCGGTGGCGCGCCCAGGCGGAGGGACGAGTGGGCCGAGCGGGGAGATGGCGATCTGGCGACTGCGGGGCGATGCGGGCTGCCTCGGGCCGGCGGGAATCGGCGGCGCGGAGGGGTGGCCCAAGAGCGGCGCGGAGCTCTGGGCCCAGCTGGGGCGTCCAGGCGGCGGCGCTGGAAGGCCCGACATGGGGCGTGCGGAGGCGAGCTGGCGAGGAGGTTTGGGCCCGGGCGCTGACCTGCGGGAGGCGGCTGGCGAGGCGGCCTGGGCCTTCGGGCCTCGGCTAGAGCGAAGAAGTGGTCCCAGCGGGCGACGCTGCGGGACGTGGGAACCCAGCGAAGGAGGCCGATGGGCTCGCGAAGTGGAGGCCGGCCAGCTCTGCGTTGACCGATCGAGCGATCCGATCGGGATCAGATCGGTGGCGGCGTTGGCTTCTTTCGACGAAAACGGTGGCTGGCTCGAGGAGAGAAGCCAAGTGGCAGTGAGGGGGCTGGTTGGATCCAAAAAAATAGGGGAGGAGAAGCTAGAGGTTAGGGATGCCCAAAATGGACCTAGGGGGGGTCTATAAATAGCAGATCTGCTAGGGTTAGGGTTTTTAGGTGTTTAGGAGCCCTCCGATCGTGATCCGACGGATCCGATCGCGGGGGAAGTTTAGATGGGCCTAGGAGAGGGTAGTGGGCTGCTGTAGGGGTGTTTCTGGGCCACAAGTGGAGGCACTTTGGACCCACACGAATAACTGTTGGGATAGCACACGGAGTCCAAACGCGACGAGATTTGAGAGGCGGGTTGCACACAACAAAACAACAACACACGACAAGTCTCGCGCCACACCGGCAACGTTACACGGCCAAACACCAAAGTAGGCCTACGGGATGTCACAGACACGTGAGGGAGCTCCGGAACGCGAAACGGACAATGGGAAGGAACGCGTGGAACCGGATGCAACCGACAACACAAATGCAATGCGATGCACATGTCTACATGATATGAATGAATGCCACACACGCACACAACAACACGACGAAAACCCGAAAGACAAAGAACCCGAAATGGAATAGATGAAGCCGGAGATATATTATATGCCCAAAAGGGAAAGTATTACATCCGGGGCATTACAAACTCTCCTCTAGGACTGGAAAAAGGAAGGGTACTCGGAACGAAGATGATCTTCTCGTTCCCACGTAGCCTCTCGGTCGGTGTGATGTGACCACTTGACTTTCAAGAATTTGATGGACTTGTTGCGGGTCTTGCGTTCGGTTTCCTCGAGAATTGCAACTGGATGCTCTCGGTAAGACAGGTCTTGTTGAAGATCAATCTCTTCAAACGGAATCATGCGTTCAGGTGCCTTGAAGCATTTGCGGAGTTGAGACACATGGAACACATCATGAACATTGGCGAAGTTGGGAGGGAGCTCAAGTTGATAGGCTAGATCGCCTCTTTTGCCAAGAATCTTGAAAGGCCCGACGTATCTAGGAGCAAGCTTTCCTTTGATACCGAATCTTTGGGTGCCTTTCATCGGAGACACACGGAGATAAACATGATCATCAATGTTGAATGCCAAATCACGATGCTTGCCGTCATAGTAGCTCTTCTGACGCGACTGAGTGGCCTTGAGATTCTCACGTATGACTTTGCACATCTCTTCGGCTTCTGAGATCAAGTCATTGCCAAGAAGTTGACGTTCGCCTGTTTCAGACCAGTTGAGAGGGGTACGGCACTTTCTGCCATAGAGGATTTCAAACGGAGCTTTGCCTGCACTTGCTTGAAAGCTGTTGTTGTAAGAGAACTCGGCAAATGGAAGGCAGTCTTCCCATTTCATGCCAAAGGAGATGACACAGGCTTTGAGCATGTCTTCTAGAATCGGATTCACTCGCTCGACTTGACCACTAGTCTGAGGGTGAAAAGCAGTGCTGAACCTGATCTTAGTGCCCATGGCGGACTGAAAGGAGTCCCAGAACCTTGATGTGAACAAACTTCCACGGTCTGAGGAGATAACTTGAGGAATGCCATGTAAGGACACAATTCTGGAAGTGTACAGCTCTGCCAATTGAGCTGCATTGATTGATTCTTTGACTAGCAGGAAGTGAGCGACTTTGGTAAGCTTGTCAATCACCACGAAGATAGAATCATTTCCTCGCTTGGATTTAGGAAAGCCAGTGACAAAGTCCATTTCAATGTGGTCGAACTTCCACTCGGGAATAGGAAGAGGTTGGAGAAGACCGGCTAGACGTTGATGTTCTGCTTTCACTCTTCTGCAAACATCACATTCATTCACGAATTGGGCAATCTCCCTTTTCATGCGTGTCCACCAGTAAGACTGCTTGAGATCTTGGTACATCTTGGAACTGTCAGGATGAATGGAAAGGAGAGAATCATGAGCTTCTTCCATTATGAGCCTCCTGAGATCACCTTTGGGAACAACGAGTCTGTCCTCGAAGAACAAGGTATCTCTCTCATCAACACGGAAGCACTTGTATTTCGGAATGCCCTTAGCAATAGCATATTTCACCTTCTTCACCATGGTATCACTGAGATGGGCCTCACGGACTAGATCTTCCAAGGTAGGAGCAATTTGAAGATTTGCAAGAAAACCCTGCGGAACAACTTGAAGGTTGAGCTTCCTGAAAGCTTCACAAAGCTCAGGCTGGTATGGCTTGATAAGAAGGCTGTTGCAATATGCCTTTCTGCTCAAAGCATCTGCAATCACATTCGCCTTGCCAGGAGTGTATTCAACGCTGGGATCATACTCTTGGATCATTTCAACCCAACGAGTCTGGCGGAGGTTCAGATGCGGCTGTGTGAAGATGTACTTCAAGCTCTTGTGATCGGTGAAGATGTCGACTTTTCTGCCCAACAACAGATGTCTCCACGTAATCAAAGCATGTACCACAACTGCTAGCTCGAGATCATGTGTGGGATAGTTCTTCTCACTTGGCTTGAGCTGACGAGAAGTGTATGCCACAATTCTCTTATCTTGCATAAGCACACCACCAAGTCCTTGAAGAGAAGCATCGCAGAATACTTCATAGGGCTTGGACTCATCTGGAGGAGTAAGAACTGGAGCAGAGACAAGCTTTTCTTTGAGAGTTTTGAATGCCACTTCACACTCTGGAGACCAAAAGTATTTGACATTCTTCTGAAGCAAGTTGGAAAGAGGCTTGGCAATCTTGGAGAAGTTCTCAACGAACCTTCTGCAATAGCTGGCAAGACCCAGAAAACTGCGGAGTTGCTTGACGTTCTGAGGAGCTTCCCAGTTGACAATTGCTTCAACTTTCTCGGGATTTACCGCAATACCGTCAGCTGAGATGATATGGCCCAGGTACAAAACCTTATCGAGCCAAAACTCGCACTTGGAGAACTTGGCATAGAACTTATGTTCACGGAGTCGATCAAGAACCAGACGTAAGTGCTTTTCGTGATCTTCTTCATTCTTGGAAAACACCAGAATATCATCCAGATACACAAGCACAAACTCGCCAGTATAGGGGTTGAAGATGTAGTGCATCATCCTCGAAAAGGTAGGAGGAGCATTGGCGAGACCAAAAGACATGACGGTATACTCGTATGAACCGTAGCTCGTTCTGAAGGCCGTCTTGGGAATGTCCTCCTCGCGAATGCGAATTTGATGATAGCCCATTCGGAGGTCAAGCTTAGAGAACACTTTAGCTCCTTTGAGCTGCTCGAAGAGTTCGTTGATGTTGGGGAGCGGATATTTGTTCTTTATTGTCTTCTTGTTCAATGGCCGGTAATCAACGCATAGACGCTCCGTGCCATCCTTCTTCTTGACAAATAAGACACCACAGCCCCAAGGAGACGTACTAGGCCTGATGAGACCCATACTCTCCTGTTTATCAAGCTGCTTCTTCAATTCCTTCAATTCATCTGGAGAGAGCTTGTACGGACGCCAGCATGCTGGCTTAGTACCCGGCTCGAGTTCAATAACGAATTCCACCTGACGGTGTGGAGGCATGCCTGGAAGTTCTTCAGGAAAGACGTCTTGATATTCGTTCACCACCGGAATTTGAGATATGTCATTAATTTCGCCCTTATCATTGAGAGAGAAAAGCCTGATAGTGTTATCCCTGGAGGCAAAGATAATCACATCTTCATCAGGATGAGTCATCTTGACTTCCTTATGTGCACAATCAATGTGAGCATCATGCTGAGAAAGCCAATCCATTCCGAGGATGAGGTCAATGTCAGAATTACCAAGAACCATCGGTTTAGCCAGAAAGCGATAATCTCCCATGCGAATAGATACATCCGGAGCATAGACACTAGAAGTCATACGTCTCCCCGAAGAAATGACTTGCAACCTCTGAGGCAAATTTGAAGTGACAATATTGTGCTTGGATGCAAATGGTTGAGACATGAAAGAGCATGAAGCACCCGAATCAAATAACACTTTAGCAGGAAAAGAGTTAACTGGAAGGTTACCCAAAATGACATCAGAAGAATTCTCCGCTTGCGTTGCACTCATCAGATTGACCCTTGCTGCCTTTGGATCATGCCTGACAATAGCTGAACTCACAGGTGGAGGAGGTGGAAGACGCTTCGGATTCGGACATCTGTTGGCATAATGACCCTTCTGGCCACACTTGTTGCACACCACTTCTGAGAGAGGACGGAAATGAGAACCACTTGACTTGGAGCCTTGAGACTGAAACTGCTTCTTCGACTTATTGTTCGGGTTGGGTGGGTGGGAGAAACCACGTCCACCAGAGTTCTTGTAGTTGTTGGAGTTGTTGTAAGGAGCTCGAATCACTAGAGGAGGAGGAAGCCAGAATTTCTGATGCTTCGAGACCATCTGAGACGATGAGGAAGAGTGAATGGCATCTCGAATTCTCTTTTTAGAAGCCTCCATCTTAAGCTGAGCTGCCTCTTGTTTCAAAGCCATGTTATAGAACTTGTCGAATTCATCCGGCTCGAACAACGTGAGAGCAAGTTGAAGTTCATCTTTGAGACCTCCACGGAACTGGTAGATTTTGCTCTTAGCATCAGGAATGTCTTGCTTAGCATAATGAGCGAGGTTTTGGAACTTGACATTATACTGATAGATTGTCATAGAGCCCTGCTTCAGGTTGCGGAATTGCTCACGCATACCCTCGATGACACTTGTAGGAATGTGGTGAGAGCGAAAGTCCTTGTAGAAATCCTCCCAAGAGATCACTTGACCTGGCCTGGAGTCTTTGTACTCCTGCCACCAGTCAGCTGCTTGGTCTTTGAGTTGGAAGGCTGCAAACTTCAGATAATCCTCTTCTCTTACGTTACTGCACTCAAAATGCTTCTTTATGTCGGTTAACCAATCTTCAGCATCAAGAGGGTCGACACAGTAACTGAAAGCTTTTGGATTATTGGCCAAGAACTGGTTCAGAGTAGCATGGTGCTGCTGGTTGAAGAAGTTGCCTTGATTCCCTGGAACACCCTGATTAGCTTGATTAGCTTGCATCTGCTGCATCATCTGCATCAACATCTGAGTGTTCTGAGCTGTAGTCTGCATAATCGCTCTCCAAGCCTCAGACGGAGGAGGAGGGGAAGGAGGACGATCTGGAACCTCTTCACCCTCTGGGTTAGCGTTGGGAACCCTTTTCGGAGCCATCCTGAAAGATATGACCACGAATCAGCAATTGATTGACAGAAGGTATAAGCTGAATCAATGGAATGAATTGCAACAAGTCTTCACAATAATCATTCGAACAATAGAACGAATGAAATCATTCGAACAAGAGGAACGAATGGAATTCTCAGTTAAATGATAACATCAATCTTCACGAGAAGCCACATAGGGGACAAAAGGTAAAATAAGAAAACAACAAGGTACAGACGGGAACAAACACAAGATAGGAGCTTCGTTCTAACATCTTTGTGCTGAAAGCATATGAACGCATTACGAAAAGGTTTTGCAATCCCCGGATCAGCATAGCCAAGGACCCTTTAAGATGCAACTCCCGATCGGAACATCGGTCATAATACCACTTCACTCAATGTAGAACCCCGAACTCGCTAACCTGCATTCGTTGGAAGAATGCCTACGATCTACTGGATAAACCCACCTATTAATTTCCGAAAGATTCCAGTTATGCAATCAGGTGTTGGGGATACACGGGAAGCACCGCGCAATCAACTCTAAACCTACATCCAGGTGTATCCATCCTTCAACACATAACCAGTCTTTCCCGGAAACTGTGTACCTCGGACCTTCAAAAAGCATCCACTATAACAAGCTATGGCAATACTCCCGAACTACCTCCCCAGTACTGGGTGATGTCGGGGTTATCTTGCCACTGGCCGTATAGGAGAGATTTTCGATGTCGGCCGTCTTAAGTATTTAGTACTGCCGCGATATGCTTGTGACGACAATACCCCGAAGCTCAACTCCCCGGGACACTGCCACAACCCCTAATGTCAGGAGGCATCGAGAACAATATTCTCGTCACAAGAACATCGAAACAATCCCAGAATACTCGCGAGATTCCTAAAAAAAATTTTGTGCAATTTTTGAAAGTAGAAGAGACAAGAGTAGTCGTCAGGAGTCCTCACCAGAGAGAAAGGGGATGAGAAGCAAAGAAATCCTACTCTCCGATATAAATATAGGACTCAAAAATATTTTCAGTGTGTGCCTAGACTCGACCGTCAACGATTCGATCAAACAGTGGGGTTCCTAGGTCGGAGAAGGCTCTGAATACCAACTTGTAATGCCCAGGATGGAGCTAAATCTCCTACGTGTCGAGGCATGACTTAGAGACTTAACCCCATGCTGGAATGATCGCAAGTCTGGTATCTTTGCACAACTCATGTAAAAGATGGGGATGGAAAACATAAAATAGTTGGCTTACACTCGCCACGTCACACAAATACAATACATGTCTCAATCATCATACATTAAAACATCACAGCCCTCTAAGGGTAAAATTCAAATGACAAGATACCAAACATAAGTTAAAACCACAGGTCGGATCGAATCCTAGTAGAAGTCTCCACTACTGATCATCAGGGTAACGAACATAGTATCGACTACGCTCCTCGTCGTACTCCCAGTCAAGATCGGTGCCATCACCTGGATAGCTCACAACTGGACCTGCATCTGGTGTGGTGAAGTAACTGTGAGCCACAGAGGACTCAGCAATCCCGTTCTCGGGTAACAAGACTATTTAAGCCTTGGGTGAGGATAAGGCTGAAGAAAAGAATAAGTGTCTGCAGCAGCAACTAGCACAAGCTTACATGAGAGAGTGCAAGAAGAGAAAGCCTCGGTCGAGAGATGATCACGAAGTGATCCTAGCCACAACACGTCAAACATAACCCCACCGTGTTCAACTCCCGAATCCCTATTCGGAAATTGACAGTCACGGTACACACGCTGGTAGTGTATTGAAACATTGTGTCAAGTTATCTACAACCGGATATTAACAAGCTCCCATCTGCCACATAACCGCGGGCACGGCTTGTTGGAAATATGCCCTAGAGGCAATAATAAAAGAGTTATTATTATATTTCCTTGTTCATGATAATCGTTTATTATCCATGCTATAATTGTATTGATTGGAAACTCATATACATGTGTGGATAAATAGACAAACTTTGTGTCCCTAGTAAGCCTCTTCAGGACTAGCTCGTTGATCAAAGATGACCGCGGTTTCCAGGTCATAGACATGAGTTGTCATTTGATAACGGGATCACATCATTAGGAGAATGATGTGATGGACGAGACCCAAACGTTAAACATAGCTTTTGATCGTATCAGTTATCGCTATAGTTTTCTGCATGTCAAGTATAAGTTCCTATGACCATGAGATCATGTAACTCACTGACACCGTAGGAGTGCTTTGTGTGTGCCAAACGTCGCAACGTAACTGGGTGACTATAAAGGTATTCTACAGGTATCTCCGAAGGTGTCTGTTGAGTTGACATGGATCGAGACTGGGATTTGTCACTCCGTGTGACGGAGAGGTATCTCCGGGCCCACTCGGTAATACGTCATCTCAATGAGCTCAAAGTGACTAAGTAGTTGGTCACGGGATTATGTATTACGGTAACGAGTAAAGAGACTTGCCGGTAACGAGATTGAACTAGGTATAGAGATACCGACGATCGAATCTCAGGCAAGTAACATACCGATGAGACAAAGGGAACTGTATACGGGATTGCCTGAATCCTTGACATCGTGGTTCATCCGATGAGATCATCGAGAAACATGTGGGAACCAATATGGGTATCCAGATCCCGCTATTGGTTATTGACCTGGGAGTGTCTCGGTCATGTCTGCATGGTTTCCGAACCCGCAGGGTCTACACACTTAACGTTCGGTGACGCTAGGGTTGTTAGTGAGAAAAGTGTATGGTTACCGAAGGTTGTTCGGAGTCCCGGATGAGATCCCGGACGTGACGAGAGTCTCCGGAATGGTCCGGAGACGAAGATTGATATATAGAATGAAAGGTTTCGGAGTCCGGAAGTGTTCCGGGGAGCATCGGGAAATCGGCGGAGTACCGGAAGGGGTTTCGGGGGGTCCGGAAGTAGTTCTGGGCCTATTGGGCCACAAGGGGGAACACCACAGCCCTCAAGGGGCTGTGCGCCCCCCCCTGGGCCCTCTCCTCATGCGGCTAAGGGGGTGGGACCCCCTAGGGCAGCCGCACCCCTTTGGAGTGGGGGGCAAGGCACCTAGGGGGGGAAACCCTAGGGCCTGGCCTTGGCCGCCGCCCCCCCCTGCCTTGGCCGCCACCCCTCCTTGCCCTGGCCGCCGGCCCCTAGGGGGAAACCCTAGGGCGCCCTCACCTCTCCACCCCCCCCTATATATAGTGAGGCAAAGGGAGGGCAGCTAACACAAGTTCGTGCCTCGGTGCTGCCCTCCCTCTCCCGTAACATCTTCTTCTCCCGCGGTGCTTAGGCGAAGCCCTGCTGGAGTTCTTCTCCACCATCACCACCACGCCGTCGTGCTGCCGGTTCTCCGTCAACCTCTCCTCCACCCCTTGCTGGATCAAGAAGGAGGAGACGTCCCCGAGCCGTACGTGTGAAGAACGCGGAGGCACCGTTGCTTCGGTGCTAGGATCTTCGGCGATCTGAATCGCGGCGAGTACGACTCCATCATCCGCGTTCATAACGCTTCCGCTTAGCGATCTACAAGGGTACGTAGATCCAACTCTCCTCTCGTAGTAGCATCTCCTAGATTGATCTTGGTGAACGGTAGGAAAATTTTTGTTTCCCATGCAACGTTCCCCAACAGTGGTATCAGAGCTAGGTTCTTGCGTAGATGCTTTCTCGAGTAGAACACAAAAGGGTTTGTGGCGTTGATGTTTAAATTGCTGCCCTCCTTAGTCTTTCTTGATTCAACGGTATTATGGGATGAAGCGGCCCGGACCAACTTTACATGTCCACGTACATGAGACCGGTTCCATCGACAGACATGTGACTTTTGTTGCATAAGATGGCTGGCGGGTGTCTGTCTCTCCTATCTTAGTTGAATCGGAATAGAACAAGGCGGTCCTTGTAGAAGGTTAAATAGCAACTTGAATATCACCGTTGTGGTTTTGCGTAGGTAAGAAGCGTTCTTGCTAGATACCCATAGCAGCCACGTAAAACATGCAACAACAAATTAGAGGACGTCTAACTTGTTTTTGCAGGGTATGTATGTGATATGATATGGCCAATGACATGATGAAATATATTTGATGTATGAGATGATCATGTTGTAATAGTTAATATCGACTTGCATGTCGATGCATACGGCAACCGGCAGGAGCCATAGGGTTGTCTTTAATTTTTTGTATGACCTGCGTGTCAATCATTAAGCGCTATGTAATGCTTTACTTTATCGCTAAGCGGTAGCAATAGTAGTAAGAGCATGGTGGGCGCGCGACAACCCCGATGGCGACACGATGATGGAGATCATGATGATGGAGATCATGGTGTGGCGCCGGTGACGATGGAGATCATGCCGGTGCTTTGGAGATGGAGATCAAAAGCACGAGTTGATGGCCATATCATGTCACTTATGATTTGCATGTGATGTTAATCCTTTTATGCATCTTATTTTGCTTAGGACGACGGTAGCATTATAAGATGATCCCTCACTAAAATTTCAAGATAAAATTGTGTTCCCCCCGAGTGTGCGCCGTTGCGAAGGTTCGTCGTTTCGAAGAACCACGTGATGATCGGGTGTGATAGACTCTACGTTCGCATACAACGGGTGCAAGCCAATTTTGCACGTGCAGAACACTCGGGTTAGACTTGACGAGCCTAGCATGTACAGACATGGCCTCGGAACATGGAAGACCGAAAGGTCGACCATGAGTCATATAGTAGATATGATCAACATGTAGATGTTCACCATTGACACCACCTCATCTCACGTGATGATCGGACTTGGGTTGGTCGATCTGGATCATGTCACGCTCGAATGACCAGAGGGATGTCAATTTGAGTGGGAGTTATAAATAATTTGATTAGGTAATAACTCACTTATCATGAACAATAGTCTAAAATGTCTTTGCAAATCTTTTGTTGTAGATGGCTCGCGCAGTAGCTCCCCTGAATTTTAATGCGTTCCTAGAGAAAGCTAAACTGAAAGATGATGGGAGCAACTTTGTGGACTGGCTCCGCAATCTGAGGATCATCCTCACAGCTGCCCAAAAGGTTTATGTCTTAAATGCACCGCTAGGTGAACCCCCCGCTCCTCAGGCCTCTGCGGACGTTATGAACGCCTGGCAGTCGCGTTCGGATGACTACTCAGTAGTGCAGTGTGCCATATTGTATAGCTTGGAAGGAGGACTTCAAAGGCGTTTTGAACGTCATGGAGCATATGAGATGTTCCAGGAGTTGAAGTTCATCTTTGAAAAGAATGCCAAGATCGAGAGGTATGAGACCACCGATAAATTCTTTGCTTGCAAGATGGAGGAGAATTCGTCTGTCAGTGAGCACTTACTGAAGATGTCTGGGTACTATACCCGCATAGCTGATCTGGGACTTGTGTTCCCTGAGGAGGCTATCATTGACAGAATTCTCCAGTCACTCCCGCCTAGCTACAAGAGCTTCGTGCAGCAGTATAACATGCAAGGGATGAACAAATCCATCGCCGAGCTGTTTTCAATGCTGAAAGTCGCTGAGGCAGACATCCAGAAGGAGTATCAAGTGTTGATGGTCAATAAAACCACCAGTTTCAAGAAGAATGGCAAGGGCAAGAAGGGTAACTCTAAGAAGGGTGGCAAGGCAGTTGCTCATCCAGTGAAGAAACCCAAGGCTGGGCCCAAGCCAGAGACTGAGTGTTTCTATTGCAAGGGGAATGGCCACTGGAAGCGGAACTGCCCCAAGTATCTGGCAGACAAGAAGGGGGCCAACAACAACAACAAGCAAGGTATATGTGATATACATGTTATTGATGTGTACCTTACCAACTCTCGTTGTAGTGCCTGGGTATTTGATACCGGTTCAGTTGCTCACATTTGCAACTCTAAACAGGAACTGCGGAATAAATGGAGGCTGGCGAAGGACGAAGTGACGATGCGCGTGGGAAATGGTTCCAAGGTTGATGTGATCGCCGTCGGCACGCTCGCTCTTCGATTACCATCGGGATTAGTTATGAACCTGAATAATTGTTATTTAGTGCCTGCGTTAAGCATAAACATTATATCTGGATCTTGTTTGATGCGAGACGGTTACTCATTTAAATCAGAGAATAAAGGTTGTTCTATTTATATGGGTAATATCTTTTATGGTCATGCACCCGAAGTGAGGGGTTTATTCTTATTGAATCTCGATAGTGATGATACACATGTTCATAACATTGATGCCAAAAGATGTAGAGTTGATAATGATAATACCACTTTCTTGTGGCACTGCCGTCTGGGTCATATCGGCGCGAAACGCATGAGGAAGCTCCATGCTGATGGACTTTTGGAGTCTCTTGATTTTGAATCACTTGACACATGCGAGCCGTGCCTCATGGGCAAGATGACAAGGACCCCGTTTTCAGGGACAATGGAACGGGCAAGTGACTTATTGGAAATCGTACATACTGATGTGTGTGGTCCGATGAGTGTCACGGCGCGCGGTGGATATCGTTATTTTCTCACCTTCACTGACGACTTAAGTAGATATGGGTATATTTACTTAATGAAGCATAAGTCTGAAACTTTTGAAAAGTTCAAGCAATTTCAGAGTGAAGTTGAAAATCATCGTAACAAGAAGATCAAGTTCCTACGATCTGATCGAGGGGGAGAATATCTGAGTTATGAGTTTGGCAATCACTTAAGAAAATGTGGAATTGTTTCACAGTTGACGCCACCTGGAACACCACAGCGTAATGGTGTGTCCGAACGTCGTAATCGAACCCTATTGGATATGGTGCGTTCTATGATGTCTCTTGCCGATTTGCCACTATCGTTTTGGGGATATGCGTTAGAGACAGCTGCATTCACTTTAAATAGGGCTCCATCTAAGTCCGTTGAGACAACACCGTATGAACTATGGTTTGGTAAGAAACCTAAGTTGTCTTTTCTCAAGGTTTGGGGTTGCGATGCTTATGTCAAAAGGCTTCAGCCAGAAAAGCTCGAACCCAAAGCGGACAAATGTGTCTTCATAGGATACCCAAAAGAGACAGTTGGGTACACCTTCTATCTCAGATCTGAGGGCAAAGTGTTTGTCGCTAAGAACGGGTCCTTTCTCGAGAAAGAGTTTCTCTCGAAAGAATTGAGTGGGAGGAAGGTAGAACTTGATGAGGTTATTGAACCTCTGCTTCAACCAGAGAGTTGCGCAGCACAGAAAGATGTTTTTGTGGAGCCTGCAGCGGTTGAAGAGGAAGCCAATGATGATGATCAAGAAGCTTCTGATCAAGTTGCTACCGAACCTCGTAGGTCGACAAGGGTACGCACTGCACCTGAGTGGTATGGTAACCCTGTCTTGGAGGTCATGTTGTTAGACAACGGTGAACCTACGAGCTATGGAGAAGCGATGGTGGGCCCGGATTCCGACACATGGTTAGAGGCCATGAAATCCGAGATGGGATCCATGTATGAAAACAAAGTATGGACTTTGGAAGTATTACCTGAAGGGCGGAAGGCCATTCAGAATAAATGGATTTTTAAGAGGAAGACGGACGCTGACGGTAATGTCACCGTGTATAAAGCTCGACTTGTGGCAAAGGGTTTTTCACAAGTTCAAGGAATTGACTACGACGAGACTTTCTCACCCGTAGCGATGCTTAAATCCGTCCGAATCATGTTAGCGATAGCTGCATATTTCGATTATGAAATTTGGCAGATGGATGTCAAAACAGCGTTCCTTAACGGTTTTCTTAAGGAAGAGTTGTATATGATGCAACCGGAAGGTTTTGTCGATCCAGAGAATGCTGACAAAGTATGCAAGCTCCAGCGTTCCATTTATGGGCTGGTGCAAGCATCTCGGAGTTGGAATCTTCGCTTTGATGAGGTGATCAAAGCGTTTGGGTTTGTACAAGTTTATAATGAAGCTTGTATTTACAAGAAAGTGAGTGGGAGCTCTATAGCGTTTCTAATATTATATGTGGATGACATATTGCTGATTGGAAACAATATAGAATTTTTGGATAGCGTAAAGGGGTATTTGAACAAGAGTTTTTCGATGAAGGATCTCGGTGAAGCTGCTTTCATATTGGGCATCAAGATCTATAGAGATAGATCAAGACGCTTGATAGGACTTTCACAAAGTACATACCTTGATAAAGTTTTGAAGAAGTTCAAAATGGATCAATCCAAGAAGGGGTTCTTGCCGGTATTGCAAGGTACAAAGTTGAGTAAGACTCAATGCCCAGTGACTGCGGAAGATAGAGAAAAGATGAGTGTCGTCCCCTATGCTTCAGCCATAGGCTCTATCATGTATGCAATGCTATGCACAAGACCAGATGTCAGCCTTGCCATAAGTATGGCCGGAAGGTTTCAAAGTAATCCTGGTATGGATCACTGGACAGCGGTCAAGAATATCCTAAAGTACCTGAAAAGGACTAAGGAGATGTTTCTCGTTTATGGAGGTGATCAAGAGCTCGTCGTAAAGGGTTACGTCGATGCAAGCTTTGACATTGATCCGGATGACTCTAAGTCTCAAACCGGATACGTATATATTCTCAACGGGGGAGCGGTAAGCTGGTGCAGTTCCAAGCAGAGCGTGGTAGCCGATTCTACATGCGAAGCGGAGTACATAGCTGCCTCGGAGGCGGCAAAGGAAGGTGTCTGGATGAAGGAGTTCATGACAGATCTTGGAGTTGTGCCTAGTGCACTAAACCCAATGACTCTGTTCTGTGACAACACTGGTGCCATTGCTCTAGCCAAGGAACCAAGGTTTCACAAGAGGACCAGACACATAAAGCGACGCTTCAATTCCATCCGCGATTCAGTCAAGGAGGAGGACATAAGCATTTGCAAAGTACACACGGATTTGAATGTTGCAGATCCGTTGACTAAGCCTCTTCCACGGGCTAAGCATGATCAACACCAAGACTCTATGGGTGTTAGATTCATTACCTTGTAATGCTAGATTATTGACTCTAGTGCAAGTGGGAGACTGTTGGAAATATGCCCTAGAGGCAATAATAAAAGAGTTATTATTATATTTCCTTGTTCATGATAATCGTTTATTATCCATGCTATAATTGTATTGATTGGAAACTCATATACATGTGTGGATAAATAGACAAACTTTGTGTCCCTAGTAAGCCTCTTCAGGACTAGCTCGTTGATCAAAGATGACCGCGGTTTCCAGGTCATAGACATGAGTTGTCATTTGATAACAGGGATCACATCATTAGGAGAATGATGTGATGGACGAGACCCAAACGTTAAACATAGCTTTTGGTCGTATCAGTTATCGCTATAGTTTTCTGCATGTCAAGTATAAGTTCCTATGACCATGAGATCATGTAACTCACTGACACCGTAGGAGTGCTTTGTGTGTGCCAAACGTCGCAACGTAACTGGGTGACTATAAAGGTACTCTACAGGTATCTCCGAAGGTGTCTGTTGAGTTGACATGGATCGAGACTGGGATTTGTCACTCCGTGTGACGGAGAGGTATCTCCGGGCCCACTCGGTAATACGTCATCTCAATGAGCTCAAAGTGACTAAGTAGTTAGTCACGGGATTATGTATTACGGTAACGAGTAAAGAGACTTGCCGGTAACGAGATTGAACTAGGTATAGAGATACCGACGATCGAATCTCGGGCAAGTAACATACCGACGAAACAAAGGGAACTGTATACGGGATTGCCTGAATCCTTGACATCGTGGTTCATCCGATGAGATCATCGGGGAACGTGTGGGAACCAATATGGGTATCCAGATCCCGCTATTGGTTATTGGCCTGGGAGTGTCTCGGTCATGTCTGCATAGTTTCCGAACCCGCAGGGTCTACACACTTAAGGTTCGGTGACGCTAGGGTTGTTAGTGAGAACAGTGCATGGTTACCGAAGGTTGTTCGGAGTCCCGGATGAGATCCCGGACGTGACGAGGGTCTCCGGAATGGTCCGGGGACGAAGATTGATATATAGGATGAGAGTGTTCGGAGTCCGGAAGTGTTCCGGGGAGTATCGGGAAGACGGCAGATGACCGAAAGGGGTTTCGGGGTCCCGGAAGGAGTTTCGGGCCTAATGGGCCACAAAGGGGGGACACAACAGCCCTCATAGGGCTGTGCGCCCCCCCTGGGCCCTCTCCTCATGCGCAAGGGGGGCTGGCCCCTCCTAGGGCTGCCGCACCCCCTAGCTTGGGGGGCAAGGCACCTGGGGGGGGGGGAGCCCTAACCCTGGCGCAGCCCTGGCCGCCGCCCCCCCCATCTCCACTTGGCCGCCGCCCCTAGGGGTAAACCCTAGGGCGCCCCCTCCCCTCTACTCCCCCTATATAAAGAGAGGCAGAGGGAGGGCAGCCACACACGTTCGTGCCTCGGTGCTGCCCTCCCTCTCCCACATCCATCTTCGTTTTCCCGCGGTGCTTGGCGAAGCCCTGCTGGAATCCTCCACCACCATCTCCACCACGCCGTCGTGCTGCCGGTGTCTCCATCAACCTCTCCTTCCCCCTTGCTGGATCAAGAAGGAGGAGACGTCCCCGAGCTGTACGTGTGAAGAACGCGGAGGCACCGTTGCTTCGGTGCTAGGATCTTCGGCGATCTGAATCGCGGCGAGTACGACTCCATCAACCGCGTTCTTGAACGCTTCCGCTTAGCGATCTACAAGGGTATGTGGATCCAACTCTCCCCTCGTAGATGCATCTCCTAGATTGATCTTGGTGAACGTAGGAAATTTTTTTGTTTCCCATGCAACGTTCCCCAACACGGCTTTCGAAAGTTCATAACCCTGCAGGGGTGTTCCAACTTGACCCATTACAAGCCCACGATCCGCGGAGTCGCAACTCCAAAGTGGGAAGACCCGAGTATTCTCGGAATCCCGTGCTCAAGATAATCCGAACTAAGGTAAGGCTAATCCAGCAAATCCTCCTGGCGTGTCGACACCCTGATAGTAGCCGCACGTATCTAAGTCTCAGGACACGACCGGATGGGCGAAGCTACGGGTGTATGCCAGATACCTCGAGTTGCCCCAAGGCGGCCCCGCAGGCTCCCCGTTTCGGACCAACACTCATGTGGAGCACTGGCCCGGGGTTGTTGATTAAGAAAGAGGGTTAATTACTCCCTATGCAAGTTTAATTTGTTATTAGGCAAATAGTACCAATGTTGGGACTTGCTGGAAAAGACTTAGCACTTAGCGGTTTATCGAGGGGGTCCCATACACCCCAACCGTGTTAGGAACGCATAATCAAGGAACATAACACCGGTTTATACGGTTCCTAACGGCATGAGTGGAACAAATCACCAAGCAAAAGGCTTAGCCTTCCACCCTTGCCAATATATAGATGATTTCATTTAAGCAATTATATAGTGTGATATAACCCAACCAAACTTCAACATGAAGCAAGCATCTTCGATCTTCACCTGCAACTAGCAATGCTATAAGAAGGGCTGAGCGAAGCGTACTTAGCCAAGCAACGATTTGCATAGGTAGGGTGGTTAACATGGCAATGGTTACAAGTAGGAGGCTGATAGGAAGAACATGGGCATCTAGGCAAAACTATAGAGCGGAACTACTAGCAATAGGCAAAGATAGTAATGTTATCGGGGTTCGGTCATCTTGCCTGAAGAGAAGTCGTTCGGATCGTAAGAAGGGTCCTCGTGCTCAACCTCGTTGGTAACCTCGTGCTCGTACTCGTACTCGGTCTCAGCTTCCGGCTCTAAACAATACAATCACACAAGGCACAGATCAACAAGATGTAATGCGCACACCAAAATGATGGATGCATGATGGATGCACCAAGGATGCACACGGAACACGGAAAATAGCACTCAAGTAAAACACCTCAAAACATGATAACAACAGGAGATTATGAATCTACACGGAAAATCAATCAAGTTTCATATAAGACTCGCTGAAATCGGAGCTACGGGCTAAAAGTTATGCCCGAAACAAGAAATGAGCGAAAGCTGAAAATTACAGCAACATAGCAACTTCGGAGCACAAAATAATTAAGCTACAGCACTCAAACATCATGGCAAATGACATGAACATAAACTAGACATATCCTACAGCAAATAAGTCCAAAGGTGCACCCCCAAAGGAGCCACGGATCAATAGCAATAAGCTTGGACATATTGAACTTGACAATAAAATTCTGACAGCAGAATTTTATTGAAACTTTGGAGCAAAAGTTAAACATGCTACAGCCACTTAAATAAATATGTGAGAACATGAATGGAAAGCCAACAATATATACTACAAGGAACAATCAAGATCCACTCCAAAACTATCATGGTTTGTCCTAGAGCAGCAAGCAAACATGGCATCGGAACGTTACAGATTTCAGACTTAGTGAAAAACCACTAAGTCCTAAAACAGCAGATTCATCATGGCATCTAAAAGAGCAAGTTTAAGTCACCTCGAAACTAAACATGGCAAGTGGTAAGCACCACATCAAAGTACACATGATGGTGATTCCGAAACACACAAGCATGCATCATGGAGGTAAACACAACGATAGCAACGAGCTCAACAAGATGGCATTTCATAACAAGTGAAACAACATCACAGCCACATGACACTTTGCAACGATGATAAACATGGCAAGAATAAATCTATCATGCAACCTATCACCAACAACATGTAGAGCATGGCCAGACGAACACGTGGACATGTCATTTGCATCAATCGGACAAACGAGCTAAAAGTTATCACATGGCAAAGATGGCATAAAAACATCACATAGCAGCAATTATATCACGATGCACTATTGCAACAGAAAAACAAGCACCTAGATGATCTCTAACATGCATGACACAAAAAGATAAAACGTAGTGCTAATCACCACGAACGTCTGGACATGACATTTGCGCGAAACGGACATCCACATAAAAAGTTAGAGCAGTTTGAACATTGCATGGCAGAACAAATAACAGGGACTTGGGAGCTGAAATAACCTAGATCTGAGATTCAATGGGTCCGGGGCGTGGATCCGGCCCGGCTGCTAGAGGAGGCCCGACTGGAGGCGCGGTGCGGCCTGGGGAAGAGGCCCAGCCGGTGGCGCGCCCAGGCGGAGGGACGAGTGGGCCGAGCGAGGAGATGGCGATCTGGCGACTGCGGGGCGATGCGGGCAGCCTCGGGCCGGCGGGAATCGGCGGCGCGGAGGGGTGGCCCAGGAGCGGCGCGGAGCTCTGGGCCCAGCTGGGGCGTCCAGGCGGCGGCGCTGGAAGGCCCGACGCGGGGCGTGCGGAGGCGAGCTGGCGAGGAGGTTTGGGCCCGGGCGTTGACCTGCGGGAGGCGGCTGGCGAGGCGGCCTGGGCCTTCGGGCCCCGGCTGGAGCGACGAAGTGGTCCCAGCAGGCGACGCTGCGGGACGTGGGAACCCAACGAAGGAGGCCGATGGGCTCGCGAAGTGGAGGCCGGCCAGCTCTGCGTTGACCGATCGAGCGATCCGATCGGGATCAGATCGGTGGCGGCGCTGGCTTCTTTCGACGAAAACGGTGGCTGGCTCGAGGAGAGAAGCCAAGTGGCAGTGAGGGGGATGGTTGGACCCAAAAAAATAGGGGAGGAGAAGCTAGAGGTTAGGGATGCCCAAAATGGACCTAGGGGGGGTCCATAAATAGCAGATCTGCTAGGGTTAGGGTTTTTAGGTGTTTAGGAGCCCTCCGATCGCGATCCGACGGATCCGATCGCGGGGGAAGTTTAGATGGGCCTAGGAGAGGGTAGTGGGATGCTGTAGGGGTGTTTCTGGGCCACAAGTGGAGGCACTTTGGACCCACACGAATAACTGTTGGGATAGCACACGGAGTCCAAACGCGACGAGATATGAGAGGCGGGTTGCACACAACAAAACAACAACACACGACAAGTCTCGCGCCACACCGGCAACGTTACACGGCCAAACACCAAAGTAGGCCTACGGGACGTCACGGACACGTGAGGGAGCTCTGGAACGCGAAACGGACAACGGGAAGGAACGCGTGGAACCGGATGCAACCGACAACACAAATGCAATGCGATGCACATGTCTACATGATATGAATGAATGCCACACACGCACACAACAACACGACGAAAACCCGAAAGACAAAGAACCCGAAATGGAATAGATGAAGCCGGAGATATATTATATGCCTAAAAGGGAAAGTATTACATCCGGGGCATTACACGCGCAGTTGTGAGAATCGACTTTAGTAGTTAGTTCGACGCTTCTTCATCGTCATGGCACCCAAGAAGAAGACGAAGGTGGCGGTTGGCCAGTCGGAAGCCGGACAGCTCGTTCCGACGCGGGCGAACAGCGGACCGGTCGCGGAAAGGACCCGGGGCGCTGCTCGCGAACACCAACACCGTCCCAGCAGCCGGAGTTTGGGAGGTGGCGATGTTTGTGCGCCTGGTAACGGGCCACACACCGCCAAATCCAAAGATGGAGCCAGGCTCTCCGCGAGTGGCGCAAGGCCCTCTAGGATTGCTGCCGCATCACCCGAAGGCGACGCAAGGACCTCCAGGACTCCCACGCCAGCGCCAACAGCGCGCTCCTCCCAAGCAGCGCGCGACGAATGGCGTCATCACGCTGAAGACCCCGGGCGTCGCCGCGGGAAGAGCCCCGAGGGCCACTCTCGAGACGTAGAAGACCTGCCCGCCCGCCGAAGCGCTGGTGGAAACGGCGTGCGACCGCGGGATCATGATGGAGCTCCTCCTGACATGGTCAGGGGTCTAAGCGCGTCGCGGTCCGTGCAGGTTTCGCTACCTCTAACCCCAGCAGAAGCCCTGGCGCACGCGCAGTTGCTCCTCGACTTTCCTCCCGTTACGGGGAAACTCGACGAATGGAGAGCCACCATCCAAAGCCTTATCGCGGTCGCCAACAAGGATGAACCAAGTCCAGTGAGGCCCCCGGGTCGATGTTCCGAAGGGGTCCCACGCACCGGTGGCGGGAGGACCGGCAGCACCGCGGTCACGGTGCATTCGCCTCCTCCTCGCCCGGTACCGCGTGTGTCGACTCGTCGAGACGTTGCGGGTGACGACATCTCCATAGCGTTGTCCGACCCACGGACCCACGGCGACCAGCGTCAAGTTCTTCAGGAGCGAGCTCATGAAGACGCCCGAACCACCATCGAGCGCTGGCGCGGAGCGCGCCACCAGTCAGACAGGTGACCAGGGCCTGTTGTGAACCGCCCAGCACCGGAGAGCCCTGGAGGTCTACCTTACGAGGTAGGCTGTCCGGCTTTTACCCGTGAGCTGCGGCAGTTCCAGTGGCCCACTCACCGCACCTTCAAGCCTGACGTTGGCGAGAAGTACAACGGCAAGACCCACCCGTCGGAGTTCCTCAGCATCTACACCATTGCGATGCAAGCTGCCGGAGCCCGCGACGATAAGGTGCTTGCGAATTACTTTCCATTGGCTCTTAAACCCAACGCCATGTCGTGGTTGATGCACTTGCCGGTAGACTCTATTTCCTCCTGGTCGGATTTGTGCCATGAGTTTGTTGGCGCCTTTACTGGAGGTCACCAAGCCCATGGCCAAGCAAGTGACCTGCACGTCATTCCCCAGAAGGGAGGCGAGAGTCTGCGCAAGTATATATAGAGGTTCAGCCGGGTACAATACAATATCCCTGATGTTCACCCTGCCGCCATCATCAGCGCGTTCCATCAGAACGTGCGTAACCGCAAGATGCGTGAAGAACTGGCAATGACCAAGGTGAAAGATGTGGCGGAACTCTAAGTTCTTGCTGACAGGTGTGCCGGGGCTGAAGAGGGAAGGAAGTACCCCGGTGAAGATGCCGGCGTGGAAACCGACTCTTCAGATGAGGATACCGCCGCCCCGGCGAAGAAAGGCCGGCGCCGCAACAGGAAGCGCAAAGGTAAAGCCGTGCTTGCCGTCGAGGGATCTGATGACGCCGACTCCACCAAGAAAACCAAGGCGGATGACCCCGGCAAGGAAATTGCCGGGTGTGTCGCCTGCCGGGCCTTGGCGGCTGCCGAGAAGCCAGGAAGCTCCAACAAGCAATACTGCAAGATCCATCGCACCAAAGGCCATGATCTCCAGAACTGCTGACAGGTTGAGCTCCTTGCTGAGAGGCAGAGGGCTGAATATGAGAGGCGGGACAAGGAGAAGGGCCAGGAGGTGCTGAGGGGTCCGGCAAGAAGCGTGACAGCCAAACAGGCCGTCACGGCAAGGATAAACACCTGGAGAGGCCCGCCCGGGGTCGTGACAGAAAGCCAGAAGACGACGAGCACGAAGAGGACGACGAGTCCAGTGACCAAGAGTTTCAGAAAGCCACGGAGGCCATGTGCGTCGATGGCGGCGCCTCGCTGCATACTTCTCACCGCCAGCTTAAACAGTGGGCACGTGAGATTACAGCGGCGGAGCCGTCGTCTGGTGCCCGGAAGCCGCTGAAATGGTCCAGCACACCTATCATTTTTGACACTAAGGATCACCCTGATCGCACTACTGCGGTCGGGTGCTTGCCATTGTTGGTTTCACCGACAATACACAACCTCAAGGTGACAAAGATGCTAGTCGACGGCGGGGCCGGTCTGAACTTAATTTTTCCTACCGTAATCGAGAAGCTGCAAATTCCTGATGAAGACCTCGAAGAGACGGGCACGTTTCAGGGGGTCAACCCGGGGAGAAGTCAACCGAAGGGGAAGGTCACGTTGCCTGTGACTTTTTGAAGTGACCCGAACTACATGACAGAAAGGATCGTGTTCGATGTCGCCAAGATCCCCTTGCCCTACAACGGGATCCTTGGCCGCCCAGCACTGGCCAAGTTCATGGCGGCGTCACACTACGCCTACAACACCCTCAAGATGCCGGGACCTGTGACGATCATCACCATCCCCTCCGGTAAGAAAGATGCGCTGATTTGCGTTGACCAACTATACCAACAAGCAGTTGTAGCAGCTGCCGCCACTAGGGCACTTGCTCCTGTCACTGGAGCCCCGGGCGGGAAGAAGAAGAAGACCGGTGAGACCTCGGGCACCCACTCCGGCAAGCGCACCTCTTCGGAGTGTAGTGCTCCCGTCGAGGATGTGCCAGAGAGCTCCACCGGCAGAAACAAGAAGTCCAGGGCGACGCCTCCGGGAACCAAGAAGGTTTCTGTCAAGGAGGACGGCACAGGAGGGGCTTTCACCATAAGCTCCACCCTTGACGAGAAATAGGAAGACACGCTCGTCACCTTCCTGCGGGAAAATGTCGATGTGTTTGCATGGCAAGCATCCGACATCCCCGGCGTTCCCAGGCAGGTGATTGAGCACCACCTTGCTGTCTGTCCTCATGCGTGGCCCGTCAAGCAGAAGGTCAGGAAGCAAGCTCTGGAACGACAAGAGTTCATCACAGAGGAGATCCGGAAACTGGAAGCAACGGGTTTGGTAAGAGGAGTGCTCCATCCAACGTGGTTGGCCAATCCAGTGGTAGTGCGCAAGGCAAATGGGAAGTGGAGGCTGTGTATTGATTACACAGATATCAATAAGGCTTGTCCCAAAGACCCCTTCCCGTTGCCGCGCATCGACCAGATTGTTGACTCCACGGCTGGGTGTGACCTGTTGTCATTCCTCGATGCCTACTCCGGCTACCATCAGATCTTCATGACAAGAGAAGACGAAGAGAAGACATCATACATCACCCCATGTGGTACGTATTGTTTCGTACGAATGCCTTTCGGGTTGAAGAATGCTGGCTCAACGTTTGCAAGGGCAGTCCAGATTGGTTTTGAACCCCAGATCCATAGAAATATGGAGGCTTATATGGATGATATAGTGGTCAAAACCAAGAACAGGGCAACCCTTATACCGGATTTACAAGAAACATTTGCAAACCTGCGCAAGATCAATCTCAAGCTGAACCCTGAGAAGTGCATCTTCGGCGTCCCGTCCGGCAAGCTTCTCGGGTTCTTTGTGTCACAACGTGGGATAGAGGCCAATCCGGACAAGGTCAAAGCTATAGAACAAATTGAAGCACCCAAACGGGTCAAGGATGTGCGTCGGCTTGCTGGCTGTGTTGCCGCCATGAGCAGATTCATTTCCAAGTCTGCCGAGCGCGCCCTCCCCTTTTTCAAGATTTTGAAAAAGGCAGGCCCAATGGAGTGGACGCCAGAAGCCGAAGCAGCATTGCAAGATTTGAAGAGGTATCTTTCCTCCACGCCAGTACTAGTTGCGCCTAAGCCACACGAACCGTTGCTGCTATACCTGGCGGCAACGAACAAGGTGGTCAGCGCAACACTAGTGGCACAGAGAGAAATTGATGACGAGGTGATAGCAGTGACAGAGCCTGATGCCGTTGGTGCAGAGACGACACGGCCGGTTGAAGTGCCGCCAAGGAAGAAAATGATGCAGCACACGGTCTACTTTGTTAGCTCCCTATTGCAGGGGGCTAGATCAAGGTACTCCGGTGTGCAGAAATTGCTCTTCGGCCTTCTTATGGCCTCGAGGAAGCTGCGTCACTACTTCCAGGCACACGAGATCACTGTCGTCACTCGCCTCCCTCTGCAACGGATATTGCACAATCTAGATGCAACGGGAAGAATTGTAGAGTGGGCACTGGAGCTATCCAGCTTTGGCCTCAAGTTTGAAAGTACCTCGACAATTCAAAGCCGAGTCCTGGCGGAGTTCGTTGCGGAATGGACCGCGACGCCTGATGAAGAAGCCCAGGAAACTGCTCTCCCCGGCAAAGAGGCGAGTTGCGACTGGATCATGTACTTTGATGGAGCTTTCTCCTTACAGGGCGCCGGGGCTGGCGTACTGCTTGTCGCGCCCACCGGACAGCACCTCAAGTACGTGGTCCAGATGCACTTCCCCAGGGAATTATCAACGAACAATACTGCCGAATATGAGGGGCTGCTTGCTGGTCTTAGGATCACGGCAGACCTCGGAATCAAGAAACTCATTGTCAGGGGCGATTCGCAGCTTGTCGTCAAACAAGTCAACAAAGATTACCAGAGCCCGTTGATGAAGGCCTACATCGATGAAGTGAGAAAGCTGGAAGAGCGCTTTGATGGTATACAGGCGGAGCACGTTCCCCGAGCAGAGAACGACATCGCCGATTACCTGTCAAAGCGCGCTGCCCTCAAGTTACCTGTGGAACCAGGTACCTTTGTGCTTTAGCTTTCTCAGCCATCCGTTGATCCATCAACAGAGCAAAACAAGAGGAGGATATCAGGGCCCGGCAAGTACTTTCCCGCCGAGCTCCCCGGAGCCGCCGACAAGGATGTTGCCGGGGACACTGAGCCCGCCACGGGACGGCTAGCTCCGGCGGAGCATCAAGCTCTTGCCGTCGAGACAGCCGCTCCTATAGTGGAGGAAATGCCTTTAGTCCTCGCCGTCGAGCCTCAGGCTCCAGCGTGGGCACAACATACCGTCCGATTCCTCCAAACTGGGAACTTCCTGAGGAGCAGGAAGAAGCGGAAAAAGTAGCCCGTCGACCTGCTATGTACCAGTTCGTCGATGACGTCCTGTACAGAAAAAGACCGAACGGCGTAAAATTGAAGTGTATCCCTCGAGAGGAAGGACTGGGGCTGTTGGCGGAGATACATGGAGGCATATGTGGATCCCACATAGGGTCAAGAGCCCTTGCCGACAAGGCATTTCGGCAAGGCTTCTTCTGGCCCACTGCCTTCCAGGATGCGACGGCACTAGTCACCAGGTGTGAAGCGTGTCAGTTCCATTCAAAGAAACTTCATCAACCAGCTCAAGCCCTTCAAACCATTCCTCTCTCCTGGCCCTTCTCGGTCTGGGGGCTCGACATACTGGGCCCTTTCCCCCGCGCTGTCGGGGGCTTTGAGTACTTGTACGTCGCAATCGACAAGTTCACAACGTGGCCAGAGGTGGAGGCAGTGAGGAAGGTCACAGCTCTGTCAGCCGTCAAATTCTTCAAGGGACTAGTGTGCCGTTTTGGTGTACCCAACAGGGTCATCACCGACAACGGCACACAGTTCACAAGCCGCACCTTCATGCAATATACCCAAGACCTCGGCAACAAAGTCTGTTTCGCTTCCGTTGCTCACCCACGAAGCAATGGTCAAGCTGAGAGAGCAAACGCTGAAGTGCTACGAGGCTTAAGGACAAAGACCTTTGACAGGCTGCGCAAGAGTGGAAGGCGCTGGATTGATGAGTTGCCGACGGTTCTTTGGTCGATCAGAACAACGCCAAATCGAGCCACCGGCCAGACACCCTTTGCCCTAGTATACGGGGCAGAAGCAGTTCTCCCCACTGAACTCATATACGGGTCACCTCGAGTGCTCGCTTATGATGAGCTTGAGCAAGAGCAACTGCGGCAAGATGACGCAATGCTCCTTGAGGAAGATCGTCTTCGGGCGGCTGTGAGAGCAGCACGCTACCAGCAAGCCTTGCGCCGCTACCATAGCCGCAAGGTCTGTGCCCAAAGCTTTGAGGAAGGCGACCTTGTTCTTCGGCGCGTTCAATCGGCCAAGAATACCAACAAGTTGACGCCGAAGTGGGAAGGCCCTTATCGGGTAATACGAGTCACCAGGCCTGGCGCAGTCCGCCTGGAGACCGAAAATGCCGTTCCGGTGAACAACTCCTGGAACATTGAGCATCTTCGCAAGTTTTACCCGTCAGGCGCGGCTTGCCGGGCCCCCCGGCAAGCCACCTTTTGTACGAGCCTTGCCGACAAGGCATGTAACCCTTTGTACAAAGCCAGGCGCAGACCCTGAGCATAAATAAATGAAGCGCTGGCGCCCTAAGTTATAGCATGCATGCTAGGTCGAACCTCGTCCTTGGTTAGGGTTGATAGTGCTTAGCGGCAGCTAACCCCTAGCTTAGAGGTCGAGTTTGCATCCCTTTGTCTTTCTTTTATCTTCTTTGGTTCACATGACACACATATATCCTTGCCGAAACCATTTGGGGAGGAGAAAAAGGAACAGACTAGCATCTAGGCCCCGGCAAGCCAGTATTGCCGGGGGCTGCAAGAGCAAAGATTCACCCACGACAAACCAGGGTTGCCAGGGGCTGCAGCTTCAGATAAGTTCTTCATCCCTTATCATGCATTCCATTATGGACTGAGGTATGTGAAACCTCATTTTTTCCTTAAAAACTACCGTGCTCCCCTAACTCTAGGCCCTGGGGCTTGTTCCTGGGACCAGGTTGGGTCGTAGTCGCAGCAGCGAAGAGGTAAAACGAGGAGCCTAAACCCACTTCATCCATGCCTCCGCCAAAGGCGTGAGAAAGGTCGAGCGAAGTGGGGAGACGGCAAGGCCTGTTGCCGGGCGAGAAAATGTTTATCTTAGAGATATCAAGGATTTATTCCCTGTCGTGGGTTTCACCCACAAACAAATGACCCGGCAAACATCCCTTTTTAATTAAAAACATTCCACTCAGGTACAGTCCATAGGGAATGAAAAACATGAACAAGGGGATTACAAGTTTCAAATTTAACAGATGCCCGAAGGCTTACAAACTAAAAAGAGATAAGATGCCCATAATCCCTTTCTTGTCCCTCTCCTCAGGAGGCAGGTCAAGGAGGCGAGAAGGGCGAAAGGAGCACCTAGGCGAGCTACGGGTGGCAGAAGACACCGAGAGAACATCTCGGTGGCCGCCCAAAGGCTGGATGGTGACGGCGGCGCCGGAAGCAGAGCTCGAAGACGAGGCGGCAGGACGTCAGTATGCGTCGAAGGCGTTGGTGCCCGCGTACTCCGACATGACGACCTTGCCGTCCGCCCTCTTCCTCTTCCGCAGCCCCCCCAACGCCAGCCGCCCAAGGGGACGACCCCGAGAAGTTCAAGGAGCCGGTGACACGGATGATGGGGTCGCCGGTGCCACCAGGAGCGGCGCCCGACGCCTAGTCGGACCCGTCATCCTGCCGCCTACCGCCCTCGTCGTCGCTGCCGCTGTCCTCCTTGTCACTCTCGCTCGAGGAGGAATCTTCGTCATCAGAAGAGCTCTCCACGCAGTACCTTGCACGAGTCCCGAAGTGCCCGAAGACCTTGACGGAAAGAAGGCCACCCTCCATCAACTTAAAATGGAGAGTGAGCCCATCCGTCAAGCTATGGATACGAGCAAACGTCTTCCATCCCCGACGAAGATACATCACATGAGGAGCAGGGAAGTCGACACGGACCCGCGTGCCACTGATCTCGCAGCCCCTCATGTGCAGCCGCAATGACTCCGGCGGATCTAGCTCCATCTCCCGCGCAAATGGAGTCAGGAGACGAAGGCGACGGCGCGGCGGCCAGCGCAACCTGACGAAGAACTCGCAAGGGTCATCCCCAACATGACCCTCCGTTGGAGGAGGAGCCGCTGGCGGGGGCGAGGCCGGCGGGCCACCCCGTCCTCCTCTTCCCCGAGCGCCCCGGGCTCGCCCACGGCCTCGGCCCCTCCCCCTTCCCCTCGCGGCCGGCTCGGCCACCGCAGGCGCAGGAGAAGGAGGGACGCGTTATCGAGCGGCGACCCTCGCCGCCACCGTTGAAGGCCCGGGATTTCCTCTCTCCATGACAAATGGAAGAGAGGAGCAGAAGCTGAAGAAGGAAGAAGATGGAAGAATGCGGGGCGCCGTCCCTCCCCTCCCGCTCTTTATAAAGGAACGGGGCTGGGGCTCGACCGCCCCGCTCGGCCAATCAAGACACGGAAGGCGCAGGAAGCCAGGACCGACCCGCCGCCCCAACCAGCGACGGCCCGGTTTCCCGCCTCCACCGTTTGCCACCCCAAGCGCATGGGAGACACGTGGCAGACGTGCAGAACCGAGGGGACGGGTGAGGCGACCTCTCCCCACCCCGTGATCGTGGGGAGTGGATGACTTGAGGACCGCGCCTCGGCCCCATTCAGTAAATGGGCCGCGCCTTCACGCCTCCCGCCATTTATGGGGAAGGCGCGAAGCCGCCTCTTTACTACGATGTGATGCATGCCTGCGGGAACCGACCCCACGCATGCCGCCCACGTCACGCACGCCCCTCCACACCGCGCCACACGCACAGATCGTGGGAGGCGCAGCGCGCGGAAAATCTTACCATGGTAAAAACCGTCTCGCCTGCCCGCGCACCGTTCTGGGCCTAGCCCAACAACGCGTCACGCTTATGTGTGGCCCAGGCCCGGGGGCTCCTGTCGGTGTACAAAAAGGGGGTACACTTTTTGTACCCCTACAACTGTGCACGGGCAGTCTGAGTCACGGGCACCGCCGCACCAAGCAAGGCCAGGGAGGTAAGCCAGGGTAAGACTGAAGCCCAAAGCCAAGACCACGAAGAGCAAAGGGACGAAGCAGGTTCCCCCAGCAAGATCCTTGTCGGGAGCCAGTTTCAGTAGCCCCGGCAAGACCCTTTCCGCGGCAACTCCCCGGCAAGACCCTTGCCACGGCAACTCGCCCCACGCCTACGGAGCGGATCACCCTTGAGTCCACTGCCCCCATGGGGCAAGGATTCGGGAGACATCCCCGTGGTGGCATGCAGATCTTTGTGAAGACATTCAAGATCAGATACTCACTAAGAAGATGATGACCCTTGGCGGGATCTCAACCAAGGAAGACCACAAGACCTCTGGCAAGCACCTTGCCGGGGATGGCAGCAGGCGCCGCGGCAAGACCCTTGCCGGGGCCCCGGCAAGGCCCTTGCTGAGGACATCCGCAGGGCCACCATTAGGCCCACGCCGACTAAACTACCACCGCCTTGTGCAGCTGCCGACCCAACCAGTTGGGCAGGCACCTGCATGGCGGCATGCAGACCTTTGTGAAGACCCACCATTGCGCCACCTCAGCTGCCTGCCTGCCTACATGGCATCTCAGGCATCGCTGGCCAGGGCGCGTGTCGACACAAGAAGGGGCGGCGACGGACGAGACAGATATCTCCCCATCCCCGATAAAGCAAGGACACCTAAGCAAGACACATTAAATGCACCTTGTCATGTAATGCGAGGGATAAACTCGCATCACTGTACCCTTTCCACCTCCTGTGTGCCACTGTGGCGACCCCTTTTTATATAAAAGGAGGCCCGAGGCGACCAGGAAGAGGATTTCGGCTTTTTGGAGCTCCTCAAGCCCCAGA
This sequence comes from Secale cereale, assembly GCA_902687465.1. Classification (NCBI taxonomy): domain Eukaryota; kingdom Viridiplantae; phylum Streptophyta; class Magnoliopsida; order Poales; family Poaceae; genus Secale; species Secale cereale. Next base: position 729,563,836 of record LR738713.1, read on the forward strand.
GCTAGCTGAAGAACACATATATACAATCCACCAAAGCAGGAGTAGGGTTTTACGCATCCTCGCGGCCCGAACCTAGATAAACGAATAGTGTGCTATCTGTTGGATCCGCTCTTCTCTCAACCCCGCGCCCCGCTAACCGTAGTAGGGATTCTTGTGATCCCATAGGTGTCGTTCCCACCGACAACTACTTATAGCAAGACTTCTCCCATGTCCTCAGGAACAAACGTAACTAGTCACAAATCATATTCATGTTCATAATCAGAGGGATATTAATATGCATAATGGATCTGAACATATGATCATCCACCGGATAAACCAACTAGCATCAACTACAAGGAGTAATCAACACTACTAGCAACCCACAGTTCCAATCTGAGGTTTTGATACAAAGATTGGATACAAGAGATGAACTAGGGTTTGAGAGGAGATGGTGTTGGTGAAGATGTTGATGAAAATAACCCTCCCCAAGATGGAAGATTTGTTGGTGATGATTTCTCCCTCCCGGAGGGAAGTGTCCCGGGCAGAACAGCTCCGCCGGAGCCCTAGATTGGTTCTGCCAAGGTTCCGCCTCGAGACGGCGGCGCTTCAACCCGAAAGTCTCCCTTTGATTTTTTTCCAGGGCAAAAGACACCTTATACCAGAAGATGGGCATCGGGGGTTCACCAGGTGGCCCACAAGACAGGGGGCGCGCCCCCACCATCGTGGACGATGGGTGGCCCCCCTCTGGTGCTTTCTTCGCTCGATATTTTTTATATATTCCAAAACTAACTTTTGTTGAGTTTTAGGGCTTTTTGAGTTGTGCAGAATAGGTCTCAAATATTTACTCCTTTTCCAGCCCAGAATTCCAGCTACCGGCATTCTCCCTCTTGATGTAAACCTTGTAAAATAAGAGAGAAAAGGCATAAGTATTGTGACATAATGTGTAATAATAGCTCATAATGCAATAAACATCAATATAAAAGCATGATGCAAAATGGACATATAAACTCCCCCAAGCTTAGACCTCGCTTGTCCTCAAGCGGAAGCCGATATCTAAAAATATGTCCACATGTTTAGAGATAGAAGTGTCGATAAAATAAAATACGGACATGAGGGTGATACGTCTCGGTCGTATCTATAATTTTTGATTGTTCCATGCCAATATTCTACAACTTTCATATACTTTTGGCAACTTTTTATACTATTTTTGGGACTAACATATTGATCCAGTGCCTAGTGCCAATTCCTGTTTGTTGCATGTTTTTTGTTTCGCAGAATATCCATATCAAACGGAGTCCAAACGGAATAAAAACGGACGGAGATTTTTTTTGGAATATATGTGAATTTTGGGAAGCGGGACCAACGTGAGACGATGCCCGAGTGGCCCATGAGGCAGGGGGCGCGCCCACCAGGGGCAGGCGCGCCCTGGGCCCTCGTGGCCACTCCGTAAGGCAGTTGATGCCCTTATTTCGCCGCAAGAAAGCTAATATCCGGATAAAAATCGTGTCAAAACATTAGCCTAATCGGAGTTACGAATCTCCGGGAATATAAGAAACGGTGAAGGGACAGAATCTGAGAACGCAGAAACAGAGAGAGACAGAGAGACAGATCCAATCTCAGAGGGGCTTTCGCCCCTCCGCCGCCATGGAGGCCATGGACCAGAGGGGAAACCCTTCTCCCACCTAGGGAGAAGGTCAAGGAAGAAGAAGAAGGAGGGGTGCTCTCTCCCCCTCGCTTCCGGTGGCACCGGAGTGCCACCGGGGCCATCATCGTGTGACGGTGATCTACACCAACACCTCCGTCATCTTCACCAACATCTCCATCACCTTCCCCCATCTATCTATAGCGGTCCACTCTCCCGCAACCCGCTGTACCCTCTACTTGAACATGCTGCTTTATGCTTCATATTATTATCCAATGATGTGTTGCCATCCTATTATGTCTGAGTAGATTATCGTTGTCCTATCGGTGATTGGTGAATTGCTATGATTGATTTAATTTGCTTGTGGTTATGTTGCTGTCCATTGGTGCCCATCATATGAGCGCACGTGTGGATCACACCATAGGGTTAGTTGTATGTTGATAGGACTACGTATTGGAGGGCAAGAGTGACAGAAGCTTCAACCTAGCATAGAAATTGATGCATACGGGATTGAAGGGGGACCAATATATAATAATGCTATGGTTAGGTTTTACCTTAATGAACGTTATTAGTTGCCGATGCTTGCTAATAGTTCCAATCATAAGTGCATAGAATTCCAAGTAAGGGATGACATGCTAGCAGTGGCCTCTCCCACATAAAACTTGCTATCGGTCTAGTAACATACTCAATTGCTTAGGGGCAATTTCGCAACTCCTACCACCACTTTTCCACACTCGCTATCATTAACTTAATTGTTTCTTTATCTTAACAGCCCCTAGTTTTATTTACGTGTTCTTTATATTCTTGCAAACCTATCCCACAAAAACTACAAAGTACTTCTAGTTTCATACTTGTTCTAGGTTAAATAAACGTCAAGCGTGCGTAGAGTTGTATCGGTGGTCGATAGAACTTGAGGGAATATTTCTTCTACCTTTAGCTCCTCGTTGGGTTCGACACTCTTACTTATCTAAAGAGGCTACAACTGATCCCCTACACTTGTGGGTTATCAAGACCTTTTTCTGGCGCCATTCCCAGGGAGCAATAGCGTGGGGTGAATATTCTCGTGTGTGCTTGTTTGCTTTATCACTAAGTAGAATTTATTTGCTATCTGATAACCCACAAGTGTAGGGGATCAGTTGTAGCCTCTTTCAGTAAGTAAGAGTGTCGAACCCAACAAGGAGCTAAAGGCAGAACAAATATTACCTCAAGTTCTATCGACCACCGATACAACTCTACGCACGCTTGTCGTTTACTTTACCTAGAACAAGTATGAAACTAGAAGTACTTTGTAGTTTTTGTGGGAAAGGTTTGCAAGAATAAAAAGAGCACGTAAATAAAACTAGGGGCTGTTAAGATAAGGACACAACTAAAGTTAATGATAGCGAGTGCGGAAAAGTGGTGGTAGGAGTTGCGAAATTGCCCCTAAACAATTGACTATGTTACTAGACTGATAGCAAGTTTTATGTGGGAGAGGCCACTGCTAGCATGTCATCCCTTACTTGGAATTCTATGCACTTATGATTGGAACTATTAGCAAGCATCCGCAACTACCAACGTTCATTAAGGTAAAACCCAACCAAGATATATTGGTCCCCCTTCAATCCCGTATGCATCAATTTCTACGCTGGGTTGAAGTTTCTGTCACTCTTGCCCTCCAATACGTAGTCCTATCAAAATACAACTAACCCTATGGTGTGATCCACATGCGCGCTCATATGATGGGCACCAAAGGACAACAACATAACCACAAGCAATTTAAATCAATCATAGCAATTCACCAATCACCGATAGGACAACGATAATCTACTCAGACATCATAGGATGGCCATACATCATTGGGAAATAATATATAGCGTTGAGCACCATGTTCAAGTAGAGGGTACAGTGGGTTGCGGGAGAGTGGACCACCATAGATAGATGGGGGAAGGTGATGGAGATGTTGGTGAAGATGACAGAGGTGTTGGTGTAGATCGCCGTCACATGATGATGGCCCCGGTGGCACTCCGGTGCCACCGGAAGCGAGGGGGAGAGAGCCCTCCTCCTTCTTCTTGTTCCTTGACCTTCTCCCTAGGTGGGAGAAGGGTTTCCCCTCTGGTCCATGGCCTCCATGGCGGCGGAGGGGTGAGAGCCCCTCCGAGATTGGATCTATCTCTCTGTCTCTCTTTGTTTCTGCTTTCCCAGATTCTGGCCCTTCACCGTTTCTTAAATTCCCAGAGATCCGTAACTCCGATTGGGCTCATCTTTTGACACGATTTTTATCCGAAAATTAGCTTTCTTGCGGCAAAAGAAGGGCATCAACCGCCTTACGATGTGGCCTCGAGGGCCCAGGGTGCGCCCTGGGCAGGGGGGCGCGCGCCCCACCCTCGAGGTCCACTCGGGTATCGTTTCGTGTTAGTTTCACTTCCCAAAATTCACATATATTCCAAAAAAAATCTCCGGCCGTTTTTATTCCGTTTGGACTCCGTTTGATATGGATATTCTGTGAAACAAAAAACATGCAACAAACAGGAACTGGCACTGGGCACTGGATCAATATGTTAGTCCCAAAAAATAGTATAAAAAGTTGCCAAAAGTATATGGAAGTTGTAGAATATTGACATGGAACAATAAAAAATTATAGATACGAGGGAGACGTATCACTATCCTAAGTTGTTTTCTATCTTTAGTTATGGGTAGGAAATGTAAAATACCAAGAAAAGTGTGGTACCTACTGTACCAATGGTTGAAGAACCACTCAAAATCTATGACACTACGGAAGCTTATTACTTGGATCATCTTCGATCCCTATGTGCTCGGGCTGAAACCCCAACTAGCTTAGTTGAGGGCAAATCTTTAGATGAGCATGCTTGTTATGTGTGACACCGCATATCTGAAAAAGGGAAACTTTTACTGGATCAAATTCATCGTTTGCAGTGCTATGCTTGGAATTTATGCGAAATATATGATTTTAATTGTTGTTCTAAAGACCCTAAGAAACACCTTCCCTACCAATGTGAGTTTAGTGATAATGGAATCATATATTTGTATGCTAAGGGTGTTTATAGTTACTATGATGTTCAACAAATTGAAGAATTTGTTGCTTTTAAGGGTGCTTATGAAATTGCTTATTTGATTGAAAAGCATGATGCTACTCTTTACAAATTTAATTTTTTTGCCATATTTATATATTGTTATGATTATTATGCTTCTAATGCCTATGTTAAACCATATATTGAGGACTACTCCGCTGTCCAAGAAGAGACTAATATTTTGCAGGAGTCTATGGAAGAAGAAATTAATGACATTGTGAGATCATTGGATGAAAAAGATGACGAGGAGAGCGAAGAACAAAAGGAGGAAGAGCGGATTAGCTACCCGTGCCCACCTTCTAATGAGAGTAACTCTCCAACTCATACATTTTTTAATTTCCCTTCATGCTTACCGAAGGACGAATGCTATGATGATTGCTATGATCCCTTGGGTTCTTTTGAAATATCCCTTTTTGATGATGCTTGCTATACTTGTGGCCAAGATGCCAATATGAATTATGCTTATGGAGATGAACTTGCTATAGTTCCTTATGTTAAACATGAGATTGTTGCTATTGCACCCACGCGTGATAGTCCTATTATCTTATTGAGTTCTCCAAACTACACTATATCGGAGAAGTTTGCACTTATTAAGGATTATATTGATGGGTTGCCTTTTTCCGTTACACATGATGATTTTGATGAATATAATATGCATGTGCTTGCTGCTCCTACTTGCAATTATTATGAGAGAGGAACTACATCTCCGCCTTTCTATGTTTCCAACATGATAAAATTGTAAGAAACTGCTTATACTATGCATTGGCCTTTACTTGATGTGCATGAATTGTTCTTGTATGACATGCCTATGCATAGGAAGAGAGTTAGACTTCGTTGTTTCATGACACATATTACTTTGTGCTCACTACTAAATCACAAATCATTGTTAATTAAAATTGGCTTTGATATACCTTGGGATCCGGGTGGATCCCTTACTTGAGCACTATATGCCTAGCTTAATGGATTTAAAGAAAGCGTTGCCAGGGAGACAACCCGGAAGTTTTAGAGAGTCATTTATTTCTATTGTGTGCTTTTATAAAGTTTAAAAACAAAAAAAAAATAAAGAGGGGAACCTAAAACTTTTTTTTTAAAAGCGAAAGTAAGAAAGACGAGCATTGTTAAAGTGGGAGCTAGCCTTGAACTTTGTTCATGCCCATGGAAACTTTGCGAACCTTGATTATAGAAACTTTTAAAAAAATTATCCCCTTGTACAATTCCATTGTATTATAAAAATAATGTGCCAAGAGTTTCCTTTAGGATGATTAAACTGCTTGTTGGTTTGTGCGGTGCAAAAACAGAAACTTTGGCTGTAGTGCGCGATTTTACGTTTTTTACTGGAACGTCAAAAGGATCTGAATTTTTTTGCAAAGTCTTTCTATACAAATTTTTGATTTTTCCTAATATTTGCATAATTTTTAGGGTTACATAAGTATGGTTAATGTTCAGATTACTACAGACTGTCCTGTTTTCACAGATTGCTGTTACATCTTTATTATTTGCATATGTTTGAATTCTTGTTGATGCCTCCTTGACTTGGGGCCATAGAATTGTGATAGCATACAGTAGGCAATGTTTGTTTGTAATTATACAATAATGTTAGAGAATTACATGATGTGATTTCATTGATCATATGCACTAACCCCGCCACTAAAAGTTCGGTTAAGTTTTGTGTGGATGAAGTGTTCGAAGATCGAGGAGGTCTCGATATGAAGAGGAGGAGAGGCAAGAGCTCAAGCTTGGGGATGCCCGAGGCACCCCAAGTAAATATTCAAGGAGACTCAAGCGTCTAAGCTTGGGGATGCCTCGGAAGGCATCCCATCTTTCTTCAACAAGTATCGGTATGTTTTCGGATTCGTTTCATTCACATGAGATGCGTAAACTCTTGGAGCGTCGTATGCTTTTTATTTTTATTTTAAAAAAATGCGCCATGCTGGCATGAGATAGTCCTTGGTTGATTTACAGAATGCTCTTTGCACTTCACTTATATATTTTGAGTATGGCTTTATATAATGCTTCATGTGCTTCACTTATATCATTTGAAGTTTGGATTGCCCGTTTCTCTTCACATAGAAAACCGCCATTTGTAGAATGCTCTTTTGCTTCACTTATAATTGTTAGAGCGTGGGCATAACTTTTGTAGAAATAATTAAAACTCTCTTGCTTCACTTATATCTATTTAGAGAGTTGACAGGAATTGGTCATTCACATGGTTAGTAATAAAATCCTACATAAACTTGTAGATCGTTGAATATGATATGTTTGATTCCTTGCAATAGTTTTGCGATATAAAGATGGTGATATTAGAGTCATGCTAGTGGGTAGTTGTGGATTGTAGAAATACTTGTGTTGAGGTTTGTGATTGCCAAAGCATGCACGTATGGTGAACCGTTATGTGACGAAGTTGGAGCATGATTTATTTATTGAGTGTCATCCTTTGTGTGGAGGTCGGGGGCGCGCGATGGTTAACTCCTACCAACCTCCCCCTAGGAGCATGCGTGTAGTACTTTGTTTTGATGGCTAATAAATTTTTGCAATAAGTATGTGAGTTCTTTATGACTAATGTTGAGTCCATGGATTATACGCATTCTCACCCTTCCACCATTGCTAGCCTCTCTTGTATCGCGCAACTTTCGCCGGTACCATACACCCACCATATACCTTCCTCAAAATAGCCACCATACCTACCTATTAGGCATTTCCATAGCCATTCCGAGATATATTGCCATGTAACTCCACCATTCCATTTATTATGACACGCACCATCATTGTCATATTGCCTTGCATGATCGCAAGATAGCTAGCATGATGTTTGCATGGCTTGTCCATTTTTTGATGTCATTGCTATGCTAGATCATTGCACATCCCGGTACACCGCCGGAGGCATTCACATAGAGTCATATTTTTTTCTAGCTTCGATTTGTAATCTTTGAGCTGTAAGTAAATAAAAGTGTGATGATCTTCATTATTAGAGCATTGTCCCATGTGAGGAAAGGCAAAAAAAATAGATGGCCTAATAAAATACAGAGAGGGGCTAAAAAAAGAGAAAGCCCCTAAAAAAACAGAAAAATGAGAGAAAAGAGAGAAGGGACAATGCTACTATCCTTTTCCGACTTGTGCTTCAAAGTAGCACCATGATCTTCATAATAGAGAGTCTCTTGTTTTGTCACTTCCATATACTAGTAGGAATTTTCATTGTAGAACTTGGCTTGTATATTCCAACGACGGGCTTCCTCAAATGCCCTAGGTCTTCATGAGCAAGCAAGTTGATGCACACCCACTAGTTTTATTTTCGAGCTTTCATACACTTATAGCTCTAGTCCATCTGTTACATGGCAATCCCTACTCACTCACATTGATATCGATTGATGGACATCTCCATAGTCCATTGATTTGCCTAGTTGATGTGAGACTTTCTCCCTCCTTTTGTTTATCACCACCTTCTATTCCACCCATAGTGCTATGTCCATGGCTCACGCTCATGTATTGCATGAAAGTTGAAAAGGTTTGAGAATACTAAAGTATGAAACAATTGCTTGGCTAAAACCGGGGTTGTGCATGATTTAAATACTTTATGTGGTGAAGATGGAGCATAGCTAGACCATATGATTTTGTAGGGATAACTTTCTTTGGCCATGTTATTTTGAAGAGACATGATTGCTTTATTGGTATGCTTGAAGTATTATTGTCCTAATGTCAAATGATAGACTATTGCTTTGAATCACCCGTGTCTTAATATTCATGCGATGATTAGATTACATGATCAAGATTATGCTAGGTAGCATTCCACATCAAAAATTATCTTTTTTACCATTTACCTACTTGAGGATGAGCAGGAATTAAGCTTGGAGATGCTGATATGTCTCCGCCGTATCTATAATTTTTGATTGTTCCATGCCAATATTCTACAAATTTCATATACTTTTGGCAAATTTTTATACTATTTTTTGGGACTAACATATTGATCCAGTGCCCAGTGCTAGTTCATGTTTGTTGCATGTTTTTTGTTTCGCAGAATATCCATATCAAACAGAGTCCAAACGGAATAAAAATGGACGGAGATTTTTTTGGAATACATGTGAATTTTGGGAAGCGGAACCAACGTGAGACGATGCCCGAGTGGCCCACGAGGCAGGAGGGCGCGCCCACCAGGGATAGGCGCACCCTGGGCCCTCATGGCCACTCTGTAAGGCGGTTGATGCCCTTCTTTCACCGCAAGAAAGCTAATATCCGGATAAAAATCGTGCCAAAAAATCAGCCCAATCGGAGTTACGGATCTTCGGGGATATAAGAAACGGTGAAGGGACATAATCTGAGAACGCAGAAACAGAGAGAGACAGAGAGACAGATCCAATCTCGGAGGGGCTCTCGCCCCTCCGCCGCCATGGAGGCCATGGACGAGAGGGTAAACCCTTCTCCCACCTAGGGAGAAGGTCAAGGAAGAAGAAGAAGGAGGGGGGCTCTCCCCCCCACGCTTCCGCTGGCACCGGAGTGCCACCGGGGCCATCATCGTGTGACGGCGATCTACACCAACACCTCTGTCATCTTCACCAACATCTCCATCACCTTCCCCCATCTATCTACAGCGGTCCACTCTCCCGCAACCCGCTGTACCCTCTACTTGAACATGCTGCTTTATGCTTCATATTATTATCCAATGATGTGTTGCCATCCTATTATGTCTGAGTAGATTATCGTTGTCCTATCGGTGATTGGTGAATTGCTATGATTGATTTAATTTGCTTGTGGTTATGTTGCTGTCCTTTGGTACCCATCATATGAGCGCGCGCATGGATCACACCATAGGGTTAGTTGTATGTTGATAGGACAACGTATTGGAGGGCAAGAGTGACATAAGCTTCAACCTAGCATAGAAATTGATGCATACGGGATTGAAGGGGGACCAATATATCATAATGCTATGGTTCGGTTTTACCTTAATGAACGTTAGTAGTTGCGGATGCTTGCTAATAGTTCCAATCATAAGTGCATAGAATTCCAAGTAAGGGATGCCATGCTAGCAGTGGCCTCTCCCACATAAAACTTGCTATCGGTCTTGTCGTGGAATTAGCATGGCAGATGTCCGGTTTAACGGACTTAGTTGAGGAACCATCGCACGGGTTAGCTTGAAGGGGTTAAAAGCACACAAAGGACACAGAGGGTTTATACTAGTTCGGCCCCTCAGCTGAAGGAGTTCTGTATCGTGTTGCGCCTTGTCTGCTGGAGCCACCACTGCTACTGCCCGGGTTGTAAACTCCTCTACTAAGGCAGATAGAGCGTCAGAGGGCGAGAGGGCATGGCCGCTCCCCCCTGTACCAGCTTCTGCTGTCATCGCCCCGTTCACCGTGGACTGTGGCGTAGGTTGTGATCCGGCCATAAAGACAGCCACCCGGTTTGGCAGATCAAAGGGGTCCGGAATACTATCTCCGTCGGACACACCCTCACATCGGCCGTCCCGCAACAGATACAAGGATTTAGTCTCTCCGGATGATGATTCATCGTCGGAATAGACAACTGTCTTGCCACCCGAATCCGGTCCATCCTCGGCTTGGACTCCGTGAATTGCTCCGACGAAGACGCGCTTCATGGCAGGCTGAATCCGGGCCGATCTCTTACGCTGAGCCGGCTCGATGATGTTGGGGAAGATGTCCGGCTCAGGTCCCGGTTCACCAATCTTGCCGATGAAGATGTGGATGCCGCCGAAGGGAACCTGATACCCATATTCGATTGAATCGGCCTCCGGGCCCCAGCCAGCGTCGTCGATGTAGATCCGGCCGCGGCGACTCTTGGTCATCCGGGCGACCGCGTAGCCTTTGAGTCCTTCAAAGCTGCCCTTCAAGAACTCGAAACCATCGTGCGGAGGCCCCACGGTGGGCACCAACTGTCGTGGAATTAGCATGGCAGATGTCCGGTTTAACAGACTTAGTTGAGGAACCATCACACGGGTTAGCTTGAAGGGGTTAAAAGCACACAAAGGACACAGAGGGTTTATACTAGTTCGGCCCCTTTGATGAAGGTAAAAGCCTACGTCTAGTTTGGTTTGGTATTGCTTGGGCATCGATGAACAGGGAGTGGATTGCTTGCCTGTGTCTCGATGGGTTGTTTCTTGTCCTTGAACCGTCGCCGGGTCGTCCCTTTATATAGAGGCGATGCCCGGTCCGGTTTACATAGTCCCGAGGCCGGCTCATATTTGTGTCCGCCTCGGTCTCTGCTCTTTCTTCCTTGTATCTCAAGTTTACATGATAGGACGGTTTGCAAACCGTAAACTTTACACATGGGCCCTCAGCCTTCATGGGCCGTAATCTCTACTGATCTTACAATTACATAACTATATCACCATAATCCGGTTTACCCTAGCCGATTTACACCTACTAGTAATATCCCTGACAGGTCTAGTAACGTAGTCAATTACTTAGGGGCAATTTTGCAACTCCTACCACCACTTTTCCACACTCGATATCATTAACTTAATTGTTGCTTTATCTTAACAGCCCCTAGTTTTCTTTACGTGTTCTTTATATTTTTGCAAACCTATCCCACAAAAACTACAAAGTACTTCTAGTTTTATACTTGTTCTAGGTAAAGTAAACGTCAAGCGTGCGTAGAGTTGTATGGGTGGTCGATAGAACTTGAGGGAATATGTGTTCTACCTTTAGCTCCTCGTTGGGTTCGACACCCTTACTTATCAAAAGAGGCTACAACTGATCCCCTACACTTTAGGACGGCCATTTGGGACACCTAGGTGTCCAGGCTCCTTGATTGTGTATCGTTGGATTGCATTAGGATGTGTGCCATTGTGGTAGGTGTAGACACTAATGGGTATAACCGTTTGCAGTATAACCGTTTGTCATATGATTTCTTATGCTAAATTAACAATCCATTCACAATGTTAAGTATGAATCAGAAACTTCATTGAAAACTAACAAACTATGATCTCGGTCATTGAAGCAATTGCAATTTATCATAACATCGAAAAGAGTCAATATAAGAGCTTTTCAGCAAGTCCACATACTCAACTATCATTTAGTCTTTCACAATTGCTAACACTCACGCAATACTTATGGGTATGGAGTTTTAATCGGACACAGAGAAAGATACGGGCTTATAGTGTTGCCTCCCAACCTTTTACCTCAAGGGTAATGTCAACAATAATAGTTTATGATAACTTACATCCAATTGGGCATATATGTCAAGATCTTTCCAACACAATGTGCTTGCCAAAGGATAAATTGTAAAAAGGAAAGGTGAAGATCACCATGACTCTTATATAAGGTAAAAACAATAGATATGTCATGTGCTTTTATGGTTGGATGTACAAAATCTTAGCGCAAAAGAACGTCACTTTATAATGCCACTCGTGATATGGACCTTTATTATGCAGTCCGTCGCTTTTATTGCTTCCATATCACAAGATCGTATAAAGTTTATTTTCTCCACACTAATAGATCATACATAATTAGAGAGTTGTAATAATGACAAATTACTTGAAGGATCTTACTCAATCCATAAGTTGATACGGTGGACTCTCATGGGAAAACTGGGTTTAAGGATGTATGGAAGCACAAGTAGTATCTCTACTTGGTGCAAAGAGTTTGGCTAGCATGAGGGGGAAAGGAAAGCTCAACATGTTGGATGATATATGACAATATACTTTATTTGAGATATAAGAAAACATAACCCATTACGTTGTCTTCCTTGTCCAACATCAACTCTTTAGCATGTCATATTTTAATGAGTGCTCACAATCATAAAGGATGTCCAAGATAGTATATTTATATGTGAAAACCTCTCTTTCTTTATTACTTCCTATTAATTGCAACGATGACCAAAACTATGTTTGTCAACTCTCAACAACTTTTATTCATCACACTCTTTATATGTGAAGTCATTACTCCCCATAAGATCAATATGAACTCTTTGATTCTTTTTATTCTTTCTTTTATTTTCTCATGATCAAAGTGAGATAATCAAGCCCTTGACTCAAAACTAATCTTTATTATATATAGCTCACGGACTCAATTAAATAGATAAAGATCATAAAGCAAAGCTCACAACTAGATCATACTAACTTTATTATACTAAATCAAGATATTACCAAAAGGATCGAACTAAGAAAAACGGTAAAGATAGAGGTGTGATGGTGATACGATACCGGGGCACCTCCCCCAAGCTTGGCAGTTGCCAAGGGGAGTGCCCATACCCATGTGTTTATGCCTCTTACTTCGGAGGTGGTGATGTGATATTCTTAGCGATGATACCCTCAGGATACGATTCTCCTCCTCGAGCTTGTTAACTTGCTGCTTGAGGTCCATTATTTCCTTGCCCATGACGGCTAAAGCTCCTTTCACCCAAGGATGTTGCATAGCCGCGGAAAAACAAGTAACACTCTTTTTCATATTTTCATAAGAAAGAAACCTGACATTGGAACGGATGGCCGAGTTTGGAATAGCTGAGCTCCGTAGTTCCCCCATCGTGAATCCGGCTCGAAACCGAGAAGTAACTTCTTGATCCTCCTGCATGGCATCTATCCTTTTCAAGTCAGCCTCCATCTCTTCCTCGGTTGATGGCCCAAAGTGGTCAGCATCACTGTTTTCTCCTTGTCTCGGTGTCGAATGAGACACCCGACTCTATCCAACTAACTCCTGAGAAGACATCTTGCTCTAATCTGCGACAAAAACAACTCAAAACAAAAACAGAGGATTTTGTCATGGTACCGTGGTCAAAACCTTCGAGGGATTATATAATGAATTTTCACCGACCAAAATAAGTATCGTGCAAGAAAACGGAGTCCGGAGGGCACACGAGGCGCCCAGGAGGCAGGAGGCGCGCCCAGGGGGTAGGGCGCGCCCTCCACCCTTGTGGACGCCTCGTGTCCCTTTCATACTACTTCTTATTTTCCTATTTTCTTAAATATTCCATAACGGAGAAAAATTGCCATTAGAACTGTTTTGGAGTCGGTTTACTTACGTACCACATACCTCTTCCTTTTCGGAGGATGAATTGTTCTGGAAAGTGTCCCTTATGTATTCCTCCGGGGTTACGGTTTCAATAACATTGGTTTCAACATTTATGGGATTGCCTGAGATATAATGTTTGATTGTTTGTCCGTTCACCACCTTTGGATTTGTGCCTTCAAAGTTATTGATTTTTATGGCACCGGATCGATAGACCTCCTCTATAACGTAAGTACCTTCCCATTTAGGGAGAAGTTTTCCTGCAAAAAATCTTAAACGAGAGTTGTATAGCAAGACATAATCACCTACGTTAAACTCACGCTTTTGTATCCTTTTGTCATGCCATCATTTAACTTTTTCTTTAAACAATTTGGCATTTTCATAGGCCTGGGTTCTCCATTCATCAAGAGAGCTAATGCCAAACAACCTCTTCTCACCGGCAAGTTTGAAATCATAATTGTGCTCTTTAATAGCCCAGTATGCCTTATGTTCTAGTTCGAGAGGTAGGTGACATGCTTTTCCATAAACCATTTTATACGGAGACATACCCATAGGATTTTTATATGCAGTTCTATAGGCCCATAATGCATCATCAAGTTTCTTGGACCAATTCTTTCTAGATCTATTAACAGTCTTTTGGCTCTCTGTTACTTAGTTCTACTTGACCACTAGACTGTGGGTGGTAAGGGGATGCAATTGTATGATTAACATCATACTTAGCAAGCATTTTGCGGAAAGAACCATGAATAAAATGTGAACCACCATCAGTCATTAAGTATCTATGGACTCCAAACCTCGAAAAAATAACTTCTCTAAGCATCTTAATAAAGGTGTTGTGATCAGCACTACTAGTCGGAATAACTTCTATCCACTTAGTAACGTAATCAACAACAACTAAAATATGTGTGTACCCATTAGAGGAAGGAAACGGTCCCATATAATCAAAGCCCCAAACATCAAATGGTTCAATAACAAGTGAATAATTCATAGGCATTTCTTGACGTCTACTAATATTACCAATTCTTTGACATTCATCACAAGACAAAACAAACTTACGGGCATCCTTGAAAAGAGTAGGCCAATAAAAACCAGATTGCAGTACCTTATGTGCAGTTCTATCTCCAGCATGGTGTCCTCCATAAGCCTCGGAGTGACACTTGCATAGGATCTGTTCCTGTTCATGCTCAGGTATACAACGTCTAATAATACCATCTACTCCTTTATAAAAGTGTGGGTCATCCTAGAAGTAATGTCTTAAATCATAGAAAAACTTTCTCTTTTGCTGGTATGTGAAACTAGGTGGTATAAATTTAGCAACAATGTAATTAGCATAATCAGCATACCATGGAGCAGTACGAGAAGCATTTATAACAGCTAATTGTTCATCAGGAAAGCTATCATCAATAGGTAGTGGGTCATCAAGAACATTCTCTAACCTAGACAAGTTGTCTGCAACGGGGTTCTCAGCTCCCTTTCTATCAGTAATATGCAAGTCAAATTCTTGTAGCAAGAGAACCCATCTAATAAGTCTAGGTTTAACATCTTTCTTTTCCATAAGATATTTAATAGCAGCATGATCAGTGTGAACAGTTACTTTAGAATCAACAATATAAGGTCTGAACTTATCACAAGCAAATACAACTGCTAAACATTATTTTTCAGTAGTAGCATAATTTCTCTGGGCACTGTCTAGAGTTTTACTGGCATATTGGATAACATTCAATTTCTTATCAACTCTTTGTCCTAGAACAACACCTACAACATAATCACTAGCATCGGACATAATTTCAAAGGGTAAATTCCAGTCAGGAGGCTGGACAATAGGTGCAGAAATCAATGCTTTCTTAAGTATTTTAAATGCTTCTACACAATCATCATCAAAAACAAAAGGAACATCTTTCTGTAAGAGGTTAGTGAGAGGCCTAGAGATTTTTGAGAAGTCCTTAATGAACCTCCTATAAAACCCGGCATGACCAAGGAAACTTCTTATACCTTTGATGTCCTTGGGACATTGCATCTTTTCAATAGCATCAACTTTAGCTTTATCAACTTCAATACCTTTTTCAGAAAATTTTATGCCCCAAGACAATAACTTCATTAACCATAAAGTGGCACTTTTCCCAACTCAAGACAAGATTAGTTTCTTCACATCTCTGCAAAACTCGATCAAGGTTGCTTAAGCAATCATCAAAAGAGTTCCATAAATGGAAAAATCATCCATGAAAACCTCAAGAATCTTTTCACAAAAATCAGAGAATATAACCATCATGCATCTTTGAAAGGTAGCAGGTGCATTACATAAACCAAACGGCATACGTCTATAAGCAAAGGTACCGAAAGGGCAAGTAAAAGTGGTCTTTTCTTAATCCTCTTTTGACACATGTATTTGAGAGAAACCAGAATAGCCATCTAGAAAGAAAAAATGAGTATGTTTGGATAATCTTTCTAGCATTTTATCAATAAAAGGTAAAGGGTAATGATCCTTCTTAGCAGCTTTACTTAATTTACGGAAATCAATTACCGTTCTATAACCTGTAACAATTCTTTGCGGGATCAATTCATCTTTATCATTAGGAACAACAGTATTACCTCCCTTCTTAGGAACACAATGGACATGACTTACCCACTGACTATCAACAACTGGATAAATTATACCTGCCTCTAGAAGCTTTAGTATTTCTTTCCTTACCACTTCTTTCATGCTAGATTTAACCGTCGTTGGTGATCCACAACTGGTTTAGCGTCCTTCTCCAATTTTATTTTATGCTGGCATAGAGTGGGACTAATGCCCTTAAGATCATCAAGAGTATATCCAATAGCAGCACGGTGCTTCTTTAGAGTTTTCAATAATTTCTCTTCTTCTTGCTCTGAAAGGTTAGCACTGATAATAACAGGTATCTTCTTTTCAGCAAGATAAGCATACTTAAGAGTATCAGGTAATGGTTTGAGTTCAAACACGGGATCACCTTTAGGTAGAGGGAGGATCCCCTAAAATTTCAAAATGCAAGTTATGTTTCAATAAAGGTCCCTGTTTAAAGAATATTTCATCTATTTCCCTTCTCTCATTCATATACATATCATTTTCAAGGTCTAGTAGATATTGTTCTAAAGGGTCATTAGGAGGCACGGCAATAGAATCAAGACCAATTATTTTATCCTTATAAGGGCAATTCTTTATCATGGGGTTGTCTACGAAATTTTGCAAAGTTAAAATCATGAGACATATCCCCTAAACTAATAGTAACAACATCATTTTCGTAATCTATCTTAGCTCTAACAGTATTCAAGAAGGGTCTACCAAATATAATGGAGCAAAAGTCATCCTGTGGGGAACCAAGAACAAGAAAACCAGTAGGGTATTTAACTTTACCACACAAGACTGCAACATCTCTAACAATCCCAACTGGTGGAATGGTGTCTTTATTAGCAAGCTTCATAGTAACATCAATACCTTCTAGCTCAGCAGGTGCAATATCGTGCATAATTTCTTCGTATAAGGAATGAGGTATTGCACTAGCACTAGCACCCATGTCACATAAGCCATGATATCAATGATCTCCTATTTTAACAGAAATAACAGGCATGCCCACAACAGGTCTATGTTTATTCATAGTATCGGGTCTAGCAATTCTAGCAGCTTCATCACAGAAATAAATAACATGCCCATCAATATCATCGACTAAGAGATCTTTAACCATAACAACACTGGGTTCAACTTTAATTTGCTCAGAGGGTGTAGGTGTTCTAGTATTACTCTTACGAACCACAGTTGAAGCTTTAGCATGATCCTTTATTCTAACAGGGAAGGGTGGTTTCTCAATATAAGCAGTAGGAACAATAGGATGAACATTATAAGTGATAGTCGTTTCTTCAAGTTTAACAGGTTCAACTACTTTTACTTCAATGGGAGGATAATATTTAAACCACTTCTCCTTAGGGAGATCAACATGAGTAGCAAATGATTCGCAGAAAGAAGCTACTATCTCAAAGTCAAGTCCATATTTAGTGCTAAAGTCACAGAAAACATCAGTATCCATAAAAGATTTAACACAATCAAACTTAGGCGTTATACCTGACTCCTTACCTTCGTCGAGATCCCAATCTTCAGAGTTGCGTTTAATTATTTCCAATAAATCCCATTTGATTTCAATAGTCTTCATCATAAAAGAACCAGTGCAAGAAGTATCGAGCATGAAGCGATTATCGAGAGAAAGCCGAGCATAATTTTTTTGAATAATAATTTCTCCCGAGAGCTCATGATTGGGGCATGAATATAACATTGACTTAAGCCTCCCCCAAGCTTGAGCGATACATTCTCCTTTGCGAGGCCAAAAACTATATATATAATTACGATCACGATGAACCTGATGCATAGGATAGAACTTCTGATGAAATTCCAATTTCAACCGGTTGTAGTTCCAGGATCCAATATCATCGCATAGCCTAAACCATGTCAATGCCTTTCCCTTCAAAGATAAAGGGAAGACCTTCTTCTTGATCACATCTTCGGGCATACCTGCAAGCTTAAATAATCCACAAACTTCATCCACATAGATTAGGTGCAAATCGGGATGCAATGTTCCATCTCCAGTAAAGGGATTATCTAGCAGTTTCTCTATCATACCCGAAGGAATTTCAAAGTAAACCTTTTCAGTAGGTTCAGTAGGTTGAGGAGAAACTCTTTGCTCTACTGGTCGGGGTGAATGAAACGAATCCGAAAGGTGCTTCACTCCTCGGCATCGGCGCCAGAAAAGAGTCTTGATGACCCACAAGTGTAGGGGATCTATCGTCGTCTTTTCGATAAGTAAGAGTGTCGAACCCAACGAGTAGTAGAAGTAAATGATAGGCAGTTTTCAGTAAGGTATTCTCTGCAAGCACTGAAATTGTCGATAACAAATAGTTTTGTGATAAGGTAATTGGTAACAAGTAACAAGTGGTAAAAGTAAATAAAGTGCAGCAATATGGCCCAATACTTTTTGTAGCAAAGGACAAGCCTGGACAAACTCTTATATAAAGGAAAGTGCTCCCGAGGACACATGGGAATTATCGTCAAACTAGTTTTCATCACGCTCATATGATTCGCGTTCGTTACTTTGATAATTTGGTATGTGGGTGGACAGGTGCTTGGGTTCTGCCCTTACTTGGACAAGCATCCCACTTATGATTAACCTCTATTGCAAGCATCCACAACTACAAAAGAAGTATTAAGGTAAACCTAATCATAACATGAAACATATGGATCCAAATCAGCCCCTTACGAAGTAACACATAAACTAGGGTTTAAGCTTCTGTCACTCTGGCAACCCATCATCTACTTATTACTTCCCAATGCCTTCCTCTAGGCCCAAACAATGGTGAAGTGTCATGTAGTCGACATTCACATGACACCACTAGAGGAAAGACAACATACATCTCATCAAAATATCGAACGAATACCAAATTCACATGACTACTTATAGCAAGACTTCTCCCATGTCCTCAGGAACAAATGTAACTACTCACAAATCATATTCATGTTCATAATCAGAGGGATATTAATATGCATAATGGATTTGAACATATGATGTTCCACCGGATAAACCAACTAGCATCAACTACAAGGAGTAATCAACACTATTAGCAACCCACATGTACCAATCTGAGGTTTTGATACAAAGATTGGATACAAGAGATGAACTAGGGTCTGATAGGAGATGGTGCTGGTGAAGATGTTGATGAATATAGCCCTCCCTAAGATGGGAGAGTTGTTGGTGATGATGATGGCAATGATTTCTCCCTCCCGGAGGGAAGTGTCCCTGGCAGAACAGCTCTGCCGGAGCCCTAGATTGGTTCCGCCAAGGTTCCGCCTCGAGACGGCGGCGCTTCATCCCGAAAGTCTCCCTATGATTTTTTCCAGGGCAGAAGACACCTTATACCAGAAGATGGGCATCGGGGGGTCACCAGGTGGCCCACGAGACAGGGGGGCACGCCCAGGGGGTAGGGCGCGCCCCCACCCTCGTGGACGGTGGGTGGCCCCCCTCTGGTGCTTTCTTCGCCCGATATTTTTTTATATATTCCAAAACTAACTTTCATTCAGTTTTCATGGCTTTTTGAGTTGTGCAGAATAGGTCTCCAATATTTGCTCCTTTTCCAGCCCAGAATTCCAGCTGCCGGCATTCTCCCTCCATGTAAACTTTGTAAAATAAGAGAGAAAAGGCATAAGTATTGTGACATAATGTGTAATAACAACCCATAATGCAATAAACATCAATATAAAAGCATGATGCAAAATTGACGTATCAATTACTTTGGTACCTCCCTGCCAAACTTATGGCAAGGCACACATCAGGTCTGGTACACATGATAGCATACATGATAGAACCTATGGCTGAGGCATAGGGAATGACTTTCATTTTCTCTCTATCTTCTGCAGTGGTCGGGCATTGAGTCTGACTCAATTTCACACCTTGTAACACATGCAAGAACCCTTTCTTTAACTGATCCATTTTGAACTTCTTAAAAACTTTGTCAAGGTATGTGCTATGTGAAAGTCTTATTAAGTGTCTTAATCTATCTCTATAGATCTTGATGCCCAATATATAAGTAGCTTCGCCGAGGTCTTTCATTGAAAAAATCTTATTCAAGTACCCTTTTATGCTATCCAGAAATTCTACATCATTTCCAGTCAAAAATATGTCATCCACATATAATATCAGAAATGCTACATAGCTCCCACTCACTTTCTTGTGAATACATGCTTCATTGTAAGTCTGTATAAAACCATATGCTTTGATCACCTCATCAAAGCGTATATTTCAACTCCGAGATGCTTGCACCAGTCCATAGATGGATCGTTGGAGCTTGCACACTTTGTTAGAACCTTTAGGATCGACAAAACCTTCTGGTTGCATCATATACAACTCTTCTTTTAGATATTCATTAAGGAATGTTGTTTGGACATCCATTTGCCAGATTTCATAATCATAAAATGTGGTAATTGCTAACATGATTCGGACATACTTATGCATCGCTACGGGTGAGAAACTCTCATCGCAGTCAACTCCTTAAACTTGTCTAAAACCTTTTGCGACAAGTCGAGCTTTGTAGATAGTATTGAAAGTGCAATATATCGACTAGAGGGGGGGGGGGGTGAAAAGGCGATTTTTATGAAATGCTTCAAAACATGGTAGTTTCGAAGACAAAGGATAAATCCAATCATATTTGTATGCAGCGGAAAGTAGACTACACTAGACAAGCCATAGTCAGGTATTCAATAAAGTGAAAGCACGAAGACTAATAGCAGCTAGGCAGTAGGGATCAAGATGGAAGAAGGAATGAAGCCAATCAGAACAAGTAGTCACACAGTGAAGTCAAACAGATAAGACAGGCAGGCAATGACTTCACAACATAAGACATTAAGTAAAGGGAAGGAAAGGATAGAACCAGTAGCTCGGGGAAGACAATGATTTGTTAGACCAGTTCTAGTTGCTGTGACAACTGTACGTCTGGTTAGGGAGGCTGAGATTTAACTCAGAAGACCGCGTCTTCACCTTATTCCCCTTGAGCTAAGGACACCTAGTCCTCGCCCAATCACTCTGGTAAGTGTCGGTGTACTAAAGTAGGGGTACCCTTAGTATCCCGAACTTGTGCACGGGCAGTCGCAGCGTCCCGCGGCAAGGCTTGCCGGGTGACCGCCAAGGACCTCCGTGGTTCCTTTGGAGCCATTCAAGAACAAAGTATTCAAGCCAAGGAGACAAGACCCCGGAAAGAGGAGCTTGCCGGGAAGGCCAACCGAGGCATCTCAAGGAAATTGCCGCGACGCGCCACGTGTCCTGGCAAGGCCCGGTGAGCGACAAGCTCCCGGACGAGACAAGACAACGACCGCGGCAAGGCGCTTGCCGCGGCAAGCTTCCACTCTGTACCCACGCTCTAGCGCATCCACCAACGTGTCGCTCTGGGACCCTTCCAGGCATACGTGGCGGTAGGCTGTGCAGCCAGGGGTACGCGGTGGCGAGCGGCGCTGACAAGGTTGCCGTCGTGGCGAACGGTGGCGCCCCTGACGGCCCCTTTTTGCACTGTTTGGGCGATGCAGACGGGCATTTAATGCCCTTGTCCCCTGCCGTCAGGGTTAGGTGCAATACACTGTACAAGTAGGTGTACCAACTACAATACTTTCCATTTTTACCCTCATCTGCGTTGCCACCTGTCGGTGACCCCTTGAGCATATAAAAGGAGGCCCATGCGCGACGTAGGGGGGGGGGAACACTCTCACGCTCGGTCTTTCTAGCTGCTGGAGTGTACTGTAGCTCCCTGCGCTCCCGAGCAAGAACTCAATACAACCACAAAGCAGGAGTAGGGTTTTACGCATCCGTGCGGCCCGAACCTGGGTAAACTGCTTGTGTGCCTCGCCTCGATCTGCTCTTCGCGCGATCTCCGCCCCTGCCGTACCGAAAGGGGCTCCGTCCCCATAGGTGTTCGTGGGTGGATCAGTTTCTCCGACAGTAAGTCTTCAAGGTAGACTTCCAAACCTTCACAGACTTCGTTCACCGACGATCCACAATGACTCTTGGATGCTCAGAACGCGACGCCTAACCGGCTGGAGGAAACACAGTCCTCAAGTGTAATAAGTCTTCATGTCACACAGACAGAAAGACTTCAGTGATGCCTTACACTCTTTGGCTCGGGGTGTTTTGGCTTTGTCCTCGCAAGGATCTCTCTCTCAAATGCTTCGGAGGTGGGTTGCTCTCAAACGACAAAAGCCGTGTAATTACTCTGAGCAGCCACCAATTTATGGTGTAGGGGGTGGGCTATTTATAGCCACTGGGCAACCCGACCTGATTTGTCCGAAGTGACCCTGGGTCACTAAGGAACTGACACGTGTTCCAACGGTCAGATTTCAAACACTCACACAGCGACTTTACTTGGGCTACAAGTAAAGCTGACTCATCCAGCTCTGCATAAGATTTGCTCTCATTGTCTTCGCTCGAAGACATAGGATTTGGTTGAGCATCACTTCAGTCACTCTGACTTAGTTCACTTGGACTCCACTTAACAGTACGGTGGTTCCTATGACTCAACAAAAAAGAAAAGGAAACAACAAAACATCTAAGTCTTCGCGCTCCATAGTCTTCACACAATGTCTTCTCTTGTCATAGTCTTCAATAAGATTATCTTCATGTACCACCACTGTTGTCAATGTCTTCATACATTTTTAGGGGTCATCTCCGGTAGGTAAACCGAATCAATGAGGGACTACTACCTGTGTTATCCTGCAATTCTCACAAACACATTAGTCCCTCAACCAGGTTTGTCGTCAATACTCCAAAACCAACTAGGGTTGTCACTAGATGCACTTACAATCTCCCCCTTTTTGGTGATTGATGACAAACTAGTTGAAGTTTTCAACGGGGATAAAAGTATGTGAAATTTTAACGGATAAAGGTATTGTCTTCGTAAGTAGCAAAAGGCTCCCCTTGAAGATGTGCATATAGTTGATTTGCCTTTGAATGCAAATGCACATGGTAGGTTGTACTTGTGGATATCCTCTTCAACTTTTGAAGACAATTCATCATGCACAATTGATATGTCAAATATAATGATATGCATAATGAGAAATGGACATCTGCAAAAATGACTAAGTGCGGAATATAACGTAGCACATGCAGAATTTATCATCACATTACAGAGTAGCAGAAAACGTAGCAGACGACCATCAGTTTAAGTGTTACAACTCAAAGAACCAAATGTAGCAAAAACGAGAGTTGTAAACACTAGGCAAAATATAAAGCACCCGCCCATATGGACCCGCTTGAAGACTATCAACTCATATGCTTCTCCCCCTTTTGTCACTAAGGACCAAAAAGGTTTGAAGACATAGAGCCTCTACTCGTTCCCAGTTGGAGCAGGAGAGAATGCAGGGTCGGCATTGGTGTTTGGCGGTGCAGAAGTAGTTGGTGCAGTGTCAACACACGCCGAAGTAGGAGTTGGTGAGGTAGCATCATCTTGATCATCTATCACCCTGGCGTCAACCGTTGCAGCGGAGGAGGAGTAGTCAGAATCTTCAAGAGATGGAGTTCGACGCAGAACATCATTCCTTGGAGGAGTGTGGTAAAACTTGAATCTTTCTGTGAAGCCATCGTCTTGAAGATCCGCTTCAGCACTCAGCAAGTTAAACTCTTCCATGACCTCCGAGAGGTTTCATGAGCAACAAAGGCATTCTTGGTGGCAAGATTGCGAATGCGATTGACACCCACCAAGAGACTTTGCATCTGACGCTTTAGCCAATGGTGATGCTTATCTTGTTTCTGATGGAGGGCAACTAGAAGCTCTCGGTTATTGAGAACACGAGACCGCTTCTGAGGCCTTTGGGCAATGGTGCTCTCAGTGGCTTCAGTTTCAGCATGTCGAGGTAGACGAGTACAACCAGCTAGAGGATAAACGCGAGAGACTACTGGAATTCCTTCAATTTGCTGAGTGAAGCTCTGGTGATCAGCGCTGTGAAGACTAACAGGCTCTTTGGCGGGCTCTTGGTATATAGCTTCAGCTGACATATCAACCTCTGGCAAGAATATATGATGGTTGCGAGCAGAGGGCTGATAGGTGATAGCTGAATGAAGCTTGATGAGGCGCATAATCCATGGAGCATAGAATTTGAGACCAAACAGATCAGAGCCAGACACAGCCAACTGCCGGATGAAGAAATCTTGAGCATTGAAGCTGATGCCATTGAAGATATAGAAGACCAATATCTTCATTGTGCCTTCAAGCTTGGCTGATGAAGAATGTCCTTTGATAGGCCATAGAGTACGCCTGATGATATGATAGATGATGCGTGGCAGATACTCTAGGTCTTCAACAAATAATCCCTTTGGATATTTGGCATCGCTGGGCAAAGGCTTCATCATGCTCAGCATTTGGCTCATGTTGGGCTTGCGCTTCTGGAAGATACTCTCCAAAGCTTCATTGTGCAATTGACAGCCAGGTTCATACAATTCTCCTGGAGTGGGCAGGCCAGTAAGCTCAATGAGATCAAAGGCTTTGGCTTCATGATGGACATTGCATGTCATCCACACAAGGACCCATGTCTTCGGATCCCTGCTGTAGCCTCGAATGTGGAGGGTTGCATAGAATTACAGAAGCAGCTCTTCATTCCAATGCTCCTTGTCAGTCACAAAGTTGAGCAGGCCAGCATCACGGAAGCAATCAAGAGCTTCCTCCAGACAGGGCAGTCCAGCAATAGCTTCAGTGTCAAGACGCATATGAGGGAAAATGCGCCCTTGATCATAGAGTACTCTTGAGTAATAACTGCGCTGCTGATGGCTCCAGAACCTATTTGATGATATTCTTGGCTTGGAATATGGGTTCTTGGCGCTGTCAAAGAATGTGTTTTGCACAGTGAAGCTATTGGCATTGAATGACCCTTGAGAGGTGGCAATACCTGGAAACCTTGGCAGTCTTGGCTTAGGCTTCTGAACCTGAGGCATGTGCTCAACATGATGGTCAAACTGAGGACCAGCAGCATGCGGTCTAGCAGTAGGTGGTGGAGTCAGAATGGGCCATCGGACAGTGATGAGCTGATCATCTTGGTTGTAAGCTTGCTCAATTGTATGGGGCCTTGAAGGCGGAACAGGAGCAGAGGCAGTGGCTTCCGACTGCTGATTTGCTTCAGGTGCAGCACTTGCTTCAGGCGCCATCACTTCAGGCACCACTATGACTTCAGGTGCCACATTTGCTTCAGCCATGACCACGTCATTGGCTTCAGTGTTGGTGGTGGTAGCCTCTGAATTTGTAACCTCCACTTCAGGAGCTGGAGGGTCGAACACGTTCTCCTCGAGAACAGGGGGTGTGGCAGCACGTGCTTCTACTTCTTGGGGTTGTTCTTCTTCGGCTGATGCAGCCAGAATATCTTCAGCCACTTTGGCTTCATATTCTGAGAGGTTCACAGAGGGTGCAGCTTCAGGAACAGATTGCTGCTCTTCTCCTTCTGGAACACTTGGGGTGACGACTTGAGGCCTTGGTCCTTTGCGAAGCCTACGAAATGCTGGCGACGCCTGAGGGGATGGAGTTTGTTGGGCCTCAAAATCTTCATCTTCAAGCACCGAACTGGTGACTTGAGTTGGTTCGGGTGTTGCTGGTGTATCTTGTGGGTGATCAGCCCACGAGTCATCCTGTGCAATTGGCGTCAATGGACAACCAATGCTGATTCGTTCGCTGTTCGTAAGAACAGGCGAAGATTCCATGTTGTACTCGATCTGAGGAAGAACTACATCATCTTCAACATTGTCATGAGGACCAATGTCTTCAGCTGCGGTGGGGTCAACAACTGGAATGTCTTCATCCTCTGTGGGAGCAGGCTCATGGACTGTCATGCGACATTCTCGGTGTGTATATGCAGGGTGAGCAACTGATATGGGCTCGACAAAGATGGGATCTGTGGAAGCAGCCTTGTCCTTCTTTGTCTTGCGCTTCTTGGTGGGTGGAGCTTCATCAGTAGTTTGCTTGCGCTTGCGAGCTTCAGCTTCAGCCACCTTTGTTTTCTTGAGCTATGAAGCAGTTGGGGTGACCTTAGGCTTCGTGCCAGTCATGCTGGCAGGGAAGACAATGCTAGGCATTTCTTGCCTGGATTCTTCAGCTTCGGGCACAAGTTGCTTCTTCTTCTTCTTGGCAGCCATCCTTGGGTCAATGGCAGGACGCCCAAGGGCCTTGCGCTTTTCAGCTTCATTATATGCTTGAATGCATTTGGCAGCCAAGTCCTTGATTCGCTCACGAGAACCTTTAGCTTCATCACGCCTCTTGTGAAAGGCTTCCTTGAGCTCATGCATCATGACTTTGAAGTTTTGAATCTCTTGGACGCTGAGCTTGTCCACATGCTTCTTGAACTGAGCCTTTTCATAATCAATCTTTTGCTTCAGCTCAATGATTATCTGAGCAAGAGCTAGCTCAGAAGCAACGGCGCCATGGAAGGAGACGCTGAGGCCAACTGGAAGCTGCAGATTGTCAATGCTGAGGTTGGGGGTGTCAAACCATTCATTAATGAAATTGTTGAGCACTTCCACGTCGAAGAGCGGCAAATCATTGAAGATTTCTGCGTCTTGCTTGCTCTTGATCAATTGCTCCAGAGCATCATCACCAAGATCTTCATCGCTCGAGAGATCAAAGGCTTCATTGCCAGTCTTCAGAACAGCGTCAGGAGTGAGAGCTGGACTGGGGTTGTGCAAGGGCTTCTTCCTTAGCTGTCTGCTCTTGGAGATGCGAGAGTGCTCCTCAGACTGCACACTTGGTGCTGGTGGAGCAGTGGCCAAGGGCTTCACTCTCGAAGCAATTGGTGGAGTGGTCTTCGAAGCCTTGGATTTCTTCTTCTTCTTGGGCTTCGGGGTTGCAGGCGCTTCATCAGAATCAGCGTCATCTGCAGGTTGATCCACATCCGCCCCTTGAACCCTGATGTGACTGATGAGGCCTTCTAGGTTGTAAAAAGGCCCAACCGGGTTTGGTTCAGCTTCGCGCGTGCCATCAGCACGGGGCGTAGAGGGGCCAGGATTGAAGTCCAATCCCCAGTTCTTCTTGTTCTCTTTGGCTGAGTTCTTGGCATATTGAAGATTTCGCTTGAAAAAATTGTCGTCGCGACACCAGAGCAGAGAAGAAGGATCGGCATCAGCAGGTTGAGGCCCTCTGACCATGCAAGGGTAGAAGCCTTGAGCAATGGCTTCAGCTTGAGTCTTGGGTGGAAGATTTTTGTAGGTAATATCTCCCCATGGATGCTTGATGGCGTTCTTTTCAGCATACTCTTGGGTCACAAACCTGTACTTGAACCACTGTTCAGCCTAATATCTTCGAATCCATTGGATTCGTGTCTTTCTCTGATTGTAATCCTCCTCAGGATCAGTCTTGTACATCTCACTTAGATCAGGAGGCAAATCTTTGGAGGTGTTGCCACGGCGCTGTCTGCCACCCTTCCTTACTGACTTGTTGGTTGCCATTGGTTTCAATCTGAAAGGCTTCAAACTGAATGGCTTCAACACTGGCAAATGCTTCGGTCTGCTGGTCAGACAGGAACTGGCTTCAGGAGAGTGAATGTGACGCTGCAAGAATTCTGCAAATGAATGCAGACTATGAGAACCAAGGGATTCTCCCACGGACATGTACCTGTGATAGCATTAGAGATGCGAGGGAAGGGGAAGAGGTCATATGCATTCTCAGAAGTTTTTGAAGATAAAATCAGTTTAGAAGACTTTGACCTCATAGCCCGAAGATATTCACTTATATGATGTGAGTTGGTTCCAGATTTGTACGAATCCATGAATAGGTACAAGTGAGGAATCTAACTATGTTTGAAGCATATGTGAATGTACTGGGCAAGATATGAGTTGCAGACAGGATAGATCTATATATGTGTAGGCAGAAACCTCTTGTGGTAAAAGTGATGAATCTTTCTGGATCAAGAAGATGGTAAAAAGAGAGTTTAATTTACCACACGATGAACTGCTTAGACGGAGAGGAGTTGGATGCCCAGCAGTTCGATCTGTGCCCTAACTTGGCGACGGAGGACAACTACGGCGACGGCGGAGTAGATGATGTCCGCGGCCAGCGTGAAGACGACGTCGACGAGGTCGCGGCAGCGAAGCACTTCGTCGTCGGCGTCGTCGAGAGCTAGCGGAGGCGCTAGGGTTGGTCGAGGTGGAGAGGTGGTAGAAGAATTTTTTGACCGTGATGGGACGTGCATTTATAAGCATGGGAGACGGCACAACACAATTACGCGAGTGCCCCTAGCGGTTCACATCTGAGGGACACGTGGCGGATATGTAACACATTGGGAGTTGTCCCACGATCCCACGTACGCCACGACTGTCGGAGTGGTCGTTCCGGCTTCTCCGGGTTTCAGGCATAAAGGATGGAGCATTAAAATCAGATTTAAAGTTTGTCTCCGTATCTTCTGCTGACAAGGACACACAGAAGATATTCGACAATTCCAATAGAATGCATATGATTTGGACAGACAGAGTGTGAGATGAGAGAGCATAGAGAGGTTAGGGTCCGATTGTTGGGGAACGTAACATAAATCAAAAATTTTCTACGTCTTCACCAAGATCCAAGTATGGAGACATCTAGCAACGAGCAACTAAGAGTGCATCTACATACCGTTATGAAGATTGCATGCGGAAGCTTTCAACGAAGCAAGGATGAAGTAGTCGTACTCTTCACGTTCTTCGACACCGATGATCTAGCGCCGAACGGACGGCACCTCCGCGTTCAACACACGTACGGTGCAGCAACGTCACCTCCTTCTTGATCCAGCAAGGGGGGAGGAGAAGTCGTCAGAGATCCGGCAGCACGACGGCGTGATGACGGATGCAGTGGAGATCGCAGCAGGGCTTCGCCGGGCTGCCCTGCAAAGGAGTTGGGAGGTGTGACGGGAGGGGGAGAGGCGCCAGGGCTGAGGTGCGGCTGCCCTATCCCCCCCACATATATATAGGGGGCCAGGGGGGGCGCCAGCCCCTTGCAGATCCAATCTGCAAGGGGGGCGGCGGCCCGGGAGGAGTCCCCCTCCCCCAAGGCAAGTGGTGGCCCCCCCTCCCCTTAGGGTTTATCCCTATGCGCATGGGGTGGTGGGGCCCCCTTGTGGTGCGCCAGCCCAGGGGGCTGCACACATCCCCTTGCGGCCTGGGGGCCCCACCGGGAGGGGTGGCCCCACCCGGTGGACCCCCGGGGCCCCTCCGGTGGTCCCGGGACGCTCCCGGTGACCCCCGGAGATCACCCGTTGGCCGAAACTGGACTTCCCATATATCAATCTTTACCTCCGGACCATTCTGGAACTCCTCGTGACGTCCGGGATCTCATCCGGGACTCCGAACAACTTTCGGGTTTCCACGTGCATTAATCTCTACGACCCTAGCGTTACCGAACCTTAAGTGTGTAGACCCTACGGGTTCGGGAGACACGTAGACATGACCGAGACCACTCTCCGGTCAATAACCAACAGCGGGATCTGGATACCCATGTTGGTTCCCACGTGTTCCTCGATGATCTTCATCGGATGAACCACTGTGTCAAGGATTCACTCAATCCCGTATGTTATTCCCTTTGTCAATCGATACGGTACTTGCCTGAGATTCGATCGTCGGTATTCCCGATACCTTGTTCAATCTCGTTATGGCAAGTCTCTTTACTCGATCCGTAATCCATCATCCCGTGACTAACTACTTAGTCACATTGAGCTCATTATGATGATGTATTACCGAGTGGGCCCAGAGGTACCTCTCCGTCATACGGAGTGACAATATCCCAGTCTCGGTTCGTACCAACTCAACAGACACTTTCGGAGATGCCCGATGCGTACCTTTATAGCCACCCAGTTACGTTGTGACGATTGGCACACCCAAAGCACTCCTACGGTATCCGGGAGTTGTACAACCTCATGGTCTAAGGAATAAATACTTGACACCGAAAAGCTTATGCATTACGAACTATACGATCTCGTGTTATGCTCAAGTTTGGGTCTTGTCCATCACATCATTCTCCTAATGATGTGATCCCGTTATCACCGACATCTCATGTCCATGGTCAGGAAACCGTGACCATCTGTTGATCAACGAGCTGGTTACTAGAGGCCTACCAGGGACTCATTTTGGTCTATGTATTCACACATGTATCGCTGTTTCCGTACAATACAATTCAAGCATGAATAACAGACAATTATCATGAACAAGGAGATATAATAATAATGCTTTTATTATTGCCTCTAGGGCATATCTCCAACAGTCTCCCACTTGCACTAGAGTCAATAATCTAGTTACATTGTGATGAATCGAACACCCATAGAGTTCTGGTGTTGATCAAGTTTTGCTCGTGAAAGAGGTTTAGTCAACGGGTCTGCTACATTCAGATCCGTATGCACTTTACAAATATCTATGTCTCCATCCTGAACATAATTCCGGATGGAGTTGAAACGGCGCTTGATGTGCTTGGTCTTCTTGTGAAACCTGGGCTCCTTGGTAATAGCAATAGCACCAGTGTTGTCACAGAAGAGAGTCGTCGGGCTTGACGCGCTTGGAATGACTCCTAGGTCGGTGATGAACTCCTTCATCCGGACTCCTTCCTGTGCTGCTTCAGAAGCAGCTATGTACTCCGCTTCACATGTAGATGCTGCCACCACGCTTTGCTTGCAACTGCACCAGCTGACTGCCCCTCCATTCAAAATATATACGTATCCGGTTTGCGACTTAGAGTCATCCAGATCTGTGTCGAAGCTAGCATCGACGTAACCCTTTACGACGAGCTCTTCGTCACCTCCATAAACGAGAAACATATCCTTAGTCCTTTTCAGGTACTTCAGGATGTTCTTGACTGCTGTCCAGTGTTCCGTACCGGGATCACTTTGGTACCTCCCTACCAAACTTATGGCAAGGTTCACATCAGGTCTGGTACACAGCATGGCATACATGATAGAACCTATTGCCGAGGCATAGGGAATGACACTCATCTTTTCTCTATCTTCTGCCGTGGTCGGCGACTGAGCCTTGCTCAATCTCATACCTTGCAAAACAGGCAAGAATCCTTTCTTTGACTGATCCATATTGAACTTCTTCAATATTTTGTCAAGGTATGTACTTTGTGAAAGACCAATGAGGCGTCTCGATCAATCTCTATAGATTTTGATGCCTAATATGTAAGCAGCTTCTCCAAGGTCCTTCATTGAAAAACTTTATTCAAGTAGGCCTTTACATTTTCCAAGAATTCTATATCATTTCCCATCAGCAATATGTCATCCACATATAATATGAGAAATGCTACAGAGCTCCCACTCACTTTCTTGTAAATACAGGCTTCTCCATAAGTCTGTATAAAGCCAAACACTTTGATCACCTCATCAAAGCGAATATTCCAACTCCGAGATGCTTGCACCAGCCCGTAAATCGAGCGCTGGAGCTTGCATACCTTGTTAGCGTTCTCTGGATCGACAAAACCTTCCGGTTGCATCATATACAACTCTTCCTTGAGGAAGCCATTAAGGAATGCTGTTTTGACGTCCATTTGCCATATCTCATAATCATAGAATGCGGCAATAGCTAACATGATTCTGACTGACTTTAGCATCGCTACGGGAGAGAAAGTCTCATCGTAGTCAATCCCTTGAACTTGTCGATAACCCTTAGCGACAAGCCGAGCCCTATAGATGGTCACATTACCATCCGCGTCTGTCTTCTTCTTAAATATCCATTTGTTTTCTATGGCGTGCCTATCATCAGGCAAGTCCACCAAAGTCCATACTTTGTTTTCATACATGGATTCAATCTCGGTTTTCATGGCTCCAAGCCATTTATTGGAATCTGGGCCCGCCATCGCTTCTTCATAGTTCGAAGGTTCACCGTTGTCTAACAACATGATTTCCAGGACAGGGTTGCCGTACCACTCTGGTGCGGAACGTGCCCTTGTGGACCTTCGAAGTTCAGTAGTAACTTGATCTGTATCTTCATGATCATTATCATTATCTTCCTCCCTTGTCGGTGCAGGCACCTCAGGAACAGTTTCCTGCGCTGCGCTACTTTCCGGTCCAGGAGGGGTGACTGTCACCTCATCAAGTTCTACTTTCCTCCCACTCACTTCTTTCGAGAGAAACTCTTTCTCCAGAAAGTATCCATTCTTGGCAACAAAGACTTTGCCTTCGGATCTGTGGTAGAAGGTGTACCCAATTGTTTCCTTTGGGTATCCTATGAAGACGCATTTCTCCGATTTGGGTTCGAGCTTTTCAGGTTGAAGTTTCTTGACATAAGCATCGCAACCCCAAACTTTCAGAAACGACAGCTTCGGTTTCTTGCCAAACCAAAGTTCATACGGAGTCGTCTCAACGGATTTTGACGGAGCCCTATTTAAAGTGAATGCGGCAGTCTCTAAAGCATAACCCCAAAAAGATAGCGGTAAATCGGTGAGGGACATCATAGATCGCACCATGTCCAACAGAGTACGATTTCGACGTTCGGACACACCGTTACGTTGAGGTGTTCCGGGCGGTGTCAATTGTGAAACAATTCCACAGCTTCTAAGGTGTGTGCCAAATTCATGACTCAAATATTCACCCCCACGATCCGATCGCAAGAACTTTATTTTTCTGTCACGTTGATTCTCAACCTCATTCTGAAATTCCTT
The DNA here is from genome assembly GCA_902687465.1 of Secale cereale. Classification (NCBI taxonomy): domain Eukaryota; kingdom Viridiplantae; phylum Streptophyta; class Magnoliopsida; order Poales; family Poaceae; genus Secale; species Secale cereale. The sequence continues at coordinate 729,596,595 of LR738713.1, forward strand.
GAACCTTTCAAAGGTCTCAGACTTGTGTTTCATCAAATAGATATACCCGTATCTACTCAAGTCATCCGTGAGGGTGAGAACATAACGGTAGCCTCCGCGAGCCTCAACACTCATTGGACCACACACATCGGTATGTATGATTTCCAACAAGTTGGTTGCTCGCTCCATTGTGCCGGAGAACGGAGTCTTGGTCATCTTGCCCAAGAGGCATGGTTCGCACGTGTCAAATGATTCATAATCAAGAGACTCTAGAAGTCCATCCGAATGGAGCTTCTTCATACGTTTGACACCAATATGACCAAGGCGGCAATGCCACAAGTATGTGGGACTATCATTATCAACTTTACATCTTTTGGCATCTACACTATGAATATGTGTATCACTACGTTCGAGATTCATCAAAAATAAACCATTGACCAGCGGGGCATGACCATAAAACATATCTCTCAAATAAATAGAACAACCATTATTCTCCGATTTGAAAGAATATCCATCTCGCATAAGACGAGATCCAGAAACAATGTTCATGCTCAAAGCTGGTACTAAATAACAATTATTCAGGTTTAAAACTAATCCTGAGGGTAGATGTAGAGGCAGCGTGCCGAAGGCGATCACATCGACCTTGGAACCATTCCCGACGCGCATCGTCACCTCATCCTTCGCCAGTCTCCGTTTATTCCGCAGCTTCTATTTTGAGTTACAAATGTGAGCAACTGCACCGGTATCGAATACCCAGGAGCTACTACGAGTGCTGGTAAGGTACACATCAATAACATGTATATCATATATACCTTTGACGTTGCCGGCCTTCTTGTCTGCTAAGTATTTGGGGCAGTTCCGCTTCCAGTGACCCGTTCCCTTGCAATAAAAGCACTCAGTCTCTGGCTTGGGTCCATACTTTGGCTTCTTCCCGGCAACAGGCTTGCCAGGCGCGGCAACTTGCTTGCCGTCCTTCTTGAAGTTCTTCTTACCCTTGCCTTTCTTGAACTTAGTGGTTTTATTGACCATCAACACTTGATGTTCTTTCTTGATGTCTACCTCCGTTGATTTCAGCATTGAATATACCTCGGGAATGGACTTCTCCATCCCCTGCATATTGAAGTTCAGCACGAAGCTCTTGAAGCTTGGTGGGAGCGACTGGAGGATTCTGTCAACGACCGCTTCATCTGGGAGATTCATTCCCAGCTGAGACAGGCGGTTGTGCAATCCTGAAATATTGAGGATGTGCTCACTGACAGAACTGTTCTCCTCCATCTTACAACTGTAGAATGCGTCGGAGACATCATATCTCTCGACTCGGGCATGAGCTTGGAAAACCATTTTCAGCTCTTCGAACATCTCATATGCTCCATGGTGCTCAAAACGCTTTTGGAGCCCCGATTCTAAACTGTAAAGCATGCCGCACTGAACCAGGGAGTAATCATCACTACGCGACTGCCAGGCGTTCAAAACGTCTTGGGTCGCCGGGAGAGCGGGTGCATCACCTAGCGGTGCTTCTAGGACATAAGTTCTCTTGGCAGCTATGAGGATAATCCTCAGGTTACGGACCCAATCTGTATAGTTGCTACCATCGTCTTTCAGCTTGGTTTTCTCTAGGAACGCGTTGAAGTTGAGGGAAACCTGAGCGTGGGCCATTTGATCTACAAGAGATATTGTAAAGAATTTAGACTAAGTTCATGATAATTAAGTTCATCTTAATCAAATTTTAATGAACTCCCACTCAGAATGACATCTCTCTAGTCATCTAAGTGATACATGATCCGAATCGACTAGCCCGTGTCCGATCATCACGTGAGACGGACTAGTCATCAACGGTGAACATCTTCATGTTGATCGTATCTTCTATACGACTCGTGTTCGACCTTTCGGTCTTCCGTGTTCCGAGGCCATGTCTGTACATGCTAGGCTCGTCAAGTGAACCCTAAGTGTATCGCGTGTGTAAATCTGTCTTACACCCGTTGTATGCGAACGTTAGAACCTATCACACCTGATCATCACGTGGTGCTTCGGAGCAACGAGCTTTAGCAACGGTGCACAGTTAGGGGAAACACAATACTTGAAATTTTAGTGAGAGATCATCTTATTTACTACCGTCGTTCTAAGTAAACAAGATGCATAAACATGATAAACATCACATGCAATCAATTAAAGTGACATGATATGGCCAATATCATCTTGCTCCTTGGATCTCCATCTTCGGGGCACCATGATCATCTTGTCACCGGCTCGACACCATGATCTCCATCATCGTGTCTTGAAGAAGTCGTCACGCCAACTATTACTTCTACTACTATGGCTAACGTTTAGCAATGAAGTAAAGTAATTACATGGCGTTATTCAGTGACACGCAGGTCATACAATAATTAAGACAACTCCTATGGCTCCTGCCGGTTGTCAAGTTCATCGACATGCAAGTCGTGATTCCCTATTACAAAAACATGATCAATCTCATACATCACATATATCATTCATCACATCTTCGTTCTTGGCCATACCACGTCACAAAACACATGCCGCAAAAACAAGTTAGACGTCCTCTAATTGTTGTTGCAAGTTTTACGTGGCTTCTATAGGATTTCTAGCAAGAACGTTTCTTACCTACGCCAAAACCACAACGTGATTTGTCAACTTCTATTTACCCTTCATAAGGACCCTTTTCATCGAATCCGATCCGACTAAAGTAGGAGAGACAGACACCCGCCAGCCACCTTATGCATCTAGTGCATGTCTGTCGGTGGAACCAGTCTCACGTAAGCGTACGTGTAAGGTCGGTCCGGGCCGCTTCATCCCACAATACCGCCGAATCAAGATTGACTAGTAACGGTAAGAAAGTTGAACAAGATCATACGCCCACAACTGCTTTGTGTTCTACTCGTGCCAAGATGCTACGCATAAAACCTAGGCTCAGATGCCACTGTTGGGGAACGTAGCATAAATCAAAAATTTTCTATGTCTTCATCAAGATCCAAGTATGGAGACATCTAGCAACGAGCAACTAAGAGTGCATCTACATACCGTTATGAAGATTGCGTGCGGAAGCTTTCAACGAAGCAAGGATGAAGTAGTCGTACTCTTCACGTTCTTCGTCACCGATGATCTAGCGCCGAACGGACGGCACCTCCGCGTTCAACACACGTACGGTGCAGCAACGTCACCTCCTTCTTGATCCAGCAAGGGGAGAGGAGAAGTCGTCAGAGATCCGGCAGCACGACGACGTGATGACGGATGCAGTGGAGATCGCAGCAGGGCTTCGCCGGGCTGCCCTGCAAAGGAGTTGGGAGGTGTGACGGGAGGGGGAGAGGCGCCAGGGCTGAGGTGCGGCTGCCCTCTCCCCCCCCACATATATATAGGGGCCCAGGGGGGCGCCAGCCCCTTGCAGATCCAATCTGCAAGGGGGGGCGGCGGCCAGGGAGGAGTCCCCCTCCCCCGAGGCAAGTGGTGGCCCCCCTCCCCTTAGGGTTTATCCCTATGCGCATGGGGAGGTGGGGCCCCCTTGTGGTGCGCCAGCCCAGGGGGCTGCACACATCCCCTTGCGGCCTGGGGGCCCCACCGGGAGGGGTGGCCCCACCCGGTGGACCCCCGGGGCCCCTCCGGTGGTCCCGGGACGCTCCCGGTGACCCCCGGAGATCACCCGTTGGCCGAAACTGGACTTCCCATATATCAATCTTTACCTCCGGACCATTCCGAAACTCCTCGTGACGTCCAGGATCTCATCCGGGACTCCGAACAACTTTCGGGTTTCCACGTGCATTAATCTCTACGACCCTAGCGTTACCGAACCTTAAGTGTGTAGACCCTACGGGTTCGGGAGACACGTAGACATGACCGAGACCACTCTCCGGTCAATAACCAACAGCGGGATCTGGATACCCATGTTGGTTCCCACGTGTTCCTCGATGATCTTCATCGGATGAACCACTGTGTCAAGGATTCACTCAATCCCGTATGTTATTCCCTTTGTCCATCGATACGGTACTTGCCCGAGATTCGATCGTCGGTATTCCCGATACCTTGTTCAATCTCGTTATGGCAAGTCTCTTTACTCGATCCGTAATCCATCATCCCGTGACTAACTACTTAGTCACATTGAGCTCATTATGATGATGTATTACCGAGTGGGCCCAGAGGTACCTCTCCGTCATACGGAGTGACAATATCCCAGTCTCGGTTCGTACCAACTCAACAGACACTTTCGGAGATGCCCGATGCGTACCTTTATAGCCACCCAGTTACGTTGTGACGGTTGGCACACCCAAAGCACTCCTACGGTATCCGGGAGTTGTACAACCTCATGGTCTAAGGAATAAATACTTGACACCGAAAAGCTTATGCATTACGAACTATACGATCTCGTGTTATGCTCAAGTTTGGGTCTTGTCCATCACATCATTCTCCTAATGATGTGATCCCGTTATCACCGACATCTCATGTCCATGGTTAGGAAACCGTGACCATCTGTTGATCAACGAGCTGGTTACTAGAGGCCTACCAAGGACTCATTTTGGTCTATGTATTCACACATGTATCGCTGTTTCCGTACAATACAATTCAAGCATGAATAACAGAAAATTATCATGAACAAGGAGATATAATAATAATGCTTTTATTATTGCCTCTAGGGCATATCTCCAACACCGATCACATTCACTTAGTTCAAAAGATTCAAATAAGAAGACATAGCTATAAGTGAATGCTGTAGAGGACAGAACACAACTCTCTCTATATATATCTTATATGAAGATAAACCAAGTGTGAAGACTTTGCAAATGTAACGCCACGAGAAACACTTGAAACAAGATTTGGTGGTGGCGTTACCCACCGTATAGGAAGTATTAGACCCAGAGTCCCAGACACGGCGCACAATTATCGTGGCGCTCCGAAGTCAAATTCCACGTTAATGTATTCACACTTAGAATGTAAGTCTTCATTGATTGAAGATATACTTTACTTCGTGTGTTGCACATCTAAGTCATCAATATGCATAAGTGTTAGGATGTGTGCCTGATCATAGGACATTTGAGGATTCTAAGATATTTAGCTCACACCGCAACTTGCAAAACCTTTTCTCATCCAAGGGCTTTGTGAAGATATCTGCCAGTTGCTCTTCAGTGTTGACGTGTATGATATCAATATCTTCCTTCATGACATGATCTCCGAGAAAGTGATGACGAATTTCAATGTGCTTTGTCTTCGAGTGCTGAACTGGGTTGTTGGCAATCTTGATAGCGCTTTCATTATCGCAGTAGAGTGGCACATGCTTCAGATGGACACCATAGTCCTTGAGCGTTTGCTTCATCTAGAGAAGCTGAGCGCAGCAAGATCCAGCAGCAATGTATTCAGATTCAGCAGTGGAGAGTGATACACAGTTCTGCTTCTTTGAAGACCAACAGACAAGAGATCGTCCTAGAAAGTGACATGTGCCTGATGTAGACTTGCGATCAACTTTGTCACCAACATAATCAGCATCTGAGAATCCAACTAGATCAAACTTTGAGCCCTTTGGATACCATAATCCTAGTGTTGGGGTGTAAGCCAAATATCGAAGTATTCGCTTCACAGCTAAGTGATGCGACTCCTTTGGTGCAGCTTGATATCGAGCACACATGCAAACACTAAGCATAATATCTAGCCTAGATGCACATAAATAAAGCAAAGAACCAATCATGGAGCGGTATACCTTTTGATCAAACTCTTTACCATTTGCGTTGGGACCCAGATGGTGTTTAGCTGGCATAGGCGTCGAGTACCCTTTGCAGTCTTGCATTCCAAACTTCTCCAGGCAGTCTTTAAGGTACTTCTCTTGAGATATGAAGATGTCGTTGCTTTGCTGACGAATTTGAAGACCAAGGAAGAACTTCAGCTCACCCATCATGGACATCTGATATTGCTCTTGCATCATGTGACCAAACTCATCACTGTATCTTTTGTCAGTGCAGCCGAAGATAATGTCGTCCACATAGATTTGGCAGACAAACTGTTCATCATCATATGTCTTCGTGAAGAGTGTGGGATCTAGGGATCCAGGTTTGAAGCATTTGCTCTTCAGGAAGTCTTTGAGTGTGTCTTACCAAGCACGAGGCGCTTGTTTGAGGCCATACAGTGCCATGTTGAGTTTGTATACCATATCAGGACGTTTTGGATCTTCAAAGCCAGGTGGTTGTGCAACATATACCTCTTCTTCAATCCTTCCATTGAAAAAGGCACCCTTTACATCCATTTGATACAGAAGTATGTTGTGATGATTTGCATAGGCTAGTAGTATACGAATAGCTTCAAGTCTAGCCACAGGAGCAAATGTTTCATCGAAGTCAATGCCTTCAACTTGAGTGTATCCTTGAGCAACGAGACGAGCTTTGTTTCTGACAACTTGACATGCTCATCTTGCTTGTTGCGATAAATCCATTTTGTGCCTATTGTGTTGTGCTTGCGAGGGTCAGGACGCTTGACAAGTTCCCACATGTTGTTCATCTCAAACTGTTGAAGCTCGTCTTGCATTGCTTGAATCCATTCGGGTTCCATAAAAGCTTCGGCAACTTTCTTGGGTTCATATATTGAGACAAAAGCAAAGTGCCCATAGAAATTTGCAAGCTGTGTTGCTCTTGAACGAGTAAGTGGACCAGGTGCATTTATGCTGTCAATTATCTTCTCAACTTGTACTTCATTTGCAACACGAGGATGAGCTGGACGAAGATTTTGCTCTTGCTGTACATTGTCATCATCAGGAGGGTTGTCTTCAGGCTGAGCATTGTCGTCAGGTTGATTTGGAGTAGAAATGATGAGTTCCTCATCAGGCTGTGCTTCAGAAGGCATGATCTCACTGGTTCCCATTAGCTTGATAGATTCATTTGGTGAAGCCTCATCTAGCACATTTGGCAGGAACTCTCTTTGTGAACCATTTGTTTCATCAAACCGCACATCCACAGTTTCAACTACTTTATGGAGAAAGATGTCGAAGACTCTGTAGGAGTGTGAGTCCTTTCCATATCCGAGCATGAAGCCTTCATGTGCTTTTGGTGCAAACTTTGACTTATGATGTGGATCCTTGATCCAGCACCTAGCTCCAAATACTCTGAAGTAACTTACGTTAGGCTTCTTTCCAGTGAGGAGTTCATAGGAAGTTTTCTTCAGAAGCTTGTGAAGATAAACACGGTTGATGATATGGCATGCAGTATCAATAGCTTCGGGCCAGAACCTTCTTGGTTTCTTGTATTCATCGAGCATCGTTCGAGCCATCTCAATTAGAGTTCTGTTCTTGTGCTCAACGATGCCATTCTGCTGAGGTGTGTACGGGGCTGAGAACTTATGAGTGATCCCCATTGTATCCAGATAAAGATCAAGGCCGGTGCTCTTGAACTCAGTGCCATTGTCACTTCTTATTTGCTTGATATTGACGCCATAGTTGTTCATGGCACGATCCGCGAAGCGTCTGAAGACATCTTGCACTTCAGTCTTGTAGAGTATTATGTGCACCCATGTGTATCTTGAATAATCATCAACAATGACGAAGCTATAGAGACAAGCTGTGGTAGAGAATGTGGAGTAGTGAGTAGGGCCAAATAAGTCCATGTGAAGCAGCTCGAAGGGTTTGGATGTCGTCTTGATTGTCTTCGAGGGATGCTTGGCCCTAGTCATCTTCCCAGCTTCACAGGCACCACATAGATGATCTTTCTTGAACTTGACGTCCTTGATGCCTACGACGTGTTCTTTGCGAGAGTGTGCAAGTTACTCATGCCGGCATGCCCTAGCCTCCGATGCCAGAGCCATCACTTTGAAGCTTTTGCTAGAAGACATACGGCCATCTGCGGTCCAGCTGAGAAATCTACCATATACAGATCACCTTTTCTGTATCCTTCAAATACTAAAGACTTGTCAGATTCCATTAGTACAAGGCAACGAAATTTACCAAATATCACAATCATGTTTAAGTCACAAAGCATTGAGACATACATTAAGTTGAAACCAAGAGATTCAACAAGCATGACTTTATCCATGTGCTGATCTCTTGAGATTGCAACTCTACCTAGACCCAACACTTTGCTTTTACCAGTATCAACAAATGTGATGTGACTCTTATTAGATGGACGTAAGGTTGAGTCCATGAGAAGACTTCGATCTCCAGTCATATGATTTGTGTATCCGCTATCCATAATCCATTCTGAAGACTTTGGTGTCACTCCCTACAATGCAGTTAGGAGGATAGGCTTCACCAAAAGCCATTGTGAAGCATAAACATTTGACATACAAGTGGATTATGAAAGCTTAGATCCAAGTTAGGACTGATAAGATGATTAGCAAGTGATTCATGAGCAGTAAATTATTTGGGCATTTGATCTTGTGCCCTACAAGTGTTTTAGGTCCCCAGCAATAGCATCAGACGCCTTTGATTTTTGGCTGGAGACCTTTCCCTGTAAGAGAAAGTTAGTTCTTCTTAACCACCCACATCTTCAGGGGTGGCTTAGAAGCAATGAGTCTAAGAGCAGCATCTGAGAATTTTGGCTTTGGAGCCCTAGCAAATAATGTTGCAGGAGGAGAATAATACTCATAAGAATAAGCAGAAAAATTCTTTGTTTTATGAATATAGCGGTTTGACGAAACACGCTCATATTCATGGGTCTGAGTATGGTTTCCCTGCAAAACATTGGCGTTAGGGTGACTCAGGTGAGTCCTTTGTCTGTATGAAGCCTTAGGACCATATGAAGCCTTTGGTCTGGGGTTTGTCTTCTTCCCAAGAGGTGTCATGATAACATTTGCTGGAAGTTTCTCAAGACAACCTTTGGGTACCCAGATCTTTTTCATAGGTGGCCCGTTCCTGCAGTTAGTACCAATATACCTGGCAAACACTTCACCATTTTGATTCTTAATCATTTTATAGTTTGCATCAAAGGATTCATCAATGATAATAGGATGAGCACAAGTGAAGCCAGATAGGGTAGATGGATCCACTGACGATTCCTTTGCAGCAACCCATGTGGTTTCGGGATACTGCTCAGGCTTCCAGTATGAATCATCAACATTCATTTTCCTGTCGAACACAACACCCTCTTTTCTAGGGTTTCGGTTCAGTATCGGCTTTTTGAGCACATCACAAAGAGTCTGATGCCCTTTGAGGCTTTTGTACATCCCTGTTTCAAGCAAAGTCTTCAACCTAGCATTTTTGTCAGCAATAGTAGTGGTATCCTCAGCAGAGGGGTTAGTTACCACATTAGTAGTTGAAGATATTGCAACAGTGGCAGCAGTAGAACACTCAGCAACAGATGTGGCGTTATCACGCTCAATGCACTTTAAACATGGTGGTTCAAACTCTTCCTGAGAAGCACTGATTTGTTGAGCAAGTAATGAATCACGCTCCTTCTGAAGATCTTCATAACATACTCTTAGCTTTTCATGATCAGATAAGAGAGTGTTATGATGACTTTGAAGCGTGGTTAACTTAGCCTGAAGTCTCTGAAGACTTTCAGCTAAATTTTTCGACTGATCCATTTCTTCACCCAACATATCATTGCTCTTATTAAGCATTTTTGAGCCTTTTCAAAAGCAATTTGTTGTTTAGTGGCAAGGGAAGCAAGTTTGACATAGTTGGGTCCAAATTCATCACCAGATTCATCATCACTAGACTCAGATGGATAGCATTCGGTTACCTTGGCACCTTTTGCCATAAGACATGGTGCAGAGGATGATGATTCTGGATCGAAAGTCATCGTCTTGGGAGATTCTTTGAAATCCTCAAATCCAGAATCATCACGAGTGTCGGAGATATTGACCACGGGTACGCATGGATCCCACCCTTGGAATTTTAAGACAAATGACAGCCGCCTGGTCCATCGCGGCCGTCTGCTCATCGGGCCGCCTCCTAGAGTAGCCTACCCTAGGAGCCGACTGCCAGCAGGCGACAGGGACCCAACAGGCAGCGACACCAACACCACCAGCTAGCAGACGGTCCCATATTCCTCCCCCAGGATGCGTGCTGGGGGGACCCCGCGCAGCAAGGGCGTGGCTACAGGTGAACATGTCCTTAGAAGATCTATAAGGGTGTGGCTACAGTGAACGTGTACCTTATGAATATCTCCTAAGCGGCGGGTCACTGTAGCCACGCTGCTCGTGACCAAGCATCGGTCAGAGGAGGCCACGATCCCACTACTCACAGACGGCAGGGCCAGCAGGCGGCTGGCCCCATTGGTCAGCGAGTAGCTCATGAACGAGCTGCCCCTGGCAGACGGCCAGGGAGACGGCCGCCTGGTAGCAAGCGGCAATTCTCACCCTAGAAGTCCGAGCCTCATCAAGATGACAAGACAGGGCGTGGCGGCAGCGTACGGCAGGAGACGGCGGCACTGTAGCCACTTCCCTCCTGACAAGCCTGTCATCAGCAGAGACGCATCTACAGTGAAAGACAATCACATAGGGCCTGCAGGCAGCGGGCCCCAGTAGGCAGGCAGCAAGGCTGGTGCCAGAAGACACTGACGGCTGGGAGCCACACAGTCGAGATTACCATTGCACCCCTGGGGGGTAGGCCTATATAAACCCCCCAGGGTCCTCCAGGAGGAGGGGTTAGAAGGTTACGAGATTGGACCCTAGAAGAGAGATAGGAGGTAGGGCTAGCCTTGTTCATCTTCTTCCTGTAGACCGCACAGCTCGAGGAGCAACCTTGTAGCTACCATAGTGACATCAGTCATGACGCGGAGCCCCCGCAGAGCAGGACTAGGGGTGTTATCTCCTCGGAGAGCCCCGAACCTGAGTAAGATCCATAGGCGTCCTAAGTTCCGTTTCATCCCGCTTCCCGAGCCCGGCGACGTTCTTTTGACCCCATGCATGATAAGCCATCCGTAGGCATATTTTGTTCCAAAACCCCGACATTTGGCGCCCAGCGTGGGGCTAGGTGCACCGTCGTCTGGAGACATGTTCTGGATGGGAACCTTGTTCCTTCCTGGCGAGAGTAGCCAGCCCGACACGCCCGCTGGCGTGGAAACCGGGATGCTTCGCGGCGCTGAGGCCGCATGCGCCGCGAGCGGGCTCGCCGATTTGCTCGGCGGCGTCCGCATCCATGACGAACCCTCTCCGGCGGCCGAGCCAGTGGCACCAGAGAGCTTCCTCGTCGAGCTCCTCGACAAACTCCACATCGTCGATGAGCGCGCCTCTGACGTGGAGTCAGTAGGCTCTTCTGACCCACCATTAGACATGATCGTCGACCTCAGCGCGGGGCCCGTCGACTCCTTCACCGAGCACGTGGAGATCATCAACGACCCCCTCCCCGTTCTTCCGATCGGAAACACCGTCAGCACCGTCACGGAGGTGCTTGTCACCGACCACGGCGAACCATCTAGCAGGACGGGCCCAGACCCGCTCGAGGCCGCTCCGCAGCACCTCGCCGCTCCTGTCGCGGCGGGGGCAGACGGCGAGGCGTTAGAGGCGCTCCGCGTTTCGCTCCTCGACAGCGCCAACAAACTGACTGCCTCCCGACGCCTCACCGAAGCCTACCGCTGCGAGATGGACTACGCCATTTGTGGCACGCCGGCTGCTGGTGAGCCTAGCCTAGCCGGCGCCGTCCGCGATCGCGGCGGGCTGCTGGCAGACATGCTGGGGGCCCCTCAGCCTGTGTACCTCACTCCATCGGAGAACCTAAGGGCTGCCCAGGCGGCAGTCGATGAGATGGGCCACTTAGAGGGAGACGAGCTTCGTTGCATGACTCAGCGCGCCCGCCAGCTCCTCGACGCTGCTGCCACGCAGCAGGAGGCCCGTCACCGGATATCAGAGGCCGGCGCGCACGCAGACAACCACCCTTTTCGGCGGGAGCAAGGAGCCACGTCTCGCTCTCCAACAATCGGCGCCAACAACCGGCGAGACTCAGAGCCCGCTGCCAGCCGCAGCCGGCAGACTCGCGTCACCATCGAGCGCGACGAAGACGGCCGCCCAAGGGCCGTAGAACGGCGAGGGGAACATCCGCCTCCTCCCAGGCAGGAGAGGCGCGTGTCTCCTCTGCCTGTTGACCACCCCTCTCTGGCGGGCCGTTTGGGCCGCCGCGAGGGGGTTGGGGAGAACGATGCCCGCCACCGCCTGGACCGTCTGGCTCGGTCCCAGGAGGTTGAAGAAGAAGATGACCTCGGACCGGCTTGTTTCGGCCCTCGCATCCGCAATGAGCCTTTTCCCAAGGTTTTCTCGCTCCCCAGAGACACCCCCAAGTACAACGGATCAGTGAAACCAGAGGACTGGCTGGTGGATTACTCCACAGCCGTCAGCATAGCTACAGGCAACAGACGTGTTGCGGTGAAGTATGTGCCCCTCATGCTCCAGGGCACGTCTCGGACTTGGCTGAACAACCTTAAGCCCAATAGCATCAACGGCTGGCTAGACTTCACCGACGCCTTCACTCGCAACTTCACCAGCACCTACAAGCGTCCTCCCAAGCTGCGTCAGCTCTCCCTGTGTGTCCAAGGCCCAGACGAGTCGGCTCGCGATTATCTGACGCGCTGGGTAGAGCTACGAAACTCTTGTGAAGGAGTGCATGAGGTGCAAGCCATCGAGTACTTCACGGCCGGGTGCAGAGAGGGCACCTTACTCAAGCACCGACTCCTTTGTGACGAACCAGCCACGTTGGATGAACTGCTAAGCATAGCAGACAAGTATGCCACCGCTGACTCCTCCATGAAGACCGAGCTACAAGTAGATGCTTCTGGCAAGATGACCCCTCCAACTTCCGAGACGCCGGTGGGAGAGCCCAGCCGATGCCAGCAGACAAGCGACCAGAAGCGCAAGGCCCACGTGCCGGCTTCCAACAGCCGGCTGGTGGCAGCGGTCGATGGCCAGCAGCCAAAAGCTCAAGCAGGACCCAAGCGCCAGAAGGGCGGCAAACCGGTATGGCAGCCGGCCTTCTCCTTTGACCAAGCTCTGGACGCCCCCTGCAAGTTCCACAGTGGCGCGAAGCCTTCCAACCACACAACACGAAAGTGTCATTGGCTCACAACGATTGCGAGGGGAGAAGCTCTGCCACCGCCGCCCGCTGGGCAGCCGGCCCCGCCTCCTAATCCGCCGGCTGCCCGCCCTGGCGGCCAGGTCCAGGACGAGTTCCCAGAAGAAAACGGAGCCTATGTTGTCTTCACCAGCCAGAAGGACGATAGGCACAGCCGGCGCCAGCAGCGCAAAGAAGTCAACACTGTTGCCGTCAAGGACCCGAGATTCATGCATTGGTCTGATAGGCCTGTCAGCTGGAGCCGAGAGGATCACCCGGCTATCATGCCGTCGCCAGGGGCCTATGCCTTGGTCCTGGACGCCACTCTCTCCACTGACAGGCGGACCTGTCGTTTCTCCCGGGTGCTGGTAGACGGCGGCAGCAACATCAACATCATGTACCGAGACACCATGGAGAAGTTGGGCATCAAAGAAAAGCAACTTCAGCCTACCAGGACCGTGTTCCATGGCATTGTGCCAAGCCTCTCTTGCTCACCGATCGGCAAGGCCAGGGTCGATGTCCTGTTTGGTGACAAGATGCACTTCCGGAGGGAGCCGGTCTGGTTTGAAGTGGTGAACCTGGAAAGTCCCTATCACATGATATTGGGCCGGCCAGCTCTTGCAAAGTTCATGGCAGTCCCCCATTATGCCTACCTCAAGATGAAGATGCCGGGCCCCAAAGGAATAATCACCGTAGCCAGGAACTACGAGAAGTCCATTACATGCACAACAGCCAACTGCCGCCTGGCAGAATCCCTTGTCGTGGCTGAGGAAAAGCGCCATCTCGAGCGGCTGGTGGCAATGGCTGGCGAGCAGCCGGCCATACCAGCCGATCCCAGGGAGGCGGAGCCGCAAGGCTCGTTCCAGCCAACCAAGGAAACAAAGAAGATTGCCTTGGACCCATCTCGCCCGGAGCGATTTGCTGTCATAGGGTCAAGCCTAGACAACAAATAGGAAAGCGAGCTCGTCAATTTCCTCCGTGAGAATCGGGACATCTTTGCATGGTCCCCCAAGGACATGCCGGGTGTCCCGACGGATTTCGCCGAGCACAAGCTACACGTGAGAGAAGATGCAAAGCCTGTCACACAGCCGCTGCGCCGCCTGTCAGAAGAAAAGAGAAGAGTCGTTGGGGAAGAAGTGGCCCGCCTACTAGCAGCCGGCTTCATCATGGAAGTCTTTTATCCCGAGTGGCTTGCGAATCTAGTCCTAGTGCTGAAGAAGAATAACAAATGGCGCATGTGCATTGATTACACCAGCCTAAACAAAGCTTGCCCTAAAGATCCGTTTGCTCTGCCGCGAATGGATCAAGTGATCGACTCCACAGCTGGATGCGAGCTGCTGTCTTTCCTCGATGCTTATTCTGGGTACCACCAAATCAAGCTTGATCCAGCCGACCGCCTGAAGACCGCCTTCCTCACGCCATTTGGGGCCTTCTGCTACCTGACCATGATGTTCGGCTTGAGAAATGCCGGCGCCACCTTTCAGTGTTGCATGCAGAAGTGTCTCCTCAAGCAGCTTGGCAGGAACGCCCACGTTTACGTGGACGATATCGTGGTAAAGACGGAGAAGAGAGGAACCCTTTTGAGGATCTCCAAGAAACATTTGAGAACCTGTGCTGCTTTCGGATTAAGCTAAACCCAGAGAAATGCATCTTCGGGGTACCAGCCGGCCAGCTCCTTGGCTTCCTGGTATCCGAACGCGGCATCGAGTGCAACTCTGCGAAGATCAAGGCCATCGAGAGGATGGAACGGCCGTCCCGTGTGCGGGATGTCCAGAGATTCACGGGATGCCTGGCATCCCTCAGCCGTTTCATCAGCCGGCTGGGAGAAAAGGCACTCCCCCTGTACCAACTGATGAAGAAGACTACATGCTTCGAGTGGAACGACCAGGCAGACGAGGCTTTCCAGCAGCTCAAGCGACTGCTGTCCACCCCGCCTATCCTGGCGGCACCAGCAAACAAGGAACCCATGTTCCTTTACATAGCCGCCACTAGCCGGGTGGTCAGCACTGTCATTGTGGTCGAGCGCCCAGAGGACGACAGAGCCTTGCCCGTACAGAGGCCCGTCTACTACTTGAGCGAAGTGCTGTCAGCATCCAAGCAGAACTACCCCCATTACCAGAAGATGTGCTACGACGTGTACTTCACCGCCAAGAAACTCAAGCAGTACTTCCAAGAGCATTCTGTCACGGTCGTCTGCATGGCCCCGCTTGCTGAAATCATGGGCAACAAAGATGCCTCAGGAAGAGTGGCCAAGTGGGCCATCGAGCTGGCCCCCTTCACCATCTTCTACCAGCCACGCACCACCATCAAGTCATAGGCATTGGCTGACTTCCTCGTCGATTGTGCCGAAACCCAGTACCTGCCCCCTATACCAGACTCAACCCATTGGCAGATGCACTTTGACGGGTCAAAGATGCGCATCGGCCTGGGAGCCGGCGTCGTCCTCACCTTCCCCAAAGGTGACAAGCTCAAATATACCCTGCAGATCCACTTTGCCGCCTCCAACAACGTGGCCGAGTACGAGGCACTTATCCAGGGGCTCAGGATGGCCAAGGATATTGGCATCCGCCGAGTGCTGTGCTATGGTGACTCGGACTTGGTTGTCCAGCAGTCGTCTAGAGACTGGGATGCCAAGGACGCAAACATGGCAAGCTATCGCTTCCTCGTCCAGCAGATCAGTGGACACTTCGATGGCTGCGAGTTCCTCCACGTACCACGAGCCGATAACATGCAAGACGACACCTTGGCACGAATCGGCTCCACCCGCCAAGCAATACCAGCCGGCGTATCTCTTCAATGCCTGCGCAAGCCGTCTATCAAGCCTTCACAAGAGTCGGAGTCAATCTTCATACCAGCTGGCCCTGGAGTAGGCGGCCTCGCAGCTTCGGCAGCCGGCCCATAGACTGCTCCAGAAGGCGGCCTCGACACTCCAACTCCAGCAGACGGACAACCCGTAGCTGTGCCGGTTCCTGGCCCGGGGACTGCTCCAGCAGACGGCCAGGAGGCGCCAGTCCCAGCAGACGGCTCGGGGACTTTGGATGCATAGCAGACGGCTCGGCCCAGCCCTCTGCCTCCCAGCCCAACCACCCTGGTCTCCCTGGCCGAGGCAACAGGAGTCTCAGTGCCGTCTTGGGCACAGCCAATCCTCACATTCCTGCTCAAAGGAGAGCTGCCAGCAGAAGAAACTTTGGCACGACAAGTTAACGCAGGGCCTCGGCATACACCATAGTCAACAAAGAGCTTGTCAGAAGAAGCACAACGGGCGTCTTCCAGCGCTGCGTAGAAGCAGCAAAGGGGATGGCTATCCTGAAGGACATTCATCAAGGGGAATGCGGCCACCACGCGGCCTCAAGGTCCCTCGTCGCCAAAGCTTTCCGCCACGGTTTCTTCTGGCCGACTGCTTTGGACGATGTCAAAGATTTGGTGAGAAAGTGCAACGGCTGCCAGCGCTTCAGTTCCAAGCAACACTTGCCAGCTTGTGCACTCAAGACTATTCCGATCACTTGGCCATTTGCCGCCTTGGGCCTGGATATGGTAGGCCCTTTCAAGACTGCCAGAGGAGGCTTGGCACATTTACTCATGGCAATAGATAAATTCACCAAGTGGATCGAAGCCAAACCAATCAAGAAACTCAATGGCCCAACTGCTGTGACATTTATCACAGACATCACAGTTTGGTATGGTATACCACACAGCATCATCACCGACAACGGCACAAATTTTGCCAAAGGCGCACTTGCCCGTTTCTGTGCTACACAGGGCATCCGAATGGACCTAGCATCCGTTTCCCACCCACAGTCCAATGGTCAAGTTGAGCACGCCAACGGCCTTATACTATCGGGCATCAAGCCCCGGCTGGTTGAGCCTTTGGAGCGATCAGCCGGCTGTTGGATCGAAGAATTGCCGTCTGTCCTTTGGAGCCTCAGAACTACTCTGAACAAATCCACCGGCTTCACTCCTTTCTTCCTCGTGTATGGGGCCAAGGCCGTCATCCCAACGGAAGTTGATTTTGACTCGCCTCGAGTCACCATGTACACGGAAGCTGAAGCCAAAGAAGCACGCAAAGACGGCGTGGACCTGTTGGAGGAGGCCCGGCTGGTAGCACTCAGCTGCTCCACCACTACCAGCAGGGTCTCCGCCGCTATCACAGCCGGCGAGTCAAGCCACGCTCCTTCTGCGAGGGGGACCTTGTGCTCTGGTTGATCCAGCGAACAGCCGGCCAGCACAAGCTCTCGGCTCCTTGGGAAGGACCGTTCATTGTGAGCAAGGTACTAGGCAACAATGCCTACTACCTCATTGATGCCCAGAAGCCAAGAGCACGCAAGAGAGACGACTCAGGCAAGGAGTCGGAGCGCCCATGGAACGCAAACCTACTTCGCCGCTTTTATAGCTGAAAGACAGTATGTGTCATGCTATCTAAGAGTTATTTTGAGAGCCAATGGGACCCCCGAGGAGTTCTCGGGGACTGCCCAACCCTTTATCAATATGATAAGAATTATGCCTGTGAATGATTGTTGTTCACTCCTTTGTCCGGCACCGGAGCCTAGCAGACGGCCCGGGGACTGGCCGCCTAGCCCTATGTCTAGGAAATTCTCCTTAAAAAGTCACACAAGTAATGTGATGGCATCCAAGCCCTCTCCCGCATCAAGTCACAGACTCGCAGAGCGCGGCTGTCCGACTGGCAGGAGCCAAAGGAAAGAAATGGTGCCCACATGAAAAATGGCTAAGGAAAAAAGACATAGGGCCAGCCGGCCCCTCACATGAGCCGCCGGCTATCAAGCAGCCGGCCATCCGGTCCTAGGCTTGGCTAGGCCGCCTTCCAGAAGGCGAGATACTTGCCCACCCTGAAAACAGCCAAGCCCCTGACCTAGCCACAGAATCATAGAGTGGCTGTCTGGCTGGCAGGGCGGCAGTTAAAGGAGACGACAAGAAGAAAATTGCCACAAGGAAACTAGGGCAAGGCTAATCCTAGGATTCGGCACAATTGCATAAGAACCATGCAGCATTAAAAAGAATATTTACATCCAAAAGGCCTCAAGGGCCGCCTTGCAGAAACAACTTACTGATACACCCAGCGGGTGGAATTGTTCAGATTAACCCTACAAGTCTGACAGGGAAACAGAAGATACAAAAGAAAAAACTTAAGGCGCAGCAGGCTGGGCAGGCGGCACGGCGGAGCCGGCTTCCAGGGGGGCCGCCTGGTGGGTCTCGGTCTGGCCACTTCCTGCGGCAGGCGGGGCCATCACTCCTGGTCCGCTTGTCGAGGACTGGTCAGGCTGGCGGCTGGCTGACGGGTCCGCCTCCTGGGAGCTGGCCTCCTCATTGCTGCCTTCCTCCTCCTCGTCACCTTCACTGGAGGCGATCTCTTCGTCCGGCTCCTCCGACGCCGCCAGGTCCAGCCCGAAGTTACCAGGCGGCACCACATGGCCCCTGTCGTCCAACTCCGGGATGAAGACAGAGGTGTCGGCGTATTCGGCAAGGGCGGCGGCCAGCTCAGGCTGGGCCTCCGCACGGAAGGTCTCCAGCTGTTCAAGGCTCAGGCCAGGATACCAGCTCTTGACGAATTCCAGGGCGGTCTGCGTGCCAGCCCTCGCTGCGGAGCCCTTCCAGGCCTCGAAGCGTTGACCGGCCACCTCCGGCCAGACGGCCGTCCGACTAGGAGTGCGGAGTGCTGGCACACCCGGCCAGAGGGCGGCCATGACCTGGGCGCCAGCACGCTGCAGACGGCGAAGCAGACGGCGGATCGGCAGGAGACGCACCCGAATGGCAAGAAGCTCCTCGGCTGGGGTCCTAGGCGCGTTGGGTGCGATCGCCCGGCCCGCCTGGCGCCTCGCAGCACGCTCGGCTTCAATGGCCTGGGTGGCGGCCACAGAGTAGCCCGGGAAGAACTCTGCCAAAACTAGAAGAAGGATCAGAAGAAAAGAAAGACGGCTGTTACAAACGGCGAATACAAGATGAAAGGGTAGACATCTCACCGTCAACCATGTCTCCAATGGCTACGTAGCCGTCTTAGAGAGCCGCCTCCTTCTCGGCCCAATTCGAGCGCTTGGTCTCGAATTCGGCCCGCAGAAGTGTCTCGGCGTCTGACATCTTCCCAAGCTCGACCTTGTGGGCCGCCGCCTGGTCCGCCAGCTCCTTGGCCAGGCGGTCGAGGTCCTGAGCGGCAAGACCACACTCCCGCTCCTTAGCAGCCAGCTCCGATTGGGCCTCGCCGAGCTGGTTGCGGAGGTCGGCTGCGACCGCTGGCAAGGGAGGAAGAAAAACAACAAATGTCAGCGGCAAAAAGATAACCTTGGAGTTCCAAGCCGCCTGCTCAGCAGCCGGCTCGGAACTCGGGGACTACACCCAGCGGGTGCGCTGACGCTCCCCCGCAAGGAGAAGAGGAGGCACTCACCTTGGCTGTCTGCCAAGGCAGCCTGCAGCTGCGCCAGCTTCTGGCGCTGAGCGTTGTAGGAGGCCACATGGAGGTTGTGGTACTCCTATAGAAAGACGCAAAATCAGCCCACGATGCATACTCCGGAGTTCCAAGCCGCCTGCTCAGCAGCCGGCTCGAAACTCGGGGACTACACTGATGGCTCCAGAGACCCTGACTCCGGGCGGACGATGTGGCCCGCTGGCTGCTGAGGGCCCGTATCCCGCTCTCGGACTCGGACGGTGTCTTCCTAGAGCCTCTTGATCGCTTCGGCCTCCGCCTGGGCGGCGGCATCGGCCACCGCTCGCTCACGATCCGCGGCCTCGCGCTCCGTGCGCGCCTCGCGGGCATTCCTCTCCGTCGCCTCCCGGAGCGCGGCGGCTGGATCCACGCGAGGGGGCGTGGGAGGGGCATCCGAGCCTCCCACAACAGAGCCCGCTGGCACCTGCGAGAGGGAAAGCGGCGCGCTGCGCGGATAGCCCAAAGAAACGGGGAGTCAATCAAGAGGGGATCTACTGAGAAAGATGAGTATCACACAAAGAAGGAATGCAGAACACTTACCCAGACACAATCGGCCTGGCCTTGGGCATCTTCGGCACGTTCGCCCTGGCGGCGGCCTCTCGACGCCTCGTGGCGGCGGTCGACAGCCGGAGCTTCTTGGGTGGGGCACTAGTCGGCCCTGATGAGGACCGCCGTTTCCCACCGCCGGCTATGCCAGATGACCCGGCCTGCTGGCTGGCGCGGACGGATGCCTCCTCCACCTCCTCGTCGTCATCCGGATAGCTCTCAACACCGCCTTCCAGCAGGCCGCCCGATGGCTGGCCCCCGCCGCCTGTCACCTCCTCCTCCTCCATGGCGGCGGCCCCAAGATCGGGGTCGCTTGTGTCGCTCTTGGAGCGATCCGGCTCCAGGGGGCGGCCTGGCTGGTCAGAGCCCGGCGCCGGCTGGCCAGAAAAGATCTGAACAAGATATCAGGATCAGACGGCTACAGGAGCCGGACGAAAAAGAAAGAAAAAAGAAGGATGAAGAGCTTACTGCGGGCGGCTGATTGCCGCGGCTGTACGGCGGCTTGCCGAAGGCCCAGCCGGAGTCAGAGACCCTGCAGCTGGAGATGTGGTTCACCAGGCGGGCCACCTCCCCGTATGGCAGGGGCTTGGTGCACGTCCGGCTGGGGTCCCGGCGCCCGCTCATGTCACAGATCAGGTGAGGGCGGCGCTGCAGCGGCAGCACCCGGCGCTCAGCAAACGTGAGCAAAAAATCCGCGAAGACCAAGCCCTCGCTGTCTCTCAGCTCCCGGAGATGGTGCAGCGCGATGGAAGCGCCTTCGGTGAGGGTGGCAGGCCGGGTCCTCTAGGAGTCATGAGGCTCGGCAGGCGGCCCCGGCACCCACTCCGGCAGGCAGATGAAATCTTGCTCGGGGTCGGTGTTGGAGACGTAGAAGTACGTCTTCTGCCATTGCTTCACCGACCCCACAAGCTGTGGCGCCGGGAAGAAGTTCTTCGTCCCGCTGCACTTCACCGCAATGCACCCCCCGCACTGGGCGGGCACGCTCTGGACGGCGGTGCCGAGCTTCACGTAGAAGAGCTCGGTCCAAAGCTCTATGGTGGGGAGGATGCCGAGGTATGCTTGATACGTCCAAAATGCATCACTATTTTATATCGTAATTTATCCTTATTCATTGATATATTTCACGTTACGATGATGTTCTTATGTTGTTTTGGCCTATTTTACACAGTTTGCAACTTTCCGATGCCGAAGCCGCAGACGCAGGATTCAGCAGTAAAAAGTGGACGCTGAGCTGCTGAAGAAGAATACCTCCAAATTACCTGAAAATCGATGGGAGATATTTTCCAGACGGATCACGAAGGCACGCGAAAGGGCAACCAGAGGGGGGCCACAGGGTGTCCAGGCGCCCTGGAGCCCCAGTCCCACCTCCGGCTGCCCCCTTTTGCCTATATACTCTCCGTTGTCCAGAAACCCTAAAGACGGGAGTTTTTACGGAGTTCCGCCGCCGCTCCGTGGCGGAAACCTACAGAGAAGAAAAAGCCATCTCCGGCGGGCAGATTTCGCCGGGGAGATCACCTCCTGGAAGGGGAGATCATCGCCATCGTCATCACCATCGTCACAGGCATCATCGAGATCATCATCAACATCATCCCCAACATCAGCACCATCTCCATCTTCATCCAAATCTCATCTCACAATTGCAACTTGTGTTGTAACTCGTACTACCTATCCTCTCTACTCCATCGGTGTTGATTACTACCTTGTGGTGAATGCTATTGAGTTTTGTTGGAGAAATATTATTATGTCCAGATTGTTTATCACCCATTTATCTCCACTGATCATGATCTCTTTTATGTCTTGTGAGTAGTTACCTTAGTTCTTGAGGACATGGGAAAGTCTTGTTGTTAGTAGTCATATGCTGTTGAAGTAATATGTGTTGTTTGATACTTAAGTTGTGTTGTCATTCTACTAGTGGTGTTGTGTGAGTCGAACACTCAACACTTCGCCTTATTAAGGACCTAGGGGAATACATTGTGTACAAAGAATGCTTACGGTGGGTTGCCGGAGTGACAGAAACCTGAACCCCAGTTCGCACTCTTTTGCACAAGGGAACAATGGATCATCGATCGTATTGCTATGGTTAGGCTTTTGCCTTAAATTCTATCTTGTATTTGCGAATGCTTGCAAGGTGTTTAATCATAAGAGTACACTCATCTTAGTCTAGAGAGTGTACTAGCATAGATCCACCCACTCAACACTTATCAACACACAACATAGTATCGATACGGGATATGGCGAAAGCACATGACTACCTCTCCCGTGTGTCCTCAGGAACGCTTTATCCTTTATAAGTTCATTTTCTAGGCCTCTCCTTTGCTCAGAAAGGATTGGGCCACTTGTCACTCTCAGTACCTTTTATTTTACTTGATTTTACTTTCCTATCGCTTATATCAAGAAAACCCCTAAAAAGCTATCTTTCAGTGCTTGCAGTAATTTCTTGCTCAGAATCGCTTATCAATACCTTCTGCTCCTCGTTGGGTTCGACACTCTTACTTATCGAAAACGCTGCAATAGTTCCCTTACGGTTGTGGGTCATCAAGTACCGTTTTCTGGCGCCGTTGCCGGGGAGCGTAGCGCTATTGGTAAAGTGAAACTGGTAAGGAAGTTTTTATAATTCTGTTTTTATTTTTGCTATTGCTGCTCTTTGTCCTTATGGACAACCTTGTTATTGGATCGTTGCTTGCGGGAAGGCGCCCCACACCTGTGGTGACTGCTCCTCCCCCTACTGAAATTGTGCCCTATAAAATACCAGCTGGTATTATCGATTATGTTTTGGCTAATCGTTATGTAGGAGACAGACATCCCGGTGAACACTTGCTATATCTGTCACAACTATGTTCATTATTTAAGCTTGCAGGTGTATCGAGGGAGTTTGTCATGAGGAAATTTTTTGCCGTATCACTTATAGATAAAGCTTCAGATTGGTATAGGCTTCTTGATAACTCACACTTGCTTGACTGGCAAGAGTTTATGTCTCTCTTTTATACTAAGTTTTATCCTCTTCATGAAATTCATCGAGACAGGAACTATATCTATAACTTTAGGTCTCGTGACGGAGAAAGCATTCCTCAAGCTTGGGGGAGATTGAAGTCCCTAATGCTCAAATGCCCTGTTCATAAGCTTCCCAAGGAAATTATACTTACAAATTTTTATGCCAGGCTTTCTCGTCAGGATAAGGAGATGCTGGATGCCTCCTCTAGTGGGGTATTTCAGACGAAGAGTGTTGAAGAAAGGTGGGATCTCATTGAAAGGATCTAGATGAATACCGAAGATTGGGAAATTGATAAAGGTATTGAACCCGCTATATATTATGAACATGATTATATTGAGAGCTATGTGAAAACTGATTACTTCAATACCTTTTGCTCTAAGATTGGTCTTGATTCCCATCTAATGATTAATTTCTGTAAGCATTTTGCCTCTCACGTCGATTCTTTTAAAAAGAAGAGAGACCAGCATCATGAACCTTTTAAAGAGATACCTGTTGATATTCATGTTGCTAACCCTATTTTGCCTGCAGTTATATATGAACAGCCTCCTTTTCCCGCAAGGATAAGGGAGCACTCTCTTGTGACAGGCATAATAAATAAAAGTGAGAGAAGAGTTGATGAGCCTGAGGACCAGATCAAGGTCGATCCTCAAGTTGCATTGATTAAAGACCTTGTTACCAATGATGTTTTGGATTCCGATGTGAATTTTTGTGCTGTTTCCACTAACCTTGTCACAGCCAAGAATAAAGGCCCAATTTCAGGTACTCCAGTGGTATCTGTTAAAATAGGAGATCACAATTATTATGGGCTATGCGATTTGGGATTGAGTGCAAGTGCTATCCCCTATTCACTTTATGAAGAGATCATCGGTGAGATTTCCCCTTGTGAACTTGAAGAAGTTGATGTTACCATTCATCTTGCAAACAGAACAACTATCTCTCCTATCGGAATTGTGAGGGACGTTGAATTCCTATGTGGAAAGGTAAAATACCCTACCGACTTTCTGGTACTTGGTTCAGAGAGGGACAATTTCTGTCCTATTATTTTTGGTAGACCTTTTCTTAGAACTTATGGAGCTATAATAGATTGCAAGAAAGGTAAAGTTTCTGTTGAGTTCAATGGTGAGCCATATAAATTTAATTTTTCTAAGTTCTCTAAGCAGCCTCGTGGTACTGATTTACCTAGTGATGATAAAATTATTGAAAGTATTGCCTCTATTGCTATTCCCCCTAATGATCCTTTGCAGCAATATATGGAGGACCACGAGAATGATTTGCATATGCAGGAAAGAAATGAACTAGATGAAATATTCTTGAGGCAACCTGCTATCCTGAAGCACAACCTTCCGGTTGAACCTTTGGGAATTTTATCAAAACCAAAAGAAGACCCGGTGTTCGATCTTAAACCTCTTCCCGATACGCTCAAGTATGCTTATTTAGATGAAAAGAAAGTATATCCTGTTATTATCAACTCTAACCTTTCAAGATATGAAGAAGAGCGACTATTGGAAGTACTTCGTAAACACCGAGGCGCAATTGGCTATACCCTTGATGACCTTAAAGGGATTAGTCCATCTATTTGTCAACATACTATCAACCTTGAGCCTGACGCTAAACCAGTTTTTGATCATCAACGACGGTTGAACCCAAAGATGATGGATGTTGTAAGAACTGAAATTCTCAAGCTTCTAGCCGCAGGTATTATCTACCCTATAGCTGATAGTAAGTGGGTAAGCCCGGTACATTGTGTTCCTAAGAAAGGAGGTACAACTGTGGTTCCTAATGATAAGAATGAACTAATACCTCAGAGAATTATTATTGGATATAGAATGTGTATTGATTACAGGAAGCTGAACAAGGCAACCAGGAAGGATCACTACCCGTTGCCGTTCATCGACCAAATGCTTGAAAGGTTATCCAAAAATACCCACTTTTGTTATCTCGATGGTTATTCTAGCTTCTCTCAAATTCATGTTAACACTGCTGATCAAGAGAAGACCACTTTTACTTGTCCCTTTGGTACTTATGCTTACATGCGTATGCCTTTTGGTTTATGTAATGCTCCTGCTACTTTTCAAAGGTGTATGTCTGCTATCTTTCATGGTTTCTGTGGGGATATTATGGAAGTCTTCATGGACGATTTCTCCGTCTATGGAACTTCCTTTGACCATTGTCTCCACAACCTTAATAAAGTTTTGCAGAGATGCGAGGGGACGAATTTGGTACTCAACTGGGAGAAGTGCCACTTCATGGTTAACGAAGGAATTGTTCTTGGTCATAAGATTTCCGAAAGGGGAATTGAAGTGGACAAGGCCAAGATCGAAGCTATTGAGAGGATGCCCTATCCAAGGGACATCAAAGGTATTCGCAGTTTTCTTGGTCATGCTGGTTTCTATAGAAGATTTATTAAAGACTTTTCTAAGACCTCGAGGCCCCTCACTAATCTTCTCCAGAAGGACGTTCCTTTTGTATTTAATGAGGATTGTAAGGAAGCTTTTGAAGTTCTTAAGAAAGCCTTAATAACCGCTCCTATAGTACAACCACCTGACTGGAATTTACCTTTTGAGATTATGTGTGATGCTAGTGATTTTGCTGTTGGAGCTGTTTTAGGACAAAGAGTTGATAAGAAATTGAATGTTATACATTATGCTAGCAAAACCCTTGATAGTGCTCAAAGGAATTATGCTACTACTGAGAAGGAATTCTTAGCTGTAGTATTTGCTTGTGATAAGTTTAGGCAGTATATTGTTGATTCCAAAGTTATTATTCATACTGATCATGCTGCCATTAAGTACCTTATGACAAAGAAGGATGCCAAGCCAAGGCTTATCAGATGGGTACTCCTTCTTCAAGAATTTGATTTGCAGATTGTTGATAGGAAAGGAGAAGACAATCCGGTGGCGGACAATCTTTCAAGGATGGAAGATATACCGCATGATCCCATCCCAGTCAACGACAGTTTTCCAGACGAACAACTTGCCGTTGTAAAAGTACAATCTCCTTCCGATCCTTGGTTTGCAGATTATGCTAATTTTATTGTTGCAAAGTATTTGCCTCCAGGTTTAACATTTCAGCAAAGGAAGAAGTTCTTTCATGATTTGAGGCACTACTTTTGGGATGACCCACATCTTTTCAAAGAAGGCCCCGACGGG
This sequence comes from Secale cereale, assembly GCA_902687465.1. NCBI lineage: Eukaryota > Viridiplantae > Streptophyta > Magnoliopsida > Poales > Poaceae > Secale > Secale cereale. The sequence goes on from LR738713.1 coordinate 729,622,655, forward strand.
ATCGTGAGAAGATGCATACCGGAACATGAGCAGAAGGACATTCTCAGACAATGTCATGATAGTCCCTATGGAGGACATCATGCCGGTGAGAGAACTGCACATAAGGTTCTTCAATCAGGTTTTTATTCGCCTACTCTCTTTAAGGATGCTAGAAATTATGTTTTAGCCTGTGATAAATGTCAGAGAGTTGGTAACATTAGTAGAAGGAATGAGATTCCTATGAATTTCTCACTAGTGATTGAACCTTTTGATTGCTGGGGTTTTGACTTTATGGGTCCTTTTCCTTCTTCGCACAAGTACACGCACATTTTAGTAGCTGTTGATTATGTGACCAAGTGGGTTGAAGCAATCCCCACTGAAAGTGCTGATCACAAGACATCTTTGAAAATGCTCAAGGATGTAATTTTTCCTAGGTTTGGTGTACCTAGGTATCTCATGACTGATGGAGGATCACACTTCACGCACGGAGCTTTTAGAAAAGCTTTAGCCAAATACGATGTCAATCATAGAATTGCTTCACCATATCATCCTCAAACTAGTGGGCAAGTTGAGCTCACCAATAGAGAGATTAAGTTGATCTTACAGAAGATAGTAAACAGAAATAGAAAGGACTGGTCAAACAAGTTAGGAGATGCTTTGTGGGCGTATATAACTTCTTACAAAAACCCCATGGGCATGTCCCCCTATAAGATGGTGTATGGCAAGGCTTGCCACTTGCCATTAGAGTTAGAGCACAAAGCTTTCTGGGCTGTTAGAGAGCTTAATGCTGACCCAAAATTAGCTGGTGAGAAGCGTCTCATGAACTTGACTTCTCTAGATGAATGGAGAAGTGAAGCTTACGAGAGCGCTAAAATGTTCAAGGAAAAGGTAAAGAAGTGGCATGATAGGAAGATTCTGAAACGAGAATTTAATGTTGGTGATAAAGTTTTGTTGTTTAGATCCCGTTTCAGGTTTTCTCCAGGCAAACTACTTTCCAGGTGGGAAGGGCCATTTCATATTGAAGAAGTCTATCGGTCTGGTGCAATTAAGATTAACAATTTTGAAGGCACCAAACCTCATGTTGTGAATGGGCAAAGACTTAAACATTACATAGCAGGAGACCCTGTCAATGTTGATGTGAATATAATATACACAACAACTCACGAAGAACATGTTGCAGCCCTGTTTCAGACACCAGCAGAAGCAGAATAAAGAAAAGGTATGTATTACGGTAAGGAAGCATCACGAACCGCCATAAAAGTTCCGTATTATGAGTTTTTGCAAAATTAGTAAAAATCTGAGCCTAAATGGAGCCGGAGACGAGCTCCAGGGGGTCCAGGCGCCCCCTGGCGCGCCCTACCTCCTGGCCGCGCCGGGAGGCCGCCTGGACACCCGGAAGTCCGTCTCCGACCCCGCTTTAGCCTATTACCTTCCTTTCTGTGCACAAATTTTTGCTATATATTTGCCCGGATTGTTTCGGCAACGTATCTTGCGATTTCGTGTGTTTTCTTTTCGATCTGTTTCTGCCAGGGAATCTTTCAGCTGAATCTAGGTGCCATGGCTTCTCCAAGTTCCCCCAAGGACAAGTTCGTTGTCAACGTCATCAACCCTTACCTCGCTGAGGTGAAGAAGCACCCTCAGGTTGTTCGGATGGAGGACGGTGTCCTTCATCAAGAAGATCTGAAGGGACCTATCAAGGAGGGGAGCATCCAGGCCAGGCTGGAAGAAGTGGAGCAGGAAGTCTTCAAGTACAAGAAGATGATCGAGCGTGATGTTGAAGCTAACTTTGACATCATCAACGAGCTGAAAACCTACTTCCTGAAGGAGATGAAGGAGATGTGGAAAAGCATCACCGCGTCTGAAGAAAGAATGAAGAGCTCCAAGGGCAAATTTATGATCTACATAACCAAAACTGTGAGTATGAACTAAGGTTTATGCGCATGGGTATGGGTGCTGCATGTAGGATTCAGGAGACAAACTTCTCATATGAGACTGGAGAACCCCTTCCATGGAAGCATTTCGCCGAGGACTACGTGATCAACGCCAACAAGAATGAGGAGTGAAATCTCCTTGGGTAACGGCATTCCCTTGGCTTGTTCCAAGCTTGGGGGAGTGCCCGGTATCTTTGTCTTTATCTTTTGTCTTTTAGAGTCTAGTAGAGTCATATCATGTTTAGGGAGGTTGCTATATGAAATAGTTTTGTGCATTGAGGTCTATCACTCCTTCGGTGGAGAGATTGTATCTGTGAGTGTGGAGTCGTCTATGATGGAATATTAATGAGAAGTCTATTGGTTCTTTTGCTGCACTCGGTACTCTCTTCACGCAATTGACCTTATATGATGATTCTTATGGGGAGTATTGACCTTATATTAGGTATGGCTGTGAAAATTTTATTTAATCTTGGCAAACATAGCTTTGGTCATAACAACAAGCATGATTTTCTTAAAAGTATCGACATAGCCAAAACCTTTATGTTATTATGCTTGAAGTGTTATGCTGACAAGGAAGACAACTTGATGTGTTATGCTTACCTCAATGTTTATGCTTTATATTGCTTTGCATCTTAGTCATCATCAATTGTCTGTTCTCTCAAAACCTTTGCTAGCCTAACTCTGTACTAAGCGGAATTATGCTTGTGCATCCATACCCTTAAACCAATACCTTCCATATGAGTCCACCATACCTTCCTATTCGTGGTATTCCACTAGCACCTCCTAAAGTACAGAATTTATGTGTTATCCTTAAATGTTCAAAATCTTTTATTTTGTGCCTCTGTTTTAGCTCATGAGGAAGTAATAGCTAATTCATGGTCTTTTTGAGTTGGACAAGCTTCACCCCGGGATTGCATGTCTAATGTGGAAACCCATAATACGAGAAGGAGCTGGCAAAGAGTGCGCCTGGCTCAAAAATAATATAACAAACAAACCCTCCTTCATGCTTTGTTCATGAGAAATCAGAAAACTTTGGCAGTGATAAACAAAGGAGATTAAGAGGATGTGATCGTCCTCATGCGGGAGCCGTTCCTCGAAACTTGTCCAGCTCGAGAAGTAATTGAGTTATCTATTAGCATTCGTTGACAAATCATGCACCTCTCAAAACTTGTTTCCATTCTGTTTGATTTAAGGATAGCACATGAGTTTTCCCTACTTCCCTAGAGCAGGGCCTATCTTTTAATTTTAGATTGAGTCAGTTATTCCTACTTCCTTCTATTCTTAAAGAGAGCAGACATTTGATGTTGACAAGAATTCATTCATATAAAGTTGCATTAAGATTTGTCATATCATATCCTTGTTGAAATTATCATTTGATAAGTAGGTTGTTTGTCAAGCCCAGCTAAGGCAAATATCTTCCTTTGTGTTAACACTTTCACTTCTTGCCTTATAACATGTTCTTTCAAAAGCTTCAATTAATCTCATCAAAACATAAGAGGAAGAGCAAAAGTTAAATCTATTTGTTGTTCTTTGACCAAAGGACATGTTTGCCATGATTTGATGAGTTTCCTTAGCCCTACTTTCGAATATAAGTGTTATCACTCTTTTATAAGGGCCTTATGAGTTGAAGATTGCTGTTGAGGATATTTGAGTTGGTAAAGAAGCTGTGATGCTTCTTGTCCGTATTCTATTTATCGACACTTCACTCTCTAAACTTGTGGACAGGTTTACCGAGCTCAGCATTCGCTTGGGGACAAGCGAGGTCTAAGCTTGGGGGTGTTGATACGTCCAAAATGCATCACCATTTTATATCATAATTTATCCTTATTCATTGATATATTTCACGTTACGATGATGTTCTTATGTTGTTTTGGCCTATTTTACACAGTTTGCAACTTTCCGATGCCGAAGCAGCAGACGCAGGATTCAGCAGTAAAAAGTGGACGCTGAGCTGCTGAAGAAGAATACCTCCAAATTACCTGAAAATCGATGGGAGATATTTTCCAGACGGATCACGAAGGCACGCGAAAGGGCAACCAGAGGGGGGCCACAGGGTGTCCAGGCGCCCTGGGGGCGCGCCCCCTGGCCACGCCGAGGGGGGGGCGCCTGGAGCCCCTGGCCCACCTCCGGCTGCCCCTTTTGCCTATATACTCTCCGTTGTCCAGAAACCCTAAAAACAGGGAGTTTTTACGGAGTTCCGCCGCCGCTCCGTGGCGGAAACCTACAGAGAAGAAAAAGCCATCTCCGGCGGGCAGATTTCACCGGGGAGATCACCTCCCGGAAGGGGAGATCATCGCCATCGTCATCACCATCGTCACGGGCATCATCGAGATCATCATCAACATCATCCCCAACATCAGCACCATCTCCATCTTCATCCAAATCTCATCTCACAATTGCAACTTGTGTTGTAACTCGTACCACCTATCATCTCTACTCCATCGGTGTTGATTACTACCTTGTGGTGAATGCTATTGAGTTTTGTTGGAGAAATATTATTATGTCCAGATTGTTTATCACCCAATTATCTCCACTGATCATGATCTCTTTTATGTCTTGTGAGTAGTTACCTTAGTTCTTAAGGACATGGGAAAGTCTTGTTGTTAGTAGTCATATGCTGTTAAAGTAATATGTGTTGTTTGATACTTAAGTTGTGTTGTCATTCTACTAGTGGTGTTGTGTGAGTCGAACACTCAACACTTCGCCTTATTAAGGACCTAGGGGAATACATTGTGTACAAAGAATGCTTACGGTGGGTTGCCGGAGTGATAGAAACCTGAACCCCAGTTCGCACGCTTTTGCACAAGGGAACAATGGATCATCGATCGTATTGCTATGGTTAGGCTTTTGCCTTAAATTCTATCTTGTATTTGCGGATGCTTGCAAGGTGTTTAATCATAAGAGTACACTCATCTTAGTCTAGAGAGTGTACTAGCATAGATCCACCCACTCAACACTTATCAACACATAACATAGTATCGATACGGGATATGGCAAAAGCACATGACTACCTCTCCCGTGTGTCCTCAGGAACGCTTTAGCCTTTATAAGTTCAGTTGCTAGGCCTCTCCTTTGCTCAGAAAGGATTGGGCCACTTGTCACTCTCGGTACCTTTTATTTTACTTGCTTTTACTTTCCTGTCGCTTATATCAAGGAAACCCCTAAAAAGCTATCTTTCAGTGCTTGCAGTAATTTCTTGCTCAGAATCGCTTATCAAAACCTTCTGCTCCTCGTTGGGTTCGACACTCTTACTTATCGAAAACGCTGCAATAGATCCCTTACGGTTGTGGGTCATCAATGCTTCGCAAAGGACGACGAAGGACGAGAGCGTCATCACCGTGTTCGGCGTAAGGTGGTGGGGTTGGATGTGGAAGAACTCCAGGAAGGAGCGGAAGAAACCGCTCACCGGGAGGCCGAATCCGCACGGGAAGTGCGAGCGGAAGACGGCCCGCTCGCCTTGCCGCGGGGCCGGCCTGATCTCCGCCACCAGCGCCAGGCGCACGGCGACCCTGTTGGCCCGGGGCAGCTTCCACGATCTCCGGAGGATGTCGACGTGCTCCTGCAGGACCTCGCTGCCGTCCCACTGGCCATGGTGTCAGGGAGGTGCCGGAACAGACATGGTTTGGGCGGCGGCTCGCTGCGACGACGACGAGAAGAGCAAGGAAGAAGAAGGAGGATGGGGGGAGTGAGCGCGAGAACGGTGCCAGCCCTCTCCCCCGACCTATATATAGGCCCGGGCGGCGAAGCCGAGGGGGCGGGCGTGGGATTAACCACTCCACGCCCCGCATGACCCCCGCTTTTTTCGCGCCTAGTCCGCGCGCATTAAATGCGCGTGGGAGGGTAATCGATTACCCCTGCCACTGAGGATCCGCGCGGGGACCGAGGCCCCATAGTGGTGGACCCCGGCCCACTTTTACGTCCTGTCACACGCATGGGCTGGCAGGCCAACGCGACAGGGCGGTGACGCGTGGGAGCTGCCAACGGTCGGCGGGCCTACTCGACTGCCTGCTGACCAGGCGGTGCCTTCCCACCAAAGATTCTAAGACGATGGTTCGGCTGCTGGAGGCCGGCTCCATCAGCGCGGGGTTGGCTGCCAGCAGACGGATATCCAAGGAAGACAGGTGAAGGACGTCGGGCCTGCCTAAGGAGGGAAGCTGCTGGAACCCATCGGCCCTCCAGCGCCCGCCGCGGAGTTCCACCACCTTCGGGGACTACTGTTGGAGATATTGACCATGGGTACCCATGGATCCCACCCTTGGAATTTTAAGACAAATGACAGCCGCCTGGTCCACCGCGGCTGTCTGCTCATCGGGCCGCCTCCTAGAGTAGCCTGCCAGCAGGCGGCAGGGACCCAACAGGCGGCGACACCAACACCACCAGCCAGCAGACGGTCCCATATTCTTCCCCCAGGACACGTGCTGGGGGGACCCCCGCGCAGCAAGGGCGTGGCTACAGGTGAACATGTCCTTAGAAGATCTATAAGGGCGTGGCTACAGTGAACGTGTACCTTATGAATATCTCCTAAGCGGCGGGTCACTGTAGCCACGCTGCTCGTGACCAAGCATCGGTCAGAGGAGGCCACAATCCCACTATTCCCAAACGGCAGGGCCAGCAGGCGGCTGGCCCCATTGGTCAGCGAGTAGCTCCTGAACGAGCCGCCCTTGGCAGACGGCTAGGGGAGATGGCCACCTGGTAGCAGGCGGCGATTCTCACCCTAGAAGTCCGAGCCTCATCAAGATGACAAGACAGGGCATGGCGGCAGTGTACGGCAAGAGACGGCGGCACTATAGCCACTTCCCTCCTGACAAGGCTGTCGTCAGCAGAGACGCATCTACAGTGAAAGAAAATCACATAGGGCCCGCAGGCAGTGGGCCCCAGCAGGCAGGCAACAAGGCCGGCGCCAGAAGACACTGACGGCTGGGAGCCACACCGTCGAGATTACCATTGCACCCCTGGGGGTAGGCCTATATAAACCCCCCAGGGTCCTCCATGAGGAGGGGTTAGAAGGTTACGAGATTGGACGCTAGAAGAGAGATAGGAGGTAGGGCTAGCCTTGTTCATCTTCTTCCTCTAGACCGCACAGCTCGAGGAGCAACCTTGTAGCTACCATAGTGACATCAGTCATGACGCGGAGCCCCCGCAGAGCAGGACTAGGGGTGTTATCTCCTCGGAGAGCCACGAACCTGGGTAAGATCCGTAGGCGTCCTAAGTTCCATTTCATCCCGCTTCCCGAGCCCGGAGACGTTCTTTTGACCCCATGCATGATAAGCCATCCGTTGGCATATGTCGTTCCAAAACCCCGACAACGAGTTCGATGACCCTCATAGAGTTTGGAGAGGCGGTCCCAGATAAGCTTCGCATGATCAAGATGCATGATGTTCCTGAACTGATTTTGAGACAGACAGGAGCAGATGACGTCCTTCGCTGTGAGATTGAGAAGAGTGAACTCGCGAATGTCATCAGCTTCTGCCCTCTTGCATAGATCGGTAAGACCAATCTCAGTGATGGTCCACAGCTCACCGTTAATCGCCATGAGACGTTTCTTCATCATGGCCTTCCACTTGGGATACTCGTGACCATCAAACATGGGGCAAGACACTGTCTTCATTCCTGCGGTCGACATAACTAAAACTCCAGGTGGTTAAACAAAATCACACAGAACAAGGGAGTACCTTGCTCTGGTACCAATTGAAAGTGCAGTATATCGACTAGAGGGGGGTGAATAGTCGATTTTTATGAAATGCTTCAAAACATGGTAGTTTCAAAGATAAATGATAAATCCAATCCTATTTGTATGCAGCGGAAAGTAGACTACACTAGACAAGCCATACTCAGGTATTCAATGAAGTGAAAGCACGAAGACTAATAGCAACTAGGCAGTAGGGATCAAGATGGAAGAAGGAATGAAGCCAATCAGAACAAGTAGTCACGCAGTGAAGTCAAACAGATAAGGCAGGCAGGCAATGACTTCACAACATAAGACAGTAAGTAAAGGGAAGGAAAGGATAGAACCAGTAGCTCGGGGAAGACAGTGATTTGTTAGACCAGTTCCAGTTGCTGTGACAAATGTACGTCTGGTTAGGGAGGCTGAGATTTAACTCAGAAGACCGCGTCTTCACCTTATTCCCCTTGAGCTAAGGACACCTAGTCCTCTCCCAATCACTCTGGTAAGTCTTCAAGGTAGACTTCCAAACCTTCACAGACTTCGTTCACCGGCGATCCACAATGACTCTTGGATGCTTAGAACGTGACGCCTAACCGGCTGGAGGAAACACAGTCCTCAAGTGTAATAAGTCTTCAGGTCACACAGACAGAAAGACTTCAGTGATGCCTTACACTCTTTGGCTCTGGGTGTTTTGGCTTTGTCCTCGCAAGGATCTCTCTCTCAAATGCTTTGGAGGTGGGTTGCTCTCAAACGACAAAGCCGTGTAATTACTCTGAGCAGCCACCAATTTATGGTGTAGGGGGTGGGCTATTTATAGCCACTGGGCAACCCGACCTGATTTGGCCGAAGTGACCCTCAGTCACTAAGGAACTGACACGTGTTCCAACGGTCAGATTTCAAACACTCACACGCTGACTTTACTTGGGCTACAAGTAAAGCTGACTCATCCAACTCTGGATAAGATTTTCTCTCATTGTCTTCGCTCGAAGACATAGGATTTGGTTGAGCATCACTTCTGTCACTCTGACTTAGTTCACTTGGACCCCACTTAACAGTACGGTGGTTCCTATGACTCAACAAAGAAGAAAAGGAAACAACGAAACATCTAAGCATTCGCGCTCCATAGTCTTCACACAATGTCTTCTCTTGTCATAGTCTTCAATAAGATTATCTTCATGTACCACCACTGTTGTCAATGTCTTCATACATTTTTAGGGGTCATCTCCGGTAGGTAAACCGAATCAATGAGGGACTACTACCTGCGTTATCCTACAATTCTCACAAACACATTAGTCCCTCAACCAGGTTTATCGTCAATACTCCAAAACCAACTAGGGGTAGCACTAGATGCACTTACAAGTATTATCATTAGCGTCAGTCTTCTTCTTGAAGATCCATTTATTCTCTATGGCTTGCAGATCATCGGGAAAGTCTACCCAAGTCCATATTTTGTTCTCATACATGGATCATATCTCAGATTTCATAGCCTCAAGCCATTTTTCGAAATCTAGTCTCATCGTAGCTTCTTCATAGTTCGAAGGTTCGCCGTTGTCTAACAACATGACTTCCAGGACAGAGTTACCGTACCACTCTGGTGCGGCACGTGTTCTGGTCGACCTTCGAGGTTCAATAGTAACTTGATCCAAAGTTTCATGATCATTATCATTAGCTTCTTCTCTAGTTGGTGTAGGCATCACGGGAACGGTTTTCTATGATGATCTACTTTCCAATTTGAGGGAAGGTACAGTTACCTCATCAAGTTCTACTTTCCTCCCACTCACTTCTTTCGAGAGAAACTCCTTCTCTAGAAAGGACCCATTTTTGGCAACAAAAATCTTGCCTTTGGATATGTGGTAGAAGGTGTACCCAACAGTTTCTTTTGGGTATCATATGAAGACGCACTTCTCCGATTTGGGTTCGAGCTTATCAGGGTGAAGCTTTTTCACATAAGCATCGCAACCCGAAACAACAACTTTGGTTTCTTGCCAAACCATAGTTCATACGGTGTCGTCTCAATGAATTTAGATGGTGCCCTATTGATATGTCTCCATCGTATCTACTTTTCCAATCTCTTTTGCCCTTGTTTTGGACTCTAATTTGCATTATTTGAATGGAGCTAACCCGGACCGACGTTGTTTTCAGCAGAATTGCCTTGTTGTTATTTTTGTGCAGAAATAAAAGTTCTCGAATGACCTAAAATTTCACGGAGATTATTTTTAGAATATATGAAAAATACTAGCGAAAAGAACTATTGGAGGGGGCCCACACCCTGGCCACAAGGGTGGGGGGCGCTCCCCCCTAGGGCGTGCCCCTACCTTGTGGCCCACCTGGACCTCCACCGGCGTTAACTTCAACTCCATATATTCTTATTCGAAGAGAAAAAAAATCAAGGAGAAGATTTCATCACGTTTTACGATACGGAGTCGCCGCCACCTCTTGTTCTTCCTCAGGAGACCTGATCTGGAGTCCGTTCGGGGCTCCGGAGAGTGGAGATCGTCACTGTCGTCATCATCAACCTTCCTCCATCACAAATTTCATGATGCTCACTGCCGTGGATGAGTAATCCCATCGTAGGCTTGCTGGACGGTGATGGGTTGGATGAGATTTATCATGTAATCGAGTTAGTTTTGTTAGGGTTTGATCCCTAGTACCCACTATGTTCTGAGATTGATGTTGCGATGACTTTGCTATGCTTAATGCTTGTCACTAGGGCCCGAGTGCCATGATTTCAGATATGAACCTATTATGTTTTCATGCATATATTTGTGTTCTCGATCCTATCTTGCAAGTTAATAGTCACCTACTATGTGTTATGATCCGGCAACCCCGGAGTGACAATAGCCGGGTGATACGTCTCAAACGTATCTACTTTTCCAAACACTTTTGCTATTGTTTTGCCCTCATTCTTGCATGATTTGAACTAAACTAACCCGGACTGACGCTGTTTTCAGCAGAGCTGCCTGTATGGTTTTATTGTGTGCAGGAAAATGGATTTTTAGGTGTCTCAGAAAATTCCAAGAAAAATCACAGAAAATCCACGGACCCGAAGGGCCATTGTGCCAGAAGTGGGGCTAGAGGGCAGCCAGGGGGGCCCAGGCGCCCTGCTGGCGCGGCCCCACCCTTGGCCGCGCCGGGAGGCCGCCTGGGAGGGTCCTCCCCCCTCTGGTGCCCTACCTTGGCTCATATTTATCCCCGTGACGAGAAAACCCCAGAACAAAAGTCGTTTTTCCAGCTTCCGTCGCGGAGCCGCCGCCACCCTCTGTTCTTCTTCGGGAGGGCTAATCTGGAGGCTGATTTGGCCTCCGGAGAGGGGAGATCGTCGCCATCGTCATCATCATCACCACTCCATCCTCCCTCCATGACTTGTCCTTCCATGTGTGAGTAATTCCCTGCTGTAGGCAAAGGGGATGGTAGGGATTGGATGAGTTAGATCATGTAATAGTTTATCAGATTGTTGGGGGCATGTTGCCTATCATCTACTTTGGTGTTTATCATCTTTGCTTCAACTTGTTGCTCTTAATGCTTGTCACTTTGGGCCCGAGTGCCATGTTTACAGATCTGAACCCTATGTGTTTGCATGAATATATTTGTGTTCTTGATCCTATCTATGAGTTGATTGCACCTATTATGGTCCGGAACCGGCGATCCCAAAGGTGACAGCTTGGGACACCAAAGGGGATGGTCCATAATTTGAGGATTCCATGTATCCATTGAGTTTATTGCTTTGTTCCGGTGCTCTTTGACAGGAGTACCTTAATCTCCATAAGTTCCTTTTGGCCCCGTTCATAGCGGGATGGTAGGACAAAAGATGTTGTGCAAGTTCTTATTGCAAGCACGTACAACTACCTGTGGGATACATGCCTAATGTTTGATATTTTCCTAGATGATCATTACTTTTCTGTGTGCCTTGCCCCAAGTTAGATTCATGATGTATCTCATCCATGCAGCGCCCAACCATCCATCTCCCTAGCCTACAGTGTTTCAATCCTGCTGGTTATTAGTTGTTACTTTTGCTGTTTACTTTTACTGTCACCACCATCACTATCATATCACTGTTACCACTTATCTTTTATTGCAAGTAAGTATATTTCAGGTGCGGTTGAATTGACAACTCAACTGTCAAAGCTTATAAATACTCTTTGGCTCCCCGTGTGTCGAATCTATAAATTGGTTATTCTTACCCGCGAAGACTATCTCGATCCCTTACGGTTGAGGGTTATCAAGTACCGTTTTCTGGCGCCGTTGCCGGGGAGCATAGCAGTATTTACAAGTCTACTTGAAGTATCCTACCTGCTGCACTTCATCCGCTATGGGTAAGAAAGGAGACCCCAAGGTTCCGATCTTACTATCCACTACAAGAAGAGGTACTGTTCTGAACACTAGTGCTACACTTGATTCACCTTCTGTTATGAGTAAGTTTGCCTCACCACCACCACATGATGCTTCTACTAAATCTGTTACTATGTCCGATACTTTTGATGATGCTTCTACTACTCTTGATGATGTTGGTTCACTTGGTTATGCTCTTGAGAAACAGATCGCTGCTGCTGCAAAAAAATCCGGAATTGAAATTCCTGTTACTCGCTACCCTATTGGTGGAACTTATGATTATCCTGATTTGAGTAAACTCAAGGAGAGACTCCTTGATGATGATTACATTATGCTTGATGATGATTTATGCAGGGAACTGACAGAGTTTGCCGACTCTGACCCTGAAGCTATTAAGAAGCTGCTTGAAAAACACTCCTTGAAGAACAAGACTGTTCCTGATCCTGAATTTGCTACATCTCCTATATGCATCAATAATCCTGATTATGATTTCTCTGTTGATCTTTCACTTATATCTATGGTTGAAGCTGACCCCTTTTATGGCAAAATGATGATGCTATTGCACACCTGACCAAACTCACTGAGTTGGGTGGCTTGTTTACCATGAATGAAAAGATACGAAACTTTTATGTGACTAAGCTTCTTCCTTTCTCTTTGAAGGAAGGTGCTAAAACATGGTATGATGCACTACCATGTGGTTCCATTAAGAGTCCTCAAGACTTAGCTCACTCTTTTGTTGATAAGTACTTTCCTGCTCATATGCAACATGCTGCTTTACAAAGAATTTCTAACTTTAAACAGTTGCAGGATGAGCACCTCCCTAAAGCTTGGGGGAGGTACTGTAGTCTGATCCAAGCTAGACCAGGACATGGAGTCCCTAAGAATGAATTAATCGATATATTTTATGCTGGTCTAACTGATGAATCCAGGTCCTATTTGGATAGTTGTGCTGGTTGTGTTTTCAGGAAAAGAACACCGGACGATGCAGAAGAATTGATGGGCAGGATTGCCAAAAACCATGAAGATTGGTCCGTCCCCGAACCACCTCCACCACCAAAGAAGAGGGGCATGCTTGTTCTAAACCCCGAAGATATGCAAGAAGCAAGGAAGTCTATTAAAGAGAAGGGTATTAAAACTGAAGACGTGAAGAATCTACCCCCTATTGAGAAGTTGTGTGAGCCTACCACTCACCCTCATATGGTAGAGGTACACTCTCTTTTAGATTTCAACGCAAGTGACATCCCTCATGGTAAGCCTCCTGATCAATGTTTAGATGAGCTTGATAATTTTATTATGAAGCAAAGTCATTTTAATGAGAGGATACAAAGTCAATTGCATGATAATTCCCTTGCTATCAAAAGTTTGCTTGATGTTCTAGGTAGAACAGTTAATGATGTTAAATGTCTTGTGAAGCATTTTCATATGGTTCAAACTCAGCTTGAACAAATTTCTAATGTGCAAAAAGATTTGCTTGCTAACAATACCAAACAAGATGATTTATAGGCCTTCGGGATTAAGACCCGAGGAGGAACTAGCACTCAAGATCCTCTCTATCCAGAGGGGCATCCGAGGAGGATCGAGCAAGATTCTCAAATGCAGGAAGAAGAAATTGTTGGCTCTCCAAAGAAGAAGAAGAAGAAACACAAGGAGGCTGACAATTCCAATGATCCTATTACAAGTGAAGAGCCAGCTGTTGATCCCAACAGTATATCTACCTCCGATGCTGAGACTGAAGACGGTGCCGAACCTGAAGATAAGGATAAGAATGATCCGCCTGAGGTTCGAGAAGAAGAAGCACCTGACAAACGCAAGAAGTACACTAGAAAAGACTTCGTCGCAAGAAGACATGGGAAGGAAAGATAACCATGGATACAGAAACCCATGCCCTTTCCAGGTAAGTCTCTCAAATCTAAAGAAGAAGAGCATTACAATAAGTTTTGTGAGTGGATGAAACCTCTTTTTCTTCAAATCCCTTTGACTGATGCTATTAAGTTACCTCCCTATTCAAAATATATGAAAGATATTGTTACTAATAAAAGAAAAGTTCCTAATGAAGCAATATCTACTTTGCTCGCTAACTACTCTTTCAGTGGCAACATTCCTGAGAAGCTTGGTGATCCAGGTATACCCACCATTCCTTGCTCCATAAAGAATAATTATGTCAAAACTGCTTTATGTGATCTTGGAGCAGGAGTGAGTGTTATGCCTTTCTCTCTTTACAAGAGGCTTTGTTTAGAGAAACTAATTCCTACAGATATCTCTCTTCAGATGGCTGACAAGTCAACCGCCGTCCCGATAGGTATTTGTGAGGATGTTCCCGTAGAAGTTGCTAATTGTTTGATCCTTACTGATTTTGTCGTGCTTGACATGCCCGAGGATGGGAGCATGTCCATTATTCTTGGTAGACCTTTTCTTAACACCGCAGGTGCTATTATTGATTGCAATAAAGGAAAGGTTACTTTCAATGTGAATGATAAAGAACACACGGTGTATTTTCCAAAGAAGACCGACAAGAGGCATGGCCTCAACTCTATAGAAAATATCGAGACGGTGAAGATTGGAGAATGGGACTGTCCACTACATGTGCACCACAAATACAAAACTATTATGGTGGGGACAATGTCCATTAAAGTAAAGGTGCAATGATCACTTCGTAAGAGGTGGGACTTTTTTGCTCTATATATCGCCGGTTTGTTGGTAAGACTTGATCAACCTTACTAGTGAGCATGTTTTATATAGGTAAAAAGTTGAGCTTGTTATGTTTTCATTTGTTTTAGCTTTTGTTCTCCTTACTGTACCAAGTGTTTGTGTTTTTGAAGCTTCACAATACTAATCACTGCTTTAAGTTTTCAGAAAGTTTTGCAGCTTTTTGAACTTCGAAAAATTTTCAACAGTGAAGTTTTCAGAAAAATTCCAGAAAAATAAAAATAAAAATTTCCATGCCGGGAGTGACCTAGAGGCACCTGGGGCTGACCGGGGGGGCCACCAGTGGCCCAGGCGGCCAGCTGGCACGGCCTGCCCCCTGGCCGTGCCCATAGGGCGCCTGGGGCCCACAGGTCCCGCCTCCAGGTGAGTCTTCTTCCTCTCTCTCTCTTTCTCTCCAAAAACACGAGTTCTGCACCTGTTCTTGCGTTCTTGCTGTTCATGGAGGCAATTTTCGATCTCTCTCTACAACCCATCATTCGAGCTGAGATTTTGAACAAATACTCCCTGGAATGTAACTCCTCCACCCCTCCAATTAGATTTTTGGTTGGTGGCTTCATTTGTGAGTATTTAGGAGTTCTTGGTGCTGTGTAGATGAGCTTGTATGCATGTGTAGAAATTTATTTTCCAAGTTTTGATGCAAGTTTATGCCTTAGGTAAGTGAGTTGAGTAGTTTGCCTTAACCCACTTTGTTTAAATCCTTGTTTTTTGTAATTTGTCAAAAATTTCAGAAATGAGTTTGTTAGGAAGGGCAAAAGGGTGGCTTGAGAAGAAGAAGCCCGCGCGCTCCGATCGAGTTACTAGAGCCGCAGCTTCACCCTCGACTACTAGGGTGAGCTACAATGAAGATCATGTGCCCCTAGAGTTGTTGGAAGACACAAATCCAGCACGTGCGATGATGTTCCCATGTGATGAATTCCTTGAAGCTACAAGAATTAAGGATGAGTTTTATAATCTTTGTGCTAATGCAGGTCTGACACGGCTCGTCATGTGCCGTGTTGCTCAGTATCAAAAACTCACCTCCGGTTTCATTAACAGTTTTAGATATAACCTTGATACTGGTTCTATTGAGTTTAAAATTTACAATAATCTTTTGACCATGCCCTTGGAAAAGTTTTGTGAAATAATAGGTGTGCCAAACGTTGGGCGGACGGCGAAGATGACCTCTCAGCCCTCCGAGCTGAGAACCGTCTTCAACTCTCTCTGCGGCATGGATACAAGGGATATACATCGGTCAAAAATCTCCAGCATCTTATTCCCTCACCTCAGGTATTTTGCGTATTATGTTGCTAGAGGGGTGTTAGCTCGTGACAACACGAGCAACATTTCTGCCCCGGATATTGCTATCCTGGCAACCGCCCTCTCAGGGAGGTTTGATTATAATGTGGGTGCCTTAATTGCTCGACGCCTTGCTATGAACGTTAACAGGGGAGATTTATTTGGTGGCGTTTATGCCACACTTATCTTAGAGTATCTTAAAGGCACCCACACTCTGATGATAAGCCTTTTACTTATTTAAGTTTTGATCTTGCTGCTATGAAAAGGCATAAGTTTGTTACCATGACTTCTGAGTTTGGTAACCTTGTTTATATCTTGCGTTTCGGAACTACCGCGGAATGCAAGATCCGTCTACATGCACCTCTTTTGTTTGATTTTTCTCGCAGGAACGGATGGTCCTTTGATGTTATCCAGTTCGATGAGTTCATGGTCCAGCATCAGTTTCATAACCCCATGGAGGGGGTTGTGCCCGACGAGGAGGAGCACGGTGAGTTACCACCTTTTCAGGGGGAGACCGTCACCCAGTTTGGTGAAGGGTCTTCCTCTGCTTGGAGTGCGGACCCTTCTTCGTGGGAGGATCCGAGGACTTCGGTGTATGCGCCGGAATCCTTATACGACCCTTAGACTCACCAGTACCACCCCGGAGCAGGAGGCTCCTGGTGGCAGTAGCTACTACCAACTTAGGCCAAAAGCCTAAGCTTGGGGGAGTACGTGCCCTTCTCACTTTTCCATTGTATTATCCGTTTTATTTTTGTTCGCTTTGATCTTTTCGAAGTTTTTGCCCATTCTTCTTTGTTTCTTTCTTTGCAAAAACAACAAAAAGATTTCCTTTCTCTCTTTAGTTTGCTTTGTTTTCAGAGTTCAGCTCGAGTCCGTGATGGCATTTAATTATATTTCCTACGTTCGATCGTGCAAGTGACAAGGCAGTAATGACGAAGATCGACAGAAGGGAAGCAACAAGGAAAACCGGTATGAACTCTTCTTGTTTCTACTTTTGTACATATGCATGTACTTATGATCTAGAGACCAGCTTGTAGCGACATAGTGCTATGTTTACAATGCTTTCCCAGTGGTTCATGCTTTCCTTGTGGCTAATCTCAAATAGCTAGAGTATATAATGTGTTATTGAAATGATTTACATGCATTGCATTGTTCATAGTTTGGTATACTAAGGTGGTATTTCCCTTTGGAGAATTCTTGGATTGACTTGGCACATGTTTACACATGTTTAAGACTAAAAAGTCTGCTTTGCCTGGATGATCTTTGAGTTTCAGAATAGTTACATCACTTTCATGCCCAATTCAATGCTGCTTTGTCGCTCTGCATGATTATGACCGTTATTGCTCTCTAGTTGGTCGCTTCCCAGTCTCTTGCTAGCCTTCGCTCGCATTAAGCGGAATTCTGCTTGTGCATCCAAATCCTTTCAAACCAGTTATTTCATATGAGTCCACCATACCTTCCTATGCGATATTTACCGGCTATCCTAACGAAGACTTTCTTGTACCATCTCGAAATTATTCAAATTTACCCCTGTTTTGTGCCTCTGTTTTAGCTCATGAGGAAGTAGTAGGTAATTCATGATCTTCTTGTGTTGGACATGTTTTATCCCGGGATTGCATGTCTAATCTGCAAACCCCTAATACGAGGAGGGACTGGCATGAGTGCGCCCAGCTCACAAAAGATAATCACAACCAACAAACCCTCCTTCACGCTTTGTTTATGAGAAATCAGAAAACTTTGGTGGTGATAAACAAAGGAGATTAAGGGGATGTGATTGTCCCCATCTTTGGAGCCGTTCCTTGAAACATGTCTAGCATAAGAAGTGATTGGGTTGTCTACTAGCATTCCTTGACGAAATAGGCACCTCCCAAAATCATTTTTACCTCTGTTTTCAAAACCAAGAGCTCTGGTACATGTTTAGTCTTTGCTTCCAACCACGGGTTTTCAACCTCGCCATCAAATTCCACGATTCGAGAGTCTCCACCTTCTTTCTTCAAAGCACCAACTAGGAGAGCATAATTGTCATTCTGAGTGTAATGTGCATTGTCCCAAAGTATTACATTGTCTTCTACATGCTTGTGGTATTATTTATTCTGAAATTCTTAGTTCTAGTCTCCTTTAAAACTCTGGAGGAGTTTCTGCATTTATGTTTTGCTTCACTCATGGAGGCTAGCGAGATACCACTCTAGTATGTTCAAGCTATGTGCAATGTAATCTTGTCTTGATTTTCAGTAGCATATTATTTACTTTTAGTTATTTGTGATTGGTCACTTGAAAGAAGGATTGCTTCGTGCATTGTCCTCATAGCATTGTTTCAATACTTGCTAGACTCTTTTCATAGTACATGCTTATATACATCTAATGAAGCAAAAGAGTTTGTCAAAGTTTTCTTTGTCGCGTCCAGTTCGTTGAACTGAATTGCTTGAGGACAAGCAATATGCTAAGCTTGGGGGAGTTGATACGTCTCAAACGTATCTACTTTTCCAAACACTTTTGCTATTGTTTTGCCCTCATTCTTGCATGATTTGAACTAAACTAACCCGGACTGACGCTGTTTTCAGCAGAGCTGCCTGTATGGTTTTATGGTGCGCAGGAAAAATGGATTTTTAGGTGTCTCAGAAAATTCCAAGAAAAATCACAGAAAATCCACGCACCCGAAGGGCCATTGTGCCAGAAGTGGGGCCAGAGGGCAGCCAGGGGGGGCCCAGGCGCCCTGCTGGCGCGGCCCCACCCCTGGCCGCGCCGGGAGGCCGCCTGGGAGGGTCCTCCCCCCTCTGGTGCCCTACCTTGGCTCATATTTATCCCCGTGATGAGAAAACCCCAGAACAGAAGTCCTTTTTCCAGTTTTCGTCGCGGAGCCGCCGCCACCCTCTGTTCTTCTTCGGGAGGGCTAATCTGGAGGCTGATTTGGCCTCCGGAGAGGGGAGATCGTCGCCATCGTCATCATCATCACCACTCCATCCTCCCTCCATGACTTCTCCTTCCATGTGTGAGTAATTCCCTGCTGTAGGCAAAGGGGATGGTAGGGATTGGATGAGTTAGATCATGTAATAGTTTATCAGATTGTTGGGGGCATGTTGCCTATCATCTACTTTGGTGTTTATCATCTTTGCTTCAACTTGTTGCTCTTAATGCTTGTCACTTTGGGCCCGAGTGCCATGTTTACAGATCTGAACCCTATGTGTTTGCATGAATATATTTGTGTTCTTGATCCTATCTATGAGTTGATTGCACCTATTATGGTCCGGAACCGGCGATCCCAAAGGTGACAGCTTGGGACACCAAAGGGGATGGTCCATAATTTGAGGATTCCATGTATCCATTGAGTTTATTGCTTTGTTCCGGTGCTCTTTGACAGGAGTACCTTAATCTCCATAAGTTCCTTTTGGCCTCGTTCGTAGCGGGATGGTAGGACAAAAGATGTTGTGCAAGTTCTTATTGCAAGCACGTACAACTACCTGTGGTATACATGCCTAATGTTTGATATTTGCCTAGATGATCATTACTTTTCTGTGTGCCTTGCCCCAAGTTAGATTCATAATGTATCTCATCCATGCAGCGCCCAACCATCCATCTCCCTAGCCTACAGTGTTTCAATCCTGCTGGTTATTAGTTGTTACTTTTGCTGTTTACTTTTACTGTCACCACCATCACTATCATATCACCGTTACCACTTATCTTTTGTTGCAAGTAAGTATATTTCAGGTGCGGTTGAATTGACAACTCAACTGTCAAAGCTTATAAATACTCTTTGGCTCCCCGTGTGTCGAATCTATAAATTGGGTTATTCTTACCCGCGAAGACTATCTCGATCCCTTACGGTTGAGGGTTATCACCGGGACACTTCCCGGTGATGACCATAGTTTGAGGAGTTCATGTATTGACTAAGTGATAATGATTTAGTCCGGTAATCTATTAAAAGGATGCCTTAATATCCCTTAGTTTCCATTAGGAACCCGCTACCACGGGAGGGTAGGACAAAAGATGTCATGCAAGTTCTTTTCCATAAGCATGTATGACTATATTCGGAATACATTCCTACATTACATTGATGAATTGGAGCTAGTTTTGTGTCACCCTAGGTTATAACTACTACTTGATGAATATTATCCGACACCTATCATTGTTGATCCATTGCCTACAAGTTCGTTCCATATTGATAATTGATTCGTTACTTTTGTTACTGTTGCTGTCACCATCACTGCAAAACTGCTACTATTACTTTTGCCACCATTACCGTTACTTCCATAATCCATACTACTTTGCAACTAAATACTTTGTTGCGGATATTAAGTTTTCTAGGTGTGGTTGAATTGACAGCTGAACTACTAATACTTGAGAATATTCTTTGGCTCCCCTTGTGTCAAATCAATAAATTTGGGTTGAATACTCTACCCTAGAAGATTGTTGTGATCCCATATACTTGTGGGTTATCAAGAACTTTTTCTGGCACCGTTGCCGGGGAGCATAGCTCTATTCGAGTCAGTTCGGATTTATATCTGATGATCACTATGAAGAATTTGAAGGATGATAGGACAAAGATCGTTCCCTCTAGAACTAGGGGAGGTAAGGAATTGCCATCTAGCTCTGCACTTGATTCTTCTTCTATTTTGAGTAAGCTTGCGACACCTATACCTGCTACTGAATCCGATATGTCGCATGTTATTGATGACGCCATGATACGTCTCCAATGTATCTATAATTTTTTATTGTTCCATGCCATTATTTATGATGTTTTGGATGTTTAATGGCTTTGTTATACACTTTTATATTATTTTTGGGACTAACCTATTAACCCAAAGGCCCAGTTCAGATTGTTGTTTTTTGCCTATTTCAGGGTTTTACAGAAAAGGAATATCAAACTGAGTCCAAACGGAATGAAACCTCCGGGAGAGATATTTTTGGAGCAAAATACGCACGGGAGACTTGAGAACCACGGAGTAGGGCTGACGTGGCGTCCACGAGGGTGGGGGGCGCGCCCCCAGCCTCGTGGGCACCCCGTCTGGCCCCCGGTGCCCTCCTTCTTCCTATATATATCTACGTACCACGAAACCATCAGAACAATATAAAAAACACTAGTTCCACCGCCGCAACCTTCTGTTCCCGTGAGATCCCATCTTAGGGCCTGTTCCGGAGCTCCGCCGGAGGGGGATCTTCCACGGAGTGCTTCTACATCATCATCATCGCCTCACCATGAGTTGTGAGTAGTTTACCGCAGACCTTCGGGTCCATAGCTAGTATCTAGATGGCTTCTTCTCTCTCTTTGGATCTCAATACCAAGTTCTCCTCGGTCTTCTAGGAGATCTATTCGATGTAATCTCCTTTTGCGGTGTGTTTGTCGAGATTCGATGAATTATGGGTTTATGATCAAGATTATCTATGAGAAATATTTGGTTCTTTTCTGAACTCTTTTTGTATGATTATAATATCCTTGCAAGTCTCTTCGAATTATTGGTTTGGTTTGGCCTACTAGATCTATAGTTCTTGCAATGGGAGAAGTGCTTGGCTTTGGGTTCAATCTTGCGGTGTCCTTTCCCAGTGACAGTAGGGGCAGCAAGGCACGTATTGTATTGTTGCCGTCGAGGATAAAAAGATGGGGTTTATATCACTATGTTTGAGTTTATTCCTCTACATCATGTCATCTTGCTTAAGGTGTTACTCTGTTCTTATGAACTTAATACTCTAGAAGCATGCTGGATAGCGGTCGATGTGTGGAGTAATAGTAGTAGATGCAGAATCGTTTCGGTCTACTTGTCTCGGACATGATGCCTATATATAATGATCATGCCTAGATAGTCTCATAATTATTCGCTTTTCTATCAATTGCTCGACAGTAATTTGTTTACCCGCCATACAATACCGCTATCATGAGAGAAGCCACTAGAGAAAACTATGGCCCCCGGGTCTATTCTCAACATATCAATCTACAATCTACTTTACTTTTCCGCTTTTACTTTTTGTTCTTATATCCAAAAATACCAAAAATATCAAACTATCATCTCTATCAGATCTCACTTTCGTAAGTGACCGTAAAGGGATTGACAACCCCTTATCGCATTGGCTGCGAAGTTCTTATTTCTTTGTGCAGGTGCGAGGGACTCGCGCGTGGTCTCCTACTGGATTGATACCTTGGTTCTCAAAAACTGAGGGAAATACTTACGCTACTGTGCTGCATCACCCTTTCCTCTTCGAGGGAATACAACGCAAGCTCGAGAAGTAGCAAGAAGAATTTCTAGCGCCGTTGCCGGGGAGACTTACGCAAAATTCATATACCAAGTACCTATCACAAACCCTTATCCTTCGCATTACATTTTTTGTCTCTCATTTTCCTCTCCCCCACTTCACCCTTGCCGTTTTATTTACCCTTCTTTTGCCGTGTGTTTATCGTTCGCTTGCCCTCATGTTTGAGATGGGGGAAGATCTTATCGAGAAGGGTAGTAATGTTGAGGGCAATGTCTATGTTGACCCTACGGATGAAACTACCACTTTACATATTAAGAAATTCCGGGTTGGTAGTGGTAATATGATTGGGAAAGGAGTTCTTCAAGACTTCTTTACTTGTGCCGGTGCTTTGCCCACTATGGGTGGCTCTATTCTGCACATAACTAGTAGCCTTGCGGATGCCATATCTATGCTTATAGTAGAAATTGAAAGGCAATTTATCCATATGCATCCCTGTATTCAGAGAATCTTTCTGGAGTTTTCCAATATTGAGCATTCTTCTGTTAAGCGTGCTGCTACTATCTTTTTGGCTCATGAATTTGGATTTATCATGAAAGAGGCCAAAGAAATCTTTGCTCATTACGGGGTAGATGCTGGTCCACCTCCCATAGAGGCTATGTTATTTAATCAAGAAGATATAATGCGGTTGCGATCTCCTGATCACGTTGCTTTTAATGAAAACCTTAGAAAAAAGGTTCCTACCGATGTCTTGGTTGATAGAATTTCTGAGTTGAACGATGATTTTGCTATTCAAAACAATGGGTTGGGCTTCTCCCTTGAGCAAAGGCTCATGAACTTCTGCCAAAAGAATGCCTATAACGATGAATTGGTTGTGCACTATAAAGGGCCAAAAGAGGAACCTATTCCTCCTGAGCTTGATATGGGGGACTTTTGTCCCATTAAATTTAGCCTTTTGATTACTTTTGTCCCATTACAATGGAAACTTTCTGCTGAGCGTAGGGAATATGAGATGAGTTTTCGCGATATATCTTATCATTACGGCATTCCCTAGATCTTTCCATGTATCGTGCCTAGCTAGGGGTGTAAAACGATAGCGCTTGTTCGGATGCAACCCATTTTTTTTGTTTTTGCTTCTGTTTAGGAATAAATATTGCATCTAGCTTCTGTTTAGATGTGGTTTTGTGTTTTAATTAGTGTTTGTGCCTAGTAGAACCTTTGGGAAGACTTGTGTGAAGTTTATATGATCGTGCTGTGAAAAACAGAATCGTTAACGCTCGCTAGAATGGTCACCAGAGTTTACTGGAGCGTGCTATTTAGTTGATTCCTTTTGCAGATGATTAATAGACAAATACCGCACGTTTACCAATTTAATACAATCATAGAGAAGTTGGAATGCAGTAGGTTTAACACCAATATAAACAAAGAATGAATTCATTTCAGTACCTTTGAGTAGTGGTTTGTTTTCTTATACTAACGGAGCTCACGAGATTTTTGTCTAAGTTTTGTGTTGTGAAGTTTTCAAGTTTTTAGTATTGCTTTGATGGACTATGGAACAAAGAGTGAAAAGAGCCTAAGATTGGGGATGCCCAAGGCACCCCAAGGTAAAATTCAAGGACAACCAAAAGCCTAAGCTTGGGGATGCCCCGGGAAGGCATCCCCTCTTTCGTCTTCATCCATCGGTAACTATACTCGGAGCTATATTTTTATTCACCACATGATATGTGTTTTACTTGGAGCGTCGTGTATTATTTGAGTCTTTGCTTGTTAGTTTTCCACAATCATCCTTGCTGGACACAACTATTTGAGAGAGTTAAATATGGCCTAGGAATTGTTAGAACACTCTATATGCTTCACTTATATCTTTTGAGTTGAATAGTTTTTGCTCTAGTGCTTCAGTTATATCTTTTAGAGCACGGTGGTGATTATATTTTGTAGAAATTGTTGATCTCTCATGATTCACTTATATCCTTTTGAGAGTCTATTAAAACAGCATGGTAATGTGCTTTGGCTATAAAACTAGCCTTCACATGATAGGCATCCAAGATGAATGTAGTAAAAACTTTCATACTAAGTGCATTGAATATGATGAGAAGTTGGATGCTTGATAATTGTTTTGAGATATGAGGATAGTGATATTAGAGTCATGCTAGTAGAGTTATTATGAAATTGAGAAATACTTGTGTTAAGGTTAGTGATTCCCGTAGCATGCACATATGCTGAACCGCTATGTGATGAAGTTAGAGCATGAGGTATTTGTAGAGTGTCCTCCTTTGTGTGGAGGTCGGGGGAGCGCGATGGTTAACTCCTACCAACCTCCCCCCTAGGAGCATGCGTTGATTGCTTTGTTTTGATGACTCGTAAATTTTTGCAATAAGTATATGAGTTCTTTTGACTAATGTTGAGTCCATGGATTATACGCACTCTCACCCTTCCACCATTGCTCCGCGCAACCTTCGCCGGTACCATACACCCACTATATATCCTTCCTCAAAACAGCCACCATATATGTTCCTCAAAACAGCCACCATACCTACCTATCATGGCATTTCCATAGCCATTCTGAGATATATTGCCATGCAATTTTCCACCGTTCCGTTCATATGACACGCTTCATATTGTCATATTGCCATGCATGATCATGTAGTTGACATCGTATTTGTGGCAAAGCCACCATGTATAATTTTTCATACATGTCATTCTTTATTCATTGCATATCCAGGTACACCGCCGAAGGCATTCATATAGAGTCCATGTGAGGAAAGGCCAATAAAAAAGAGATGACCAAAAAAAATAGAGAGGGGTCTTGCTACTTCTCGAGCTTGCGTTGTATTCCCTCGAAGAGGAAAGGGAGATGCAACACAGTAGCGTAAGTATTTCCCTCAGTTTTTGAGAACCAAGGTATCAATCCAGTAGGAGACCACGCGCGAGTCCCTCGCACCTGCACAAACAAATAGGAACTTCGCAGCCAACGCGATAAGGGGTTTTCAATCCCTTTACGGTCACTTACGAAAGTGAGATCTGATAGAGATGATAGTTTCTATTTTTGGTATTTTTGTTTATAAGAACAGCAAATAAAAGCGATAAAAGTAAAGTAGATGTAGATTGATATGTTGAGAATAGACCAGGGGGCCATAGTGTTGTCTAGTGGCTTCTCTCATGATAGCGATATTCTACGACGGGTAAACAAATTACTGTCGAGCAATTGATAGAAAAGCGAATAATTATGAGACTATCTAGGCATGGTCATTGTATATAGGCATCACGTCCGAGACAAGTAGACCAAAACGATTCTTCATCTACTACTATTACTCCACACATCGACCGCTATCCAGCATGCATCTAGTGTATTGAGTTCATACGAACAGAGTAACGCCTTAAGCAAGATGACATGATGTAGAGGGATAAACTCAAGCAATATGATATAAACCCCATCTTTTTATCCTCGATGGCAACAATACAATAAGTGCCTTGCTTCCCCTACTATCACTAGGAAAGGACACCGCAAGATTGAAACCAAAGTCAAGCACTTCTCCCATTGCAAGAAATATAGATCTAGTAGGCCAAACCAAACCAATAATTCGAAGAGACTTGCAAGGATATTATGAGCACACATAAGAAGTTCAGAGAAGAACCAAATATTTTTCATAGATAATCTTGATCATGAACTCACAATTCATCGGATCTCGACAAACACACCGCAAAAAGAGATTACATCGAATAGATCTCCTCGAAGACCAAGGAGAACTTTGTATTGAGATCTAGAGAGAGAGAGAAGAAGCCATCTAGATACTAGCTATGGACCCGAAGGTCTGTGGTAAACTACTCACAACTCATGGTGAGGGCGATGATGATGATGAAGAAGAAGAACTCCGTGATGGACCCCCCTCCGGTGGAGCTCCGGAACAGGCTCCAAGATGGGATCTCACGGGAACAGAAGGTTACGGCAGTGGAATTAGGGTTTTCTCTCTGTTGTCGAAGGTTTCGGGGTACGTAGACTTATATAGGAGGAAGGAGGAAACTGGGTGACGCTCATGGGCCCACGAGGTAGGGGGCGCGCCCTGGGCAGGGGGGCGCTCCCCCGCCCTCGTGGGCGCCTCGATGCTCCCCTGACGTGGTTCTCAAGTTCCCTGTGCGTGATTTTCTTCAAAAATATCTCTCGCGAAGGTTTCATTCTGTGTGGACTCCGTTTGATATTCTTTTTCTGTAAACCCTAAAACAAGCAAAAAACAGCAATCTGGACTGGGCCTTTGGGTTAGTTGGTTAGTCCCAAAAATGATATAGAAGTGTATGATAAAGCCCATTAAACATCCAAGACTTCATAAATAATAGCATGGAACAATAAAAAATTATAGATATGTTGGAGACGTATCAAGCATCCCCAAGCTTAATTCCTGCTCGTCCTCGAGTAGGTAAATGATAAAGAAAGAATTTTTGATGTGGAATGCTAACCAATATAGTTTCTCAATGTAATTCTCTTAATTGTGGCATGAATGTTCAGATCTGAAAGATTCAAGATAAGAGTCTAAATTGACATAAGAAATAACAATACTTCAAGCATACTAACAAAGCAATCATGTCTTCTCAAAATACTATGGCTAAAGAAAGTTATCCCTACAAAGTCATATAGTCTGGCTATGCTCCCTCTTCATCACACAAAATATTCATATCATGCATGTGACGCCCCCGATTTGACCGTACACTAATCATGCACGCAAATGTGTACGACCAAGATCAAGGACTCACTGGAAGATATCACAACACAACTCTAGACACAAATTAAAATAATACAAGCTTTATATTACAAGCCAGGGGCCTCGAGGGCTCGAATACAAATGCTCGAATACACAAGAGTCAGCGGAAGCAATAATATCTGAGTACAGACATAAGTTAAACAAGATGCCTTAAGAAGGCTAGCACAAAAGTAACAACGATCGAAAAGGCAAGGCCTCCTGCCTGGGACCTCCTAACTACTCCTCGAAGCCAAACTCCATGTAGAAACATCATCGGGATCATCTGGCTCCTGGACTCCACCACCTGGTTGCATCATCCGAGAAGAAAGGAAGAAAGGGGGAAAAGGGGGAGCAAAGCAACCGTGAGTACTCATCCAAAGTACTCGCAAGCAAGGATCTACACTACATATGCAATGATGTCTGAGTAAGGGGGTAATATCTGTGGACTGAACTGCAGAATGCCAGAATAAGAGGGGGATAGCTAATCCAATCGAAGACTACGCTTCTAGCAACGTCCAACGTCCATCTTGCAGCAGGAGAAGAGAGTAGCTAGAAGTAACAAGTATCCTCGCTTCTGGCAGCCTCCGTCTTGAAGCAATAGAAGGGAATAGATGGTAAGTTCACCAAGTAACATCGTATAGCATAATCCTACTCGGCGATCCTCCCGCACATCACCCTGTGAGAGAGCAACCACCGAGTTGTATCTGGCACTGGTAAGGGTGTGTTTTATTAAGTATCCAGTTCTAATTGTCATGAGGTCGGAATACAACTCCGGGTCGTCCTTTTACCGAGGGACACGGCTATTCGAATAGATTAACTTCCCTGCAGGGGTGCACCACATATCCCAGCACGCTTGATCCCATTTGGCCGGACACACTTTCCAGGGTCATGCCCGGCCTCGGAAGATCAACACGTCGCAGCCCTACCTAAGCACAGCAGAGAGGTCAGCACGTCGGTCTAAGTCCTAAGCACACAGGGGTCTGGGCCCATCTCCCAATGCACACCTGCATGTTGCGAGGGCGGCCGGTGAGCAGACCTAGCAACCTCCATTACTAAGGAAGTTGCGTTACGCGGTCCAACCCGGCGCGCGCCGCTAAACCGCTGACGTCAAGAAGGCTTCGACTGATACCACGACGTCGAGTACCCATAACTATTCCCACGTAGCTAGTTAGTGCGTATAGACCAAATGGCCAGACTCAGATCAAATATCCAAACTCGTTAAGCGTGTTATTATGAACATCTCCGCGGACAACGACCAGGGCCAGGCCACCTCTCGACTGGGTGTCTCAACCTGCCCCTGTCGCTCCGCCACAAGGACCCACTCGGGGGCCGTCAGGAACTCAGGCCCACCACTACCTGGATGGAGCCACCTGTCCTTTCAGCCCCCACATCAAATCACCTGCGGGTACTCAATGAGCCGACCCGACTTTAGTCACATCATGTAACATGTAAAGTGTATGAAGTATATACCCGTGATCACACCCAAGTGATCACGGCCCGATAGAATAGCAGGGCGGACGGACAAGGGTGTAGGGCCACTGATGGAATACTAGCATCCTATACTAAGCATTTAGGATTGCAGGTAAAGTATCAACAGTGGTTGCAACAATGACAGGCTATGCAACAGAATAGGATTATCGAAAGCAGTAACATGCTACACTACTCCAATGCAAGCAGTAGAGAGAAGAGTAGGCGATATCTGGTGATCAAAAGGGGGGGGGCTTGCCTGGAAGCCCTGCAGACGAAAGGAATCTTCGGAAGCATAGCCGTAGTCGAACACCGCAGCATCTATGGTCTCGGGGTCTATCACAGTATCGGAGTCTACCGAAAATAAGCAACGAAGGGGAAACAAATAAATAACAAAGCAAACAATAGCACACAAAGCATAACAGGGAAATACGTAGTGCTACGTGTGACCTAACGCGGTAGGAGGTGATACTGGCAAGGATGAAAAACATCCGGGAAAGTATTCCCGGTGTTTCGCGTTTTCGGGCGGATGAAACAGAGGGGAAAAGTTGCGGGCTCGGTATGATAGAGATGTGTGGCGGACGAACGGACCGCGTATTCGGATTCGTCTTGTCGTTCTGAGCAACTTTCATATATAAATTATTTTCATCCGAGTTACGGTTTAAAAGATATGATTTTCTAAAGATTTTATTAATTTCTGGAATTTATTTAATTAATTTAATAGAACATTATCCAGAATAGTAAGTGATGACGTCAGCATGATGTCAGGGTGATGTCAGCGGGGGCAACAGTCAACTTTGACTGGTCAAAGGGCAGTGGGGCCCACTGTCATAGACTAATTTAATTAAGCAGGTTTAATTAGACTAATGTGTAATTAGTTCAATTAAACATAATTAATTAGCGTTAATTATCAGGATTAATTAAGTTAATTATTAATTAATTAATTAATTTTTTTTAATAGAACTCTTTTAAAAAAAACCAGGGGCTGGGCCCCGCCTGTCAAGGGCCCAAAGGCCTTAGCGGGGCGGGCGCTAAACGGCACCGGGCGTGGGTGCCCATCGGGGCGAACCCGTGCACGACGTGCGCTAGATGCTGGAGCGCACGGCCACGGCGGGGCGCGGCCCTGGGCACCGGCCAGGGCGCCGGCAGCCACCAGCGACGGCGCGCGGCCCCGGGCGCCGGCCAGGGCGCCGGCAGCCACCAGCGGAGGCGCGCGGTGGCCCTAGGCGCTGGCGGGGAGTGGGCAGGCGCGGCGAGTGGCCAGCGGCGAGCGTGGACGGAGCGGCGCCGGGAGGAGATGCAGGGGCGGCAGCTGGCCGCGGGTGCAGGGGAGCCGGGCGCGGCTTTGGCGTCGCGAGGAGGCGGGGAGCTGCGGCGGCGAGGCAAGGCAGTGGCCGGGGACGGGGCATGGCGGACAGGGGCGGAGCAGTGCGCGAGAGAGGAGGCCGGAGGCGACCGCGAGGCAAGGTGAGACGGGCGGTGCGGCTTGGGGTGCGGGGCCGCGCGGTGCCGCCGGCGGCGAGCGGCGGGCCGAGCTACTGCGGGGGAAGGCGGGGGCCGCGGTAGTAGCAGCAGTGGGCAGAGGGAGTGACAGGGGCGTGCGATGCAGGTCGCGGGGGCGCGCGGCTTGCGGCCAGGTCGTCCCGGGGCGCGGTGACTAGCGCGGTGGAGTAAGCGGGGAAGAGAGGAGGGCAGACGGGGCTCACAGGGGGGGCGTGCGAGCTCGAGG
>LR738713.1:729660840-729749799 GCA_902687465.1 Secale cereale
CTCGATCCCGATCCAGACGGTAAGGGGGGTGTCGGTGCGAGGGAGACGGGGATATTTCCCCCACTGTGGGGTGGGGGGGTTATACGGGGTCGGTTGGGCCCGGGGGGGGGGGGTTAACTTAGTTAGGTTTTTATATATTTTTTTGTTGTTGTTTGTTTTCTTTTATCTATTTTCTTTTCTGTTTTTATTTTACTTTCTTTTTAGTCTAGTTTTTAACTAATATTAAAATGATCCCTTTTTTTTGTAATACCTCAAAAGTTTGTTGTTATAATAACATACTCTATACTATTTTATTAATTTGAAATGCTTTTGAATATTTGTTCCTGTCACTTATTATATTTGTTTAGTGCATTTATATACCTTATAAAAAGTGTGGTTTCTCGACCAATATTACATATGATTTAGTTGCCACCTATAGAACATTTTAGTTTTGATGTTTGAAAACTTTTATTGTTTGCTTCATTCTGAATTTGAATTTCGAACCGGTTTCAAACTAACACGAGATTATCAACAGTAATTTGCGGTGACGTGTCATCATTACTAGAGGGTTACTGTAGCTTAACTATCCGGGCGTCACAATGCACAACCCCGATTTCAGCCAAGCACTTGTTTTCATACTCTAGCTTTTCGAACCTTTCAACTTTCACGCAATACATGAGCGTGAGCCATGGATATAGCACTATGGGTGGAAAAGAGATGGTTGTGGAGAAGACAAAAAGGAGGGAGATAGTCTCACATCGACTAGGCGTATCAACGGGCTATGGAGATGCCCATCTATAGATATCAATGTGAGTGAGTAGGGATTGCCATGCAACGGATGCACTAGAGCTAAGTATGTATGAAAGCTCAACAAAAGAAACTAGTGGGTGTGCATCCAACTTGCTTGCTCACGAAGACCTAGGGCATTTTAGGAAGCCCATCGTTGGAATATACAAGCCAAGTTCTATAATGGAAATTCCCACTAGTATATGAAAGTGACTAAACATGAGACTCTCTACAATGAAGAACACGGTGCTACTTTGAAGCACTAGTGTGGAAAAAGATAGCAGGAATTGTTCCCTCTCTCTTTTCTCTCATTTTTTTGGAGGGGCTTTCTCCCTTTTTTTTATTAGCCCCTCTCTATTTTTTTGGGCTATCTTTTTTATTGGCCTTTCCTCACATGAGACAATGCTCTAATAATGATGATCATCACACTTTTATTACAACTCGAAATTACAACTCGATACTACAACAAGTATGACTCTACATGAATGCCTCCGGCGGTGTACTGGGATGTGCAATGAATCAAAAGTGACATGTATGAAAAATTATGCATGGTGGCTTTGCCCCAAATACGATGTCAACTACATGATCATGCGTGGCAATATGACAATATGATGCGTGTCATATGAATGGAATGGTGGAAAGTTGCATGTCAATATATCTCGGAATGGCTATGGAAATGCCATGATAGGTAGGTATGATGGCTGTTTTGAGGAATAATA
Source organism: Secale cereale (assembly GCA_902687465.1). Classification (NCBI taxonomy): domain Eukaryota; kingdom Viridiplantae; phylum Streptophyta; class Magnoliopsida; order Poales; family Poaceae; genus Secale; species Secale cereale. The sequence goes on from LR738713.1 coordinate 729,662,325, forward strand.
TGGTGACTGTTTTGAGGAAGGATATATAGTGGGTTTATGGCACCGGCGAAAGTTGCGCGGTACAAGAGAGGCTAGCAATGGTGGAAGGGTGAGAGTGCGTATAATCCATGGACTCAACATTAGTCATAAGAACTCATATACTTATTGCAAAAATCTACGAGTCGTCAAAACAAAGCAATCAACGCATGCTTCTAGGGGGGAGGTTGGTAGGAGTTAACCATCGCGTGCCCCCGACCTCCACACAAAGGTTGGCACTCTACAAATACCTCATGCTCTAACTTCGTCACATAGCGGTTCACCATACGTGCATGATACGGAAATTACTAACCTTAACACAAGTATTTCTCAATTTCATAATAACTCCACTAGCATGACTCTAATATCACTATCCTCATATCTCAAAACAATTATCAAGCATCCAACATCTCATCATATTCAATGCACTTAGTGTGATTTTTTTACTACATTGACATTGGATGTCTATCATGTGAAGACTAGTTTCTTAGCCTAAACACATTACCATGCTGTTTTAATAGACTCTCAAATAGATATAAGTGAAGCATGAGAGATCAACAATTTCTACAAAATATAACCACCACCATGCTCTAAAAGATATAAGTGAAGCACTAGAGCAAAAACTATTCAACTCAAAAGATATAAGTGAAGCACATAGAGTGTTATAATAGTTCCTAGGTCATATTTAACTCTCTCAAATAGGTGTGTCCAGCAAGGATGATTGTGGCAAACTAACAGCAAAGACTCAAATTATACAAGACGCTCCAAGCAAAACACATATCATGTGGTGAATAAAAATATAGCTCCAAGTATAGTTACCGATGGATGAAGACGAAAGGAGGGATGCCTTCCTGGGGCATCTCCAAGCTTAGGCTTTTGATTATCCTTGAATTTTACTTGGGTTGCCATGGGAATCCCCAAGCTTATGCCTTTGCTACTCTGTTCCATAGTCCATCAAAGCAATACTCAAAACTTGAAAACTTCACAACACAAAACTTAGATAAAAATTACCGTGAGCTCCGTTAGTATAAGAAAGCAAACCACTACTCAAAGGTACTGCAATGAATTCATTCTTTGTTTATATTGGTGTTAAACCTACTGTAATCCAACTTCTCTATGGTTCATACCTCCAAATATTACGCATAGATGCATTGAAATAAGCAAACAACACATGAAAAACAGAATCTGTCAAAAACAGAACAGTCTGTAGTAATCTGCAGGTTTCACATACTTATGAACTCCAAAAAATTCAAACTAAATTGTTAAATGTGAGGAATTTGTCTATTAATCATTTGCAAAAAGAATAAACTAAATAGCACGCTCCAGTAAAATCTGACGACCATTCTAGTGAGCGCTAACGATTCTGTTTTTCACAGCAAGATCACATAAACTTCACACACATCTTCCCAAAGGTTCTACTTGGCACAAACACTAAAAAAAACATGAAACAACATCTAATCAGAGGCTAGATGCAATATTTATTCCCTAACAGCAACAAAAACAAAAAAAAATATGAAATTGGGTTGCCTCCCAACAAGCGCTATCGTTTTACGCCCCTAGCTAGGCACGATAATTCAACGATGCTCACATAAAGGACAAGGATTGAAGCACAAGGAGAGCATCATAAGACATGTGACAAACACATCTAAGTCTAACATACTTCCTATGCATAGGCATCTTATAGGAATTTTTTTTACCAAGATAAGCAAGATCTAGCATATGCAAGGAAGGAGAAAGAAACAATAGCAATCTCAACATACCGAGAGGTGATTTATTAACATGAAAATTTCTACAACCATATTTCCCTCTCTCATAGTAATTGCATGTAGGATCATGATCAAATTCAACAAAATAGCTATCACATAACATATTCTCAACACGATCCACATGCATGCAAAGTTGACACACTTCCAAAATAGTGGGATTAACATTAACTAAAGTCATGACCTCTCCAAACCCACTTTTATCAAAAGTTTCATAAGATTGAACATTCTCCAAGTATGTAGGATATAAAGTTGACAATCTTCCAAACCCACTTTCAATATTAATGCAAATATTATCTGAAAGAATCGATATGGTTGACTAGAGGGGGGGGGGGTGAATAGGCAACTAACAATTTTTAACTTTTCTTAACCACTTTAAATTAAGCGTCAAATTAAGTTGTCTAGATATGCTACTAAGATGACAACTTATTGGAAGTAAAGATAACAACCTCACAAGCAAGCTATATAAGATAAACAAGTAAAGCTTGCACAAGTAAAGGAAAGAAATAACCACAAGTGGAACCGGTGAAGACGAGGATGTGTTGCCGAAGTTCCTTCCCTTTGAGGGGAAGTACGTCTCCGTTGGAGCGGTGTGGAGGCACAATGCTCCCCAAGAAACCACTAGGGCCACTGTATTCTCCTCACGCCCTCACACAATGCAAGGTGCCGTGATTCCACTAGTGGTGCCCTTGAAGGCGGCAACCGAACCTTTACAAACAAGGTTGGGGCTATCTCCACAACCGAATTGGAGGCTCCCAACGACACCACGAAGCTTCACCACAATGGAATATGGCTTCGAGGTGACCTCAACCGTCTAGGGTGCTCAAACACCCAAGAGTAACACGATCCGCTAGGGATTAGTGGGGGGAATCAAATATCTCTTGGTGGAAGTGTAGATCGATGCCTTCTCAAGCAATCCTGAGCAAATCAACAAGTTTGATTGGTGAGGGAGAGAGATCAAGCGAAAATGGAGCTTGGAGCAACAATGGAGTATTTGGGGGAAGAGGTGAGTCAACAAGGAGGAAGAAGATGCCTTTATATAGTGGGGGGAACAATCCAACCGTGACCCCCTCACTCAGCCCCGCAGAGAGCGGTACTACCTCTTGAGCGAGCGGTACTATCGCTTATCAAGCGGTACAACCGTTTCCCTTCAAGCGGTACTGCCGCGCAAGGGGGCTAGGACCCAGAGCGGTACTACCGCGGTCGCAGGGCGGTACTACCGCTGGGGAGCGGTACTACCGCCACTACTACCGCTCCTAGTGCCGCAAAACCCGGCACGAGAAAAAGCGCTCTCGAGTTGAGGCGGTAGTAAAACGGAGCAGCAGCGGTACTGCCGCAGAGTGCAACAAGCGGTACTACCGCTTAGTGGAGCGGTACTACCGCTTAAGGCACTCAGGCGGTACTACCGCTGAGGCCCGCGGTACTACCGCTGGGGCCAGGAAAACCAGAGAAGGGGGGAAAGAAGAACTCCATTGAGGCGGGAAGGTATGGTGGGTGCAATAAGGAAGTGTACGTGTTGATTCCACCCAAACCTTACCAAAGCGGATCCCCTCTTAATAGTACGGCTTTCCTATTACTCAAAAGCACCGAAAAAGAAGCAAAAGGAAACACCGTCTTCCATAAATTCCGAGGGGCACATAATCGTCTTGTGCCTAGGAGAGATAGATCTGAAAGAGCTTAGAGCACACGATTAGTCCGCAAAAGCATTGTCATCAATCACCAAAACACCATCGGGCTACATATGCCCTTACAATCTCCCCCTTTTTGGTGGATTGATGACAATACGGGATTTGCACAAAAGGAGTAATGACATAGAGTAAGCGCAAACCCACACCCCTACAATATAGACGGGCTCCCCCTAGAGGTGTGCTATCTAGATAAGTGCTTTGGACTGCACGGCACACATACTAGGATCAACACTCCCCCTATATTTTAGAGACCAACAACCTAAGCATCATATATGAGAACATAGTAAATAACAGGATAATCATGCACGCTATGGAGTACCTGTTGGGGAACGTAGTATTTTTAAAATTTTCCTACGATCACGCAAGATCTATCTACCAGATGCATAGCAACGAGAGGGAAGAGTGTGTCTACGTACCCTCGTAGACCGGAAGCGGAAGCGTCAAGTGACGCGGTTGATGTAGTCGAACTTCTTTGCGATTCAACCGATCAAGTACCGAACATACGGCACCTCCGTGTTCAGCACACGTTCAGCTTGATGACGTCCCACGAGCTCTTGATCCAGTTGAGCTTCACGGGAGAGTTTCGTCAGCACGACGGCGTGGTGACGGATATGATGTATCTACCGGCGCAGGGCTTCTCCTAAGCACTGCAACGGTATAACCGATGTGTGTTTCTGTGGAGGGCGGCACCGCACACGGCTGGAACAATTCAACTTGTGTGTCTTTGGGTGCCCCCCTGCCCCCGTATATAAAGGAGGGAGGGAGAGGCCGGCCCTAGAGGGGGCGCGCCAAGTGTGGGGAGTCCTATTAGGACTCCCAAGTCCTAGTAGGATTCCCCTTTCCTTTCCGGAGTAGGAGAGAAGGAAAGAGGGGGAGAGGGAGAAGGAAAAGGGGGCTGCACCCCTTGTCCAATTCGGACTAGAAGGGGGGCACGCGCCTCCTTCCTTTTGACCTCTCTCTTCTATTCCCGTAACTCCCCGGTACTCCGAAAATACCCGAATCACTCGGAACATTTCCGATGTCCGAATATAGTCGTCCAATATATCGATTTTTACGTCTCGACCATTTCGAGACTCCTCGTCATGTCCCCGGTCTCATCCGGAACTCCGAACTCCTTCGGTACATCAAAACTCATAAACTCATAATACCGATCGTCATCAAACGTTAAGCGTGCGGACCGTACGGGTTCGAGAACTATGTAGACATGACCGAGACTCATCTCCGGTCAATAACCAATAGCGGAACCTGGATGCTCATATTGGCTCCTACATATTCTACGAAGATCTTTATCGGTCAAACCGCATAACAACATACGTTGTTCCCTTTGTCATCGGTATGTTACTTGCCCGAGATTCGATCGTCGGTATCTCAATACCTAGTTCAATCTCGTTACCGGCAAGTCTCTTTACTCGTTCCGTAATACATTATCCTGCAACTAACTCATTAGCTGCAATGCTTGCAAGGCTTATAGTGATGTGCATTACCGAGTGGGCCCAGAGATACCTCTCCGACAATCGGAGTGACAAATCCTAATCTCGAAATACGCCAACCCAACAAGTACCTTCGGAGACACCTGTAGAGTACCTTTATAATCACCCAGTTACGTTGTGACGTTTGGTAGCACACAAAGTGTTCCTCCGGTATTCGGGAGTTGCATAATCTCATAGTCATAGGAACATGTATAAGTCATGAAGAAAGCAATAGCAGTAAAACTTAAACGATCATAGTGCTAAGCTAACGGATGGGTCTTGTCCATCACATCATTCTCCTAATGATGTGATCCCGTTGATCAAATGACAACTCATGTCTATGGCTAGGAAACATAACCATCTTTGATCAATGAGCTAGTCTAGTAGAGGCATACTAGGGACACTCTGTTTTGTCTATGTATTCACACATGTACTAAGTTTCCGGTTAATACAATTCTAGCATGAATAATAAACATTTATCATGATATAAGGAAATAAATAATAACTTTATTATTGCCTCTAGGGCATATTTCCTTCAGTTTCCCACTTGCACTAGAGTCAATAATCTAGCTCACATCGCCATGTGATTTAATACCGATAGTTCACATCGTTATGTGAATAACATCCATAGTTCACATCACCATGTGACCAACACCCAAAGGGTTTACTAGAGTCAATAATCTAGTTCACATCGCTATGTGATTAATACCCAAGAGTAATAAGGTGTGATCATGTTTTGCTTGTGAGAGAAGTTTAGTCAACAGGTCTGTCACATTCAGATCCGTATGTATTTCGCAAATTTCTATGTCTACAATGCTCCGCATAGAGCTACTCTAGCTAATTGCTCCCATTTTCAATACGCATCCAGAATGATACTTAGAGTCATCTGGATTTAGTGTCAAAGCTTGCATCGGCGTAACCCTTTACGACGAACTCTTTATCACCTCCATAATCGAGAAACATTTCCTTAGTCATCCAGTTGCTAAGGATAATTTTGACCGCTGTACAGTGATCTACTCCTGGATCACTATTGTACCCCCTTGACAAACTCATGGCAAGGTACACAAAATGTTTGGTACACAGCATGGCATACTTTATAGAACCTATGGCTGAGGCATAGGGAATGACTTTCATTCTCTCTATATTTTTCTGCCATGGTCTGGCTTTGAGTCTTACTCAACTTCACACCTTACAAGTCAGGCAAGAACTCCTTCTTTGACTGATCCATTTTGAACTACTTCAAAATCTTATCAAGGTATGTACTCATTGAAAGTCTTATCAAGCGTCTTGATCTATCTCTATAGATCTTGATGCCCAATATGTAAGCAGCTTCACCAAGGTCTTTCTTTGAAAAACTCCATTCAAACACTCCTTTATGCTTTCCAGAAAATTCTACATCATTTCCGATTGACAATATGTCATTCACATATACTTATCAGAAAGGTTGTAGCGCTCCCACTCACTTCTTGTAAATACATGCTTCACCGCAAGTCTGTATAAATCTATATGCTTTGATCAACTTATCAAAGCGTATATTCCAACTCCGAGATGCTTGCACCAGTCCATAGATGGATCGCTGGAGCTTGCACATTTTGTTAGCACCTTTAGGATTGACAAAACCTTCTGGTTGCATCATATACAAGTCTTCTTTAATAAATCCATTAAAGAATGCAGTTTTGTTATCCAATTGCCAGATTTCATAAAATGCGGCAATTGCTAACATGATTCGGACAGACTTAAGCATCGCTACGGGTGAGAAAGTCTCATCGTAGTCAACTCCTTGAACTTGTTGAAAAACTTTCGCAACAAGTCGAGCTTTGTAAACAGTAACATTACCGTCAGCGTCAGTCTTCCTCTTGAAGATCCATTTATTTTCGATGGCTTGCCGATCATCGGGCAAGTCAACCAAAGTCCACACTTTGTTCTCATACATGGATCCCATCTCAGATTTCATGGCCTCAAGCCATTTTGCGGAATCTGGGCTCATCATCGCTTCCTCATAGTTCGTAGGTTCATCATGGTCCAGTAACATGACTTCCAGAACCGGGTTGTCGTACCACTCTGATGCGGAACGAACTCTGGTTGATCTACGAAGTTCAGCAGAAACTTGATCTGAAGTTTCATGATCATCATCATTAGCTTCCTCACTAATTGGTGTAGAATCACTGGAACAATTTTCTGTGATGTACTACTTTCCAATTCAGGAGAAGGTACAATTACCTCATCAAGTTCTACTTTCCTCCCACTCACTTCTTTCGAGAGAAACTCCTTCTCTAGAAAGGATCCACTCTTAGCAACAAAGACCTTGCCTTCGGATCTGTGATAGAAGGTGTACCCAACAGTTTCTTTTGGGTATCCTATGAAGATTTACTTCTCCGATTTGGGTTTGAGCTTATCATGTTGAAACTTTTTCACATAAGCATCGCAGTCCCAAACTTAAAGAAATGTCAGCTTAGGTTTCTCGTCAAACCATAGTTCATACGGTGTCATCTCCACGGATTTAGATGGTGCCCTATTTAACGTGAATGTAGTTGTCTCTAATGCATAACCCCAAAAGCGATAGTGGTAGATCGGTAAGAGACATCATCGATCGCACCATATCTAATAAAGTACGGTTATGACGTTCGGACACACCATTACACTGTGGTGTTCCAGGTGGCGTGAGTAGTGAAACTATTTCACATTGTTTTTACTGAAGGCCAAACTCGCTAACTCAAATATTTTACCTCTACGATCATATCGTAGAAACTCTTATTTTCTTGTTACGATGATTCTCCACTTCACTCTGAAATTCTTTGAACTTTTTAAATGTTTCAGACTTGTGCTTCATTAAGTAGATATACCCATATCTGCTCAAATCATCAGTGAAGGTCAGAAAATAACGATACCCGCCGCGAGCTTCAACACTCAATGGTCCACATACATCTGTATGTATGATCTCCAACAAATCTGTTGCTCGCTCCATTGTTCCGGAGAATGGAGTTTTAGTCATCTTGCCCATGAGGCATGGTTCGCAAGCACCAAGTGATTCATAATCAAGTGATTCTAAAAGTCCATCACTATGGAGTTTCTTCATGCGCTTTACACCAATATGACCTAAACGGCAGTGCCACAAATAAGTTGCACTATCATTATTAACCTTGCATCTTTTGGCTTCAATATTATGAATATGTGTATCACACGATCGAGATCCAATAAACCATTTTCATTGGGTGTATGACCATAGAAGGTTTTATTCATGTAAACAGAACAACAATTATTCTCTAACTTACATGAATAACTGTATTGCAATATACATGATCAAATCATATTCATGCTCAACACAAACACCAAATAACACTTATTTAGTTTCAACACTAATCCCGAAAGTATAGGGAGTGTGCGATGATGATCATATCAGTCTTGGAACTACTTCCAATACACATCGTCACTTCATCCTTTAACTAGTTTATGTTCATTATGCAACTCCCATTTCGAGTTACTACTCTTTAGCAACTGAACCAGTATCAAATACCGAGGGGTTGCTATGAACACTAGTAAAATACACATCAATAATCTGTATATCAAATATACCTTTGTTCACTTTGCCATCCTTCTTATCCGCCAAATATCTAGGGCAGTTCCACTTCCAGTGACCATTTCCTTTGCAGTAGAAGCACTTAGTTTCAGGCTTGAGTTTAGCTTTGGGTTTCTTCGTGGGAGTAGCAACTGTCTTGCTATTCTTCTTGAAGTTCCCCTTCTTTCCCTTTGCCCTTTACTTGAAACAAGTGGTCTTATTAACCATCAACACTTGATGCTCTTTCTTGATTTCTACCTTCGCCGATTTCAGGATCGCGAAGAGCTCGGGAATTACCTTCGTCATCCCTTGCATATTATAGTTCATCACGAAGTTCTACTAGCTTGGTGAGAGTGACTAGAGAACTTTGTCAATTACTATCTTATCTGGAAGAATAACTCCCACTTGATTCAAGTAATTGTAGTACCCAGACAATCTGAGCACATGCTCACTGGTTGAGCTATTCTCTTCCATCTTGGCAAAGTACTGTCAGAGGTCTTATACCTCTCGACACGGGCATGAGTATGAAATACTAATTTCAACTCTTGGAACATCTTATATGCTCCGTGGAATTCAAAACGTTTTTGAAGTCCCGGTTCTAAGCCGTAAAGCATGGTGCACTTAAACTATCAAGTAGTCATCATACCGAGCTTTTGTCAAAACGTTCATAACGTATGTATCTGCTCCTGCAATAGTTCTGTCACCTGGTGGTGCATCAAGGACATAATTCTTCTGTGCAGCAATGAGGATAATCCTTAGATCACGGAACAATTCCGCATCATTGCTACTAACATCTTTCAACTTAGTTTTCTCTAGGAACATATAAAAATAAACGTGGAGCAACATCGCAAGCTATTGATCTACAACATAGATATGCTAATACTAGCAGGACTAAGTTCATGATAAATTAAAGTTCAATTTAATCATATTACTTAAAGAACTCCCACTTAGATAGACATCCCTCCAGTCATCTAAATGATCACGTGATCCAAATCAACTAAACCATGTCCGATCATCACGTGAGATCGAGTAGTATCAATGGTGAACATCTTATGTTGATCATATCTACTATATGATTCACGCTCGACCTTTCGGTCTCCAGTGTTCCGAGGCCATATCTGCATATGCTAGGCTCGTCAAGTTTAACCCGAGTATTCTGCGTGTGCAAAACTGGCTTACACCCGTTGTATTTGAACGTAGAGCTTATCACACCCGATCATCACGTGGTGTCTTGGCACGACGAACTTTCGCAACGATGCATACTCAGGGAGAACACTTATACCTTGAAATTTAGTAAGGGATCATCTTATAATGCTACTGTCGTTCTAAGCAAAATAAGAAGCATAATAAGATAAACATCACATGCAATCAAAATATGTGACATGATATGGCCATCATCATCTTGTGCTTTTGATCTCCATCTCCAAAGCACCGTCATGATCACCTTCGTCACCGGCGCGACACCTTGATCTCCATCGTAGCATCGTTGTCGTCTCGCCAACTATTGCTTCTATGACTATCGCTACCGCTTAGTGATAAAGTAAAGCAATTACATGGCGATTGCATTTCATACAATAGAGCGACAACCATATGGCTCCTTCCAGTTGCCGATAACATTACAAAACATGATCATCTCATACAAAACCGTATAACTCATCATGTCTTGACCATATCACATCACAACATGCCCTGCAAAAACAAGTTAGACGTCCTCTACTTTGTTGTTGCAAGTTTTATGTGGCTGCTACGGGCTTAGCAAGAACCGTTCTTACCTACGCATACAAAACCACAACTATGTTTCGTCAAGTATGTGCTGTTTTAAGCTTCACAAGGACCAGGCGTAGCCACACTTGATTCAACTAAAGTTGGAGAAACTGACACCCGCCAGCCACCTGTGTGCGAAGCACGTCGGTAGAACCAGTCTCGCGTAAGCGTATGCGTAATGTCGGTCCGGGCCGCTTCATCCAACAATACCGCCGAATCAAAGTATGACATGCTGGTAAGCAGTATGACTAGTATCGTCCACAACTCACTTGTGTTCTACTCGTGCATATCATCTACGCATAGACCTGGCTCATGATGCCACTGTTGGGGAACGTAGTATTTTTAAAATTTTCCTACGATCACGCAAGATCTATCTACCAGATGCATAGCAACGAGAGGGAAGAGTGTGTCTACGTACCCTCGTAGACCGGAAGCGGAAGCGTCAAGTGACGCGGTTGATGTAGTCGAACTTCTTCGCGATTCAACCGATCAAGTACCGAACATACGGCACCTCCGTGTTCAGCACACGTTCAGCTTGATGACGTCCCACGAGCTCTTGATCCAGTTGAGCTTCACGGGAGAGTTTCGTCAGCACGACGGCGTGGTGACGGATATGATGTATCTACCGGCGCAGGGCTTCTCCTAAGCACTGCAACGGTATGACCGATGTGTGTTTCTGTGGAGGGGGGCACCGCACACGGCTGGAACAATTCAACTTGTGTGTCTTTGGGTGCCCCTCTGCCCCCGTATATAAAGGAGGGAGGGAGAGGCCGGCCCTAGAGGGGGCGCGCCAAGTGTGGGGAGTCCTATTAGGACTCCCAAGTCCTAGTAGGATTCCCCTTTCCTTTCCGGAGTAGGAGAGAAGGAAAGAGGGGGAGAGGGAGAAGGAAAAGGGGGCTGCACCCCTTGTCCAATTCGGACTAGAAGGGGGGCACGCGCCTCCTTCCTTTTGGCCTCTCTCTTCTATTCCCGTAACTCCCCGGTACTCCGAAAATACCCGAATCACTCGGAGCATTTCCGATGTCCGAATATAGTCGTCCAATATATCGATTTTTACGTCTCAACCATTTTGAGACTCCTCGTCATGTCCCCGGTCTCATCCGGAACTCCGAACTCCTTCGGTACATCAAAACTCATAAACTCATAATACCGATCGTCATCAAACGTTAAGCGTGCGGACCGTACGGGTTCGAGAACTATGTAGACATGACCGAGACTCATCTCCGGTCAATAACCAATAGCGGAACCTGGATGCTCATATTGGCTCCTACATATTCTACGAAGATCTTTATCGGTCAAACCGCATAACAACATACGTTGTTCCCTTTGTCATCGGTATGTTACTTGCCCGAGATTCGATCGTCGGTATCTCAATACCTAGTTCAATCTCGTTACCGGCAAGTCTCTTTACTCGTTCCGTAATACATTATCCTGCAACTAACTCATTAGCTGCAATGCTTGCAAGGCTTATAGTGATGTGCATTACCGAGTGGGCCCAGAGATACCTCTCCGACAATCGAAGTGACAAATCCTAATCTCGAAATACGCCAACCCAACAAGTACCTTCGGAGACACCTGTAGAGTACCTTTATAATCACCCAGTTACGTTGTGACGTTTGGTAGCACACAAAGTGTTCCTCCGGTATTCGGGAGTTGCATAATCTCATAGTCATAGGAACATGTATAAGTCATGAAGAAAGCAATAGCAGTAAAACTTAAACGATCATAGTGCTAAGCTAACGGATGGGTCTTGTCCATCACATCATTCTCCTAATGATGTGATCCCGTTGATCAAATGACTACTCATGTATATGGCTAGGAAACATAACCATCTTTGATCAATGAGCTAGTCTAGTAGAGGCATACTAGGGACACTCTGTTTTGTCTATGTATTCACACATGTACTAAGTTTCCGGTTAATACAATTCTAGCATGAATAATAAACATTTATCATGATATAAGGAAATAAATAATAACTTTATTATTGCCTCTAGGGCATATTTCCTTCAGCACCAAGGTACATAGATAAGATAAAGTAAGGTAGCATAGGTAGCAAATGTCTCACACCATATGAAGGGAACTTAGGTCTCACGAAAACCAACCAAAGCAAAAGACGAGAAAGCACAAACGACAGGAACACAAAGGCAACGGCACAAATCCCTAAACTCTCACCCCCTTTGGCATCGAGACACCAAAAGGGCAGAGAGCTAAGCTACGGCTCCAGGTGAGAGCAGGTGAAGGTCTCGAACCTCATATCCCAGCGGGGTCATCTACATCGTCGTCGTCGACCCGATACTGCTCGGCGTCGGAATCTGTCCACGGGCAGTGCTGCTGAATCCACTCTTCCTCCTCGGTTACCTATTCCTCAGAGCCACTGACCATAGTCGCACCCAACTGACACATGAGCTCCTTGAGACGTCCCCTCGCCTTCTTCTCTGCCACATGAGTCATGTACTGACCATGAGACTCCATGCAAAACAGCTTCTTCATCTTCAGCTTGAGCTTCTTTGCCCACGAGGGCTCTGCACCAGATGGCTCATAGTCATCATCATCATCCGCCTCAGCCTCAGCCTCCTCAGTCTCCATAGCAGCAGCAGAGGATGAACCTTCAGATTTGGGAGCTTGAGTGCCCCAGTTGTCCTTCCTCGTCAAACGCTTGATGTCATGAGACACCAACTCTCCAGTTTCAAGCAAAACATTGGGATAGACATGATCCCAAGCCTTCTCAATAAGTAGCATGATGAATGGTCCATAGATCAGGCACTTGCTTTCAGAGATAGCAGATAGGAGCTTAGACCACATCACATGAGAAATATCCAGGGACTCACCAGTGTTCTTCTCTAGCTGATGTTGGCAAAAGAGAAGCATGTCCACAAGATAGGAGTGAACCATATCATGATTCCCAACTCGAGGGAAGAGAGTCTCACGGAAGATGTGGTGAAGGATATCCAGATAGGCAGACAACTCATATGTTACCTTCTTAGTTTCAGGGTGGACCTTCACAGTGCAGTAGGGCCAGAGAGCTTGCTTGTGGGTGGAGGTAGTGTTGTGATGAGGACGAAAGCCAACCGGAGTCTCAAGCCCCTGGTCTTCCACCCCAAGTAACTCCATGAAAGCCTTCCACTTGACAGACAACAATTTGCCATTGGTCATCCATGTCAGAGTCCTGTCCTCATCCGTCCCTAGATGGACAGTGGCATAGAATTGAGCCACAAGATCTGCATCAAAATCCTTGTTGAACTGAATGATCTGGAGAATGTTAAGCTGCGAGCACATCTGAAGAGCATCGCCAAATACTCAGGATCCTTCTCCAGGTACTCCTTGTCGATGGAGCGACCACTGACAAAGAGATTCTTTTTCGCCTTCAGCACATCAAAGTAGATGGCAAACTAAAAGCGGTTCCAGAACGGACGGTTGACCAAATTGGGTTCTTGATCTACTTCATAGGGATTGCGGCGACGCCTTGCCCAGAATCCTTGCCACTCATTTGGGTCACAGTTTTGCCCTTTGGCTTCGCAATGGACTTCTTCTTCTGTTGAGGAGGAGGTGGAGCACTAGAGGAACCTCCTGCAGACTCAGATGTGCAGTAGCGCTTCGAGGTGGCACGATTGGGGTTGATACGGCGAGCTTGATGTTCAGTATGTTCATCACCTGGAACCAAACACAAGCACAAGCAAACCAACCAGAAAGAACAAGCATAAGCCAACGAACACAACAAAAGAAGATCAGAGAATGGGAAAAACATGGTTGAACTGGGCAGGCAGCGGTAGTACCGTGACCTGTAAGCGGTAGTACCGCCCAAGCGGTAGTACCACTCCAGGAGAGCGGTAGTGCAATGCCTAGTATGAGATTATACCTCCTACTTGTCGAGGCACAACTTAAAGGTATAAGCCATACTAGAATGATCTCAAGTATGGTATCTTTGCAAGACTCATGTAAAATAGGGATGAAATTGCAAAAGAGTAGTTGGCTTACACTCGCCACATCACACAATTCATTACATAAGCAATCATCATCCAAATAACATCACAGTCCGACTACAGACAAAGATCCCAATGAAAGATACCAAATAAATAAAGCCACAAGGTCCGATCGCCCCTAGTAGAAGCCACTACTGATCATCAGGATAGTACATGTAGTATCGTCCACGTTCTTCATCGAACTCCCAGTACAGCTCGGTGACGTCACCTGTGTAGTTCACCATAGTACCTGCATCTGGTGTTGTGTAGAATCTGTGAGCCACGGAGGACTCAGCAATCCCATTCACGGGTAGCAAAACTATCTAAGCCTTGGGTGTGGAACAAGGCTGAAGAAAATAAAGGTTGCAGCTGCACTAGCACTAGCTTACGTGTTTAGAGCGAGAAGAGAAGTGCCACAAGCGTCAAAGTGATCACGAAGTGATCCTGTCTAAGCACGTCAATCATAACCCCACCGTGTTCACTTCCCGAACCCCTTTCGGAAAATGACTGTCACGGTTACTCACGCTGGTAGTGTGTTCTCAACATGGTGTCAAGTTTTCTACAACCGGATATTAACAAATTCCCATCTGCCACATAACCGCGGGCACGGCTTTTGAAAGATCAAACCCTGCAGGGGTGTCCCAACTTATCCCATCACAAGCTCACGATCTGCGGAGTCGCAACTCCAAGGTGGGAAGACCCGAGTATCCTCGGAATCCCGTGCTCAAGATATTCCGACTAAGGTAAAACTAATCCAGCAAGACCTCCTGACGTGCCGACACCCTGACAGTAACCGCGTGTATCTAGTCTCAGGCCACGACCGGATGGGTGATGCTATAGGTTTTTACCAGCCCTCGGGTTCCCCCAAGGTGGCCCCGCAGGCTCCCCATCTCGGACCAACACTCATGTGGAGCACTGGCCCGGGGTTGTTGATTAAGAAAAGGGTTTATAACTCCCTATGCAAGTTTGAGTTATTAGGCAAATGTAAAACCAATGTTGGGCCTTGCTGGAAAAGCTTTAGCGCTAAGCGGTTTATCGAGGGGGTCCCATAACCCCAACCGTGTGAGGAACGCAAAATCAAGGAACATAACACCGGTTTATACGGTTCCTAGGGTGGCATGAGTGGAACAAAACACCAAGCAAGAGGCTTAGCCTTCCACCCATTGCCAAGTATATAGATGATTTAGTTTAAGAGTTTATATAGAGTGATATCCCATCAAACTTCAACATGAAGCAAGAATCTTCAAATCTTCTCCTGCAACTAGCAATGCTATAAGAGGGGCTGAGTGAAGCTTACGTAGCCAACCAAAGGTTTGCTAGGTTGGGTGGTTAGACAGATTCATGGTTACAATAGGAGGCTGACAAACAAACATGGGCATCGAGGCAATAAGCTAAAGAGCGAGACATCTAGCAATAGGCAAAGATAGTAATGATATCAGGGTCAGGTCATCTCGCCTGTCGAGTCGTCGATGGGATCGTAAGACGGCTCCTCGTACTCAACCTCGGTAGGAACCTCGTTCTCGGTCTCGGCTCCCGGCTCTACTCAACATAAGAACACAACATGGCACAACATCAAACAAGGTGCACTGCACAATCAACATGATGCAAGTATGATGCATTTCATGGCAAGGGATGAAGCACACAAGAACAACACAAACCACAAGTTTAAATGAGTCCGGAATCATCATATAGCAAATCCGGTAAGTCCGCATATGTATATTTTGAAATTGGTCCATATCTGAACAAACCTTATGTTAAAGTTGTTAAACAGCAAGTTAACATGCACCATGATGATCTACACAAAATTCTAGTCAAGTTTCATATAAAGTTTGTTTAATTCGGAGCTACGGTCTAGAAGATATGAGCAAAACAAGACAAGCATGACAACAGGGTAAGATGCACAAGCAAACACACTCCAAACATGTAAACAACATGATATTATGATTCTACATGCAAAATCACACAAGTTTCATATAGGGCACGCTCAAAACGGAGCAATGGTTCAACACATACACACGAAACAAGATACAATGCAAAGCTGAAATTAACAGCCACATAGCAACTTTGGAGCAAGAAATATATACTCTACAGCACCCAAACATGATGACAATAAACATGGGCATGAAGTATACATATCCTACAGCAAACAACTCCATTGGAGCAACTCCATAGGAGGCATGGATCAATAGCAACTAGCTACACCATTTTGATCATGCTGTTAAAATCCTAACCGGCATAATTTATAGGAACTTGAGAGCAAGAAATAAATAAGCTACAGCAAGCCATATGTGCAAGTGAGGGCATGAATGTATAGACAATAACATGGACAACAAGGAATGATCATTGGCCACTCCAAAACTAGCATGGATTTGACTAGGGCATCAAGCAAACATAGCATCAGGTTAACAAGTAACGGCAGTTTATAACAAGTAGCACTCTTGTCAGGAAGATTAAGTCATCAAGATGATCTCAAACAAACATACCACAATGGAACAAAACGTAGAGCATCTCACCGCGATCATTTTGATATATCACACTCCCAAAACGGATCTACGAGCTCAAAGTTACAGCCATGCAAAGATGCAACAAAAATAATAGATCTCACGGACTTAGTGGTTTTACACCTCACCCAAAAAGTGAAACGTGGACGGGGATGTCCCGGGACGGAGGGATTCGACAGGGACGGGGTGTTTGGATCGCGGGGGTGGTGGATTTGATCCACCCCCGGATCTGGATCTGGGACGGCGGCGACTCCGGCGGCCGGAGTGACGCCGGCGGCGAAGCGGCGGCCGGCCGGGGCGGCGGGGCCGGTCGGGACGATGGGGCGGCCGCGGTGGCGCCGGGGCGCGGCGGCGCCGGCGGGGAAGATCGGGGCGGCGGCGCCCGGCTGCGGGGAGGCGGCGTCGGAGGCCGGCGGGACCTCGGGCCGGCGGCTGCGGGGTGAAGGACCGGCGGCGGCGGGACCTCGGGCCGGCGGCGGCGGGGTGAAGGACCGGCGCCGGCGAAGCGGTCGGGTCGGGCGCGGGGATCGACCGGGCTGGGCAGGCCGGCCACGGGCCCCGCGGGCCCGCGCGGTGCGGGGCGGATCTGGCAGCGGCGGGTGTGTCCGGTGTGGACGGACACTTCCGCCCGGCACGGTTTTTAAAGCGGCGGAAGGAGGAAGAAGGGGCTAGGGTTTCCTATGATTTTTTGGACGGGGGAGACGTTTTTATAAGCATAGGGAGCTAGGAATGTCCAAATAGGGAGCGGTTTTCGGCCACACGATCACGATTCGACGACCGAGATGATGGGAGGGGTTGTGCTGGGTTAGTGGGCTGTTGTGGAGGGGTTGTTGGGCCTAGAAGAAGAGGTTCTTTTAGCCCACTAGGTTAACCGTTGGAGTACCAAACGAACTCCAAACGCGACGAAACTTGACAGGCCGTCTACACGTACCAAAACAACAACGCACGACAAGTCTCACCTTATACCGGGAACGTTACACGGCCACACATGAAAGAAGGACTCAGGGATGCCACAGGCACGTGTGTGAGCGTCGGAACTCGAAACGGACAACGGAAGAGACGAGTGGGACCGGGTGCAAGTGACAACACGAATGCAATGCAATGCACATGACAACATGACATGGATGAAGTGCACACACGCACACGACAAAACGAATTAACCCGAAATGAAAGAAGAACCCAGAATGGAATTGATGAAGTCAAAGTTTCATATATTGCCATAATTGGAAAGTGTTACATCTGGGGCATTACAAACTCTCCTCTACTACGAAAAGATCTCGTCCTGAGATCTAGGACTGGAAGAAGGAAGGGTACTCGGAACGAAGGTGATCTTCTCGTTCCCACGTAGCTTCTCGGTCGGTATGGTGTGACCACTTAACTTTCAAGAACTTGATTGAATTGTTCCGGGTCTTGCGCTCAGTTTCTTCAAGAATAATAACAGAGTGCTCACGGTAAGACAAGTCTTGTTGAAGATCAATCTCCTCGAACAGAATGGTGCGTTCAGGTGTCTTGGAGCACTTGCGGAGTTGAGACACGTGAAACACATCATGAACATTTGCAAAGTTGGATGGAAGCTCGAGTTGATAGGCTAGATCGCCTCTTTTGCCAAGAATCTTGAAAGGGCCCACATATCTAGGAGCAAGCTTGCCTTTGATACCAAATCTTTGGGTGCCTTTCATAGGAGAAACACGGAGATAGACATGGTCTCCAATGTCGAAAGCCAAATCACGATGCTTGCCGTCATAGTAGCTCTTTTGACGCGACTGAGGGGCCTTGAGATTCTCACGTATGACTTTGCACATTTCTTCGGCTTCAGAGATCAAGTCATTGCCAAGAAGTTGACGTTCACCAGTCTCGGACCAGTTGAGAGGGGTACGACACTTTCTGCCATAGAGGATTTCAAACGAAGCTTTGCCGGCACTTGCTTGGAAACTGTTGTTGTAAGAGAACTCGGCAAACGGAAGATAATCTTCCCACTTCATGCCAAAAGAGATGACACAAGCTCTGAGCATGTCTTCGAGGATCTGGTTCACTCTTTCGACTTGACCACTAGTCTGAGGGTGAAATGCAGTGCTGAAACGGATCTTAGTGCCCATGGCTGACTTAAAGGAGTCCCAGAACTTGGATGTGAACAAACTTCCACGGTCTGAGGAGATAACTTGAGGAATGCCATGTAACGACACAATTCTGGAAGTGTACAACTCTACCAGCTGAGCTGCATTGATGGATTCTTTGACTGGAAGGAAGTGAGCTACTTTGGTTAGCTTGTCAATCACAACAAAGATAGCATCATTCCCCTTCTTGGACTTGGGAAAGCCAGTGACGAAATCCATTTCAATGTGGTCAAATTTCCACTCGGGAATAGGAAGAGGTTGGAGGAGACCGGCTGGACGTTGATGCTCTGCCTTCACTCTTCTGAAGACATCACATTCATTCACGAATTGGGCAATCTCCCTTTTCATGCGAGTCCACCAGTAAGATTGCTTGAGGTCTTGGTACATCTTAGAGCTTTCGGGATGAATCGAGAGGAGGGAGTCATGTGCCTCGTTCATTATGAACTTCCTGAGATCACCCTTAGGAACGACAAGTCTGTCCTCAAAGAACAAAGTGTCTTTCTCATCAATGCGATAGCACTTGTATTTGGGAGTACCCTTAGCAATACCATGTTTAACTTTCTGCACCATAGCACCACTGAGCTGGGCCTCACGGATCTGATCTTCCAAGGTAGGAGCCACTTGAAGATTTGCAAGAAAACCTTGCGGAACAACTTGGAGGTTGAGCTTCCTGAATTATTCACAAAGCTCAGGCTGAAACGGCTTGATAAGGAGACTGTTGCAATATGCCTTTCTGCTCAAGGCATCTGCAATGACATTGGCTTTGCCAGGTGTGTATTCTATGCTTGGATCATACTCTTGGATCATCTCAACCCAACGAGTCTGGCGAAGGTTCAGGTTCGGCTGTGTGAAGATGTACTTCAAGCTCTTGTGACCGGTGAAGATGTCCACTTTTCTGCCCAACAGAAGGTGTCTCCACGTGATCAAGGCGTGTACCACTGCTGCTAGCTCAAGATCATGTGTGGGGTAGTTCTTCTCATTTGGCTTCAATTGACGAGAAGTGTGTGCCACAATTTTCTTGTCTTGCATTAGAACACCACCAAGTCCTTGCAGAGAAGCATCACAGAATACTTCGTAGGGCTTGCACTCATCCGGAGGAGTAAGAACCGGAGCAGAAATGAGCTTTTCTTTGAGTGTTTCAAATGCCACATCACAATCCGGAGACCAGTTGTACTTGACATTCTTCTGCAGCAGGTTTGAGAGAGGCTTCACAATCTTGGAGAAGTTCTCAACGAACCTTCTGCAATAGCTAGCGAGACCAAGGAAGCTTCGGAGTTGCTTTACGTTCTGAGGGGGTTCCCAGTTGACAATCGCTTCAACTTTCTCGGGGTTGACAGAAATACCCTCAGCAAAGATGATATGGCCAAGATATAAGACCTTATCCAGCTAGAATCCACATTTAGAGTACTTCGCATAGAACTTGTGTTCACGGAGCCTGTCGAGAACCAAACGTAGGTGCTTGGCATGGTCTTCTTCATTCTTGGAGAATACCAAGATGTCATCCAGATAGACGAGAACAAATTCATTGGTGTAGGGGTTGAATATGTAGTGCATCATCCTCGAGAAGGTGGGTGGAGCATTTGCGAGGCCAAAAGACATGACCGTGTATTCATAGGAGCCGTAGCTTGTTCTGAATGCGGTCTTGTGAATATCTTCTTCGCGGATACGGATATGGTGATAACCCATTTGGAGATCGAGCTTTGAGAATACTTTTGCTCCTTTGAGCTGCTCGAACAATTCATTGATGTTGGGGAGCGGATACTTGTTCTTTATTGTCTTCTTGTTCAATGGCCGGTAATCAACGCAAAGGCGCTCCGTGCCATCCTTTTTCTTGACAAATAGTACACCACAGCCCCAAGGAGAAGTGCTAGGCCTAATTAGACCCATACACTCTTGCTCATCAAGTTGTCTCTTCAGCTCCTTCAACTCTTCAGGGGAAAGCTTGTACGGACGCCGACATGCTGGCTCAGTACCGGGCTCGAGTTCAATGACGAATTCAACTTGACGATATGGAGGCATGCCTGGAAGCTCTTCAGGGAAAACATCTTCATATTCATTGACCACCGGAATTTGAGAGATGGCATTAATCTCGCCCTTGTCATTGAGAGAGAATAGCCTGATTGTGTTATCTCGAGAGGCGAAGATAATCACGTCTTCGTCAGGATGAGTAAGCTTGACTTCCTTATTTGCACAATCAATGTTTGCATAATGCTTGGAGAGCCAATCCATCCCAAGAATAAGATCAATGTCGGAGTTGCCGAGAATAACCGGAGAAACCAGAAAGCGGTAATCACCCATGTAAATAGATATATCCCGAGCAAATATATTAGAAGTCATTATTTTCCCCGGAGAAGTAACTTGCAACTTTTGAGGTAAGCTTTTGATGTCAACATTGTGCTTGGATGCAAAAGGTTGAGACATGAAAGAACATGATGCACCCGAATCAAGCAACACTTTTGCAGGAATAGAGTTAACTGGAAGGTTACCAAGTATCACATCTGAAGAATTCTCCGCTTGAGCTGCATTCATCAGATTCACTCTTGCTTGCTTGGGGTTATGGTTGACAATAGCAGTGCTGACAGGTGGAGGAGGCGGAAGGCGCCTTGAGTTGGGACACTTGTTAGCATAATGACCCTTCTGAGTGCACTTGTTGCAAACCACTTCTAAGAGGAGGGTGATAAGGAGCACTTGACTTCGAAGCTTTAAAGTGATTCTTTGACTGATTGCTTGGGTTGGGTGGGTGGGAGAAACCACGGCCACCAGAATGCTTGTTGTTGTTGTTGTTGGAAGGTCGGATCACTGGAGGAGGTGGAAGCCAAAACTTCTGCTGCTTTGCAACCACTTGGGAAGAAGAGGAGGAGTTGACAGCATCTCTGATTCACTTTTTGGAAGCTTCCATCTTGAGTTGGGCTGCCTCTTGCTTAAGTGCCATGTTATAGAATTGATCAAATTCATCCGGCTCAAACAAGGTGAGAACTAGCTGGAGTTCATCCTTCAGACCACCACGGAACTGATAAATCTTGCTCTTGGCATCTGGGATGTCTTGCTTGGCATAGCGGGCAAGGTTCTGGAACTTGACATTGTATTGATAAACATACATGATGCCTTGCTTCAGGTTGCGGAATTGCTCACGCATACCTTCGATGACACTAGTTGGAATGTGGTGGGAGCGGAAATCCTTGCAGAAGTCAGTCCACGAGATTTCACGTCCTTCTCTGGAATCTTTGTACTGCTACCACCAATCAGCGGCTTGGTCCTTGAGTTGGAAGGCGGCAAACTTGACATAATCCTCAGGTCTCACGTTACTGCACTCGAAATGCTTCTTGATATCTGTTATCCAGTCTTCAGCATCTAGCGGATCCACACAGTAACTGAATGCCTTTGGTTGGTTTGCCAGGAACTGGTTGAGTGTAGCAAAGTGAGGTTGGTTGAACAAATTGCCTTGGCCTTGGTTCCCATGACCACCTTGATTTGCTTGATTTGCTTGAAAGTTCTGCATCATTTTCATAAGCATCTGGGTGTTGTGGTTCGTCCCTTGCATAATTGCTCTCCAGGCCTTAGACGGGGGAGGAGGGGAAGGAGGACGATCAGGAACTTCTTCACCCTCTGGGTTAGCGTTGGGAACCCTTTTAGGAGCCATCCTGAATGAGATGACAACTATTAGCCATTGATTGAAAATATATAAGCTGAATCAACGGCTAGAAATTGCAACATAAGTCTTCACAAGAACATTTGAACAAGATGAACGAATGTAATCCACAGTTTAATGATACAACAATCTTCACGGGAAGCCACTTGAGAGAACAAAAGGTAAATAAAACAACAAGGAGCAGATAGAACAAATACAAGATAGAAGCTTCGTTCGACATATTCGTGCTGAAAGCTTATGGAACATGTTACAAACGGGTTTTGCAATCCCCGGATCAGCATAGCCAAGGACCCTTTAAGATGCAACTCCCCATCGGAACAACGCCCATAAAACTACTTCACTCAATGTAGAGCCCCGAAGTCCATATCATGCATTCGTTGGAAGAATGCCTACGAACTACTAGATGAACCCACCTATCAATTTCTGAAAGTTTCCAGTTATGCAATCAGGTGTTAAGGATATAGGGGAAGCATCGTGCACTCAACTCTAATCCTACATCCAGCTGTATCCATCCTTCAACACATAACCAGTTATTTCCGGAAACCGTTTACCTCGGACCTTCGAAACGCATCTGCTATACAAGCTATGGCAATACTCCCGAACTACCTCCCCAGTACTGGGTGATGTCGGGGTTATCTTGCCACTAACCGCATAGGAGAGTTTTCGATGTCGGCTGTCTTAAGTATTCCAGAACTGCTGCGATATATTTGTGATGACAACACCTCGGAGCTCAACTCCCCGGGACACTGCCACAACCCCTAAATGACAGTAGCATCGAGAACAATGTTCTCGTCACAAAGACAACGGAACAATCCAAACAATACTCGCGTGATCCCAAAAAAAATTAGTGAATTTTTGAGAGTAGAAGAGATAAGTAATCGTCAGGAGTCCTCACCAGAGTGAAAAGGGATGAGGAGCAAAAAGAAATCCTACTCTCCGATATATATAGGACTCAAAACATTTTTATGTGTGTGCCTATATTCAACCGTCAATGATTCGATCAATCAGTGGGGCTTCTAGGTCGGAGAAGGCTCTAATTACCAACTTGTAATGCCCAGTATGAGACTATACCTCCTACGTGTTGAGGCACGACTTAAAGGTATAAGCTCATACTAGAATGATCTCAAGTATGGTATCTTTGCACGACTCATGTAAAAGAGGGATGAAATTGCAAAAGAGTAGTTGGCTTACACTCGCCACGTCACACAATTCATTACATAAGCAATCATCATCCAAATAACATCACAGTCAGACTACGGACAAAGATCCAAATGAAAGATACCAAATAAATAAAGCCACAAGGTCCGATCGCCCCTAGTAGAAGCCACTACTAATCATCGGGACAGTACACGTAGTATCGTCCACGTTCATCATCGAACTCCCAGTACAGCTCTGTGTCGTCACCTGTGTAGTTCACCATAGTACCTGCATCTGGTGTTGTGTAGAATCTGTGAGCCACGGAGGACTCAGCAATCCCGTTCCCGGGTGGCAAAACTATCTAAGCCTTGGGTGTGGAACAAGGCTGAAGAAAATAAAGGTTGTAGCTGCACTAGTACTAGCTTACGTGTTTAGAGCGAGAAGAGAAGTGCCACAAGCGTCAAAGTGATCACAAAGTGATCCTGTCTAAGCACGTCAATCATAACTCCACCGTGTTCACTTCCCGAACCCCTTTCGGAAAATGATCGTCACGGTTACTCACACTGGTAGTGTGTTCTGAACATGGTGTCAAGTTTTCTACAACCGGATATTAACAAATTCCCATCTGCCACATAACCGTGGGCACGGCTTTCGAAAGATCAAACCCTGCAGGGGTGTCCCAACTTAGCCCATCACAAGCTCACGATCTACGGAGTCGCAACTCCAAGGTGGGAAGACCCGAGTATCCTCGGAATCCCGTGCTCAAGATATTCCGACTAAGGTAAAACTAATCCAGCAAGACCTCCCGGCGTGCCGACACCCTGACAGTAGCCGCGCGTATCTAGTCTCAGGCCACGACCGGATGGGTGATGCTACAGGTTTTTACCAGCCCTCGGGTTCCCCCAAGGTGGCCCCGCAGGCTCCCCATTTCGGACCAACACTCATGTGTAGCACTGGCCCGGGGTTGTTGATTAAGAAAAGGGTTTATAACTCCCTATGCAAGTTTTAGTTATTAGGCAAATGTAAAACCAATGTTGGGCCTTGCTGGAAAAGCTTTAGCGCTAAGCGGTTTATCGAGGGGGTCCCATAACCCCAACCGTGTGAGGAACGCAAAATCAAGGAACATAACACCGGTTTATACGGTTTCTAGGGTGGCATGAGTGGAACAAAACACCAAGCAAGAGGCTTAGCCTTCCACCCATTGCCAAGTATATAGATGATTTAGTTTAAGAGTTTATATAGAGTGTGTGACACCCCGAGACCGGTGCTCCAGGTGTCAGCCAGTTATTCGTAGACGTTGCCCTATCATCTGCTTGCGTGTTGCTTCTTGCCATGTCATCATGTGTGTTGCATCAGCATGTTTTCAAAACTTGCATCCATTCGAGTTCCCTCGCCCTTTCCGTTGTCCGTTCTGAGCCCAGACACACTTGCACGCGCCCGCGGCGCCTCCGAATATTTATTTATGAGTGGCCGAAAAATGTTCTCGGAATGGGTTGAAACTTGGCGTGTGGTCTTATTATACTGTAGACAGGCCGCCTGCCAAACTTCATCGCATTCGGAGCTCGTTTGATAGCCCAACGGTTAATTATAGCGGCACTAGTCGCCGGTTAAAACGTCGGATGTTTTCGGTCTCTGAAAACCCCCGCGGGCCTCTCTCCTTCTCCTCTCATCTCAGCCCACACCCTTTTCACAGCCCACCTAGGCCCATCCTACCTCACCTCGTGATCGGATCCATCGGATCGCGATCGGAGGGCTCAAAACACCCCTAAACACCCCCCTAACCCTAGTTTTGTCTATATATAGACAACCCCATGCCAAATTTGGCATTTCCTAACCTTCTTCCTCCTCTTCCTCAGATTCCGTGCGCAGCCAACCCCCTCCTCCTCCAATCTGGCGCCCTCCACCTCACTTGTGCCACTTGGCAGTGCACCACTGGCTCCCAGCCGCCTGCGGCCTATGGCCGAGCGCCACGTCGCGCCACCTGGCCACTCCTCGTCCCCGCCATCCAGGCCCGGGCCAGGCCCGCCCCTGCGCCCGACCGGGCCGCACCGGGCCCCGAGCGCCACGCCCCGCCTGGATCGCCCGCACCGCCCGCTGCTTCCGCTCGATCCCCTCGGATCGGAGCGCGCCGCCGTTGCCGGCTGGTTCCACCGGCGAGCCGCCCTCGAAGGTCCCCGCCGCCGCAGTTGAGTACCGCCGCCGCAGATCGAAGCCTCCGCCCCATCCCCGTCCCGTCTCGTCGCCGGAATAGCACGAGCGCCCCACCGCCGGAACAGATCGTCGCCGCCCGCCGCCGGTGGCCTTGCCACGCCACCTCCGCCACCGGGAATGGGGTCCCAGGGACCGGATCAGCCCGGATCCGGCCGTTCCCGGTGCGCCGCCGGCATCCGCCGCCCTCCCCTTGACGCACGTCGCCGGAGAGCCGCGCCGCCGCTGCTCTGTCTTCCGCTCGGGAGCACGATGGCCGCGCAGCTCCCGGTCGCGGCCCAGCTTCCCTCTAGCCCAGCTCCAGCCAGGCCCAGTGGCCTCCCTCTCCTCCGAGCCGGCCCAAGTGGCACTAGGTGAGCCCACCTAATTCTTCGCCCAATGCGCTGTTTAGTTAACAGACGCTTAGTTGTTTTTCCCCCTTGCCTAAATCTGCTAAGTCCTTTTTTCTGTCAGTTTAATGTTGCATCTTTGACTGCTTGTAATTAATTGTGTGCTTGTCCAAATTGAGTGTTTGATATGTCAAAATGATCGTGGTGATATGCTATACACTTTGTTCCATTATGCCATGCATGTTTGAGTTCATCTAGATGCTCTAATATCTGTTGCAAGAGTGCTACTTGTTATAAACTGCTGCTACTTGTTATTTTGTTGCTATGTTTGAGATATGATAACTTGGTGCATGTTTATCCAAATGATGCAAATGATATGTCAAAATGTTCATCATGAGATGCTCTACATGTTGGTTGCTATAGCATGCTTGTTTGAGTTTATATTGCCATGTTAATCTCTGTTGCAAAAGTGCATGTGGCTGTTAGGTTTTGTAACTTGTTACGAGATGCCTAGTTGAGGAGCTCATTGCTATTGATGTGTTTGTCCACATGTCACATGCCTAGTTGTTTTAGAATCTCCATGATGTGTTCTTTGCGGTGGTGCAAACCATTTGCCATGATATTCCTTGAGGTGACTTAAACATGCTTGCAAACATGCCATGTTGTTATTGCTGTTTTAACACTTAGTGAAATTTCACTAAGTCTGGAATCTGTAATGTCCTGATGCTATGTTTGCTTGATGCGCTAGGTAAATCCATGTTAGTTTTGGGGTGGCCATTGATCATTCCTTGTTGTATATATTGTTGTCTATCCATTCATGTCCTTACTTGCTCATTTGACTTGATGTAGCTTATTTAATTCTTGCTCCCAAGTTGCTATAAAATATTGCTGTCAGGTTTTTATTGTCATGATCAAAATGTTGTAGCTTGTTGCTATTGATCCATGCCTCCTATGGAGTTGCTCCAATGGAGTTGTTTGCCGTAGGATATGTCTACTTCATGTCCATGCTTCTTGTAACCATGTTTGAGTGCTGTAGAGTATATATTTCTTGCTCCAAAGTTGCTATGTGGCTGTTAACTTTAGCTTGTTGTTATATCTTGTTTCGGGTGTATCTTTTAGCCCGTTGCTCCGTTTGGAGTGTTCCTTATATGAAACTTGTGTGATTTTGCATGTAGAATCATAATATCATGTTATTTTCATGTTTGGAGTGAGTTTTCTTGATGTTTGGGTGCATCTTTCATCGTTGCCATGCTTAACTTGTTTTGCTCATATCTTCTAGGCCGTAGCTCCGAATTAAACAAACTTTATATGAAACTTGACTAGAATTTTGTGTAGATCATGATGGTGCATGTTAAATTGCTGTTTAACAACTTTAACTTAAGGTTTGTGCAGATCTGGACTAATTTCAAACTATGCATATGAGGACTTACCGGATTTGTCTTGAGTAGCTTCCGGCCTCATTTAAACTTGTTGTTCTTATGTTGCTTCTCTGTGCTTCCTACCTTGTCATGTTTTGCATCATATATGGATCTGTCTTGCTTCCTACTTGCTTGAGCTTATTGTCTTGTTCTTGTGTTGTTCGGGTGTGCTTCCTATGTTGTCATGTAATGCATCTGAAGTGCATCATACCTTGCCATGTATTGCATCATATATAAACTTGTGTTGTTTTTCTGTGCTTCCTAACTTGCCATGTAATGCTTCCTGCATAGACTTGTTTTGCTTCCTGTATAGACTTGTCATGCATCATACCTTGCCATGTATTGCATCATATAGACTTGTGTTGTTTTTCTGTGCTTCCTACCTTGTCATGTTGTGCTTCCTGTATAGACTTGTTGTGCTTCCTATATAGAACTGTCTTGCATCATACGTGGTTGAGCATATTGTCATGTCTCGTGTGGTGTATTTACCGTGTTGCTTGCTTCTTCTCGTTAGTGCTTGTTCCGTTGCGTTCATGAGGATTCGTTCGTCTACCCGTGGTTCTTCTTCAAGGCTTCTTCTTCGTCTTCTTCATGGATCCGTTCTTCTTCCTTGCGGGATCTCAGGCAAGATGATCATACCCTTGGATACCTTTACTATCATTGCCATGCTTAGTGTCTCGATGCTATCGTTATATGTCGCGCTACCCATCATTATTGTCAGCCTCTCCTTGTTGCCATGAAACCTCTAACCTTTGAAACCTTCCTAGCAAAACCATTGCTTGGCTATGTTACCCGCTTGCTCAGCCCCTCTGATAGCGTTGTTAGTTGCAGGTGAAGATGAAGATCGTTCCAGGAGGGAACTTGTTGTTGGAATATCACAATATCTATTATTATTATTAACACACCTATATACTGGGCATGGGTGGAAGGCTTGGCCTTTTGCTCGGTGTTTTGTTCCACTCATGCCACCTTAGGCGCCGATAAACCGGCATTATGTTCCTTGATTTTGCGTTCCTTACACGGTTGGGTATATGGGGACCCCTTGACAGTTCGTCTTTGAATAAAACTCCTCCAGCAAGGCCCAACATTGGTTTTAATTTGCTCATAATAACAACTTAATTAATTAATTAATTTGCATAGGGAGTTAGCGCTACCCGAGGATTCTTCTACATAGCAGGGGGGCAGTGCTGATGGTGTTGGTCCCAAATGGGCAACCTGCGGGGCCGCCTCGGGGAAACTCGAGGTATCTGGCATACCTGTAGCTTGTCCCATCCGGACGTGGCCTGAGACGAGATATGCGCGGCTACTATCAGGGTATCGGCACGCCAGGAGGTCTTGCTGGACTTCTTTTACCATTGTCGAAATGTTTTGTGCACCGGGATGCCGAGCCTGATCGGATTTCCCTAAGATAAGGGGTGATGATATTATATTGATCACTTCAGCTGATCGTGAGAGCTTGTGATGGGCTAAGTTGGGACACCCCTGCAGGGTTATGATCTTTCGAAAGCCGTGCCCGCGGTTATGTGGCAGATTGGAATTTGTTAATGTCCGGTTGTAGAAAACTTGACAGAGGATCCGAAGTAAAACACACAACTATGTGAGTAACCGTGACTGTCTCTTTTCACTTTGAGAAGAGAACACGGTGGGGTTATGTTTGACTCGTATGTAGTTCAGGATCTTTAGCGATCATTACTAGTTTGCGACCGTTTGCGTAGATGCTCATCTTATTCTTGTACTCGTAAGTTAGCCACCATATATTGCTTAGCCGCTTCTGCAACCTCACCACTTTACCTCTTCCTACCAATTAAGCTTTGATAGTCTTGTTACCCATGGTTATGGGATTGCTGAGTCCCCGTGGCTCACAGATACTACAACAACAGTTGCAGGTGCAGGTTTCCGATGTCTTCACGTGAGAGCGATGATTGTTGTTTGGAGTTCTTTCTTCTTCTTCTTCTTCAGTCTTGGGTTAGGTTCCGGGTCGGCAGCCTGGGATAGCAGATGGATGTCGTGTTCTTTTCATGATTGCATTCGTAGTCGGATGCCTTGTATTGATGTTGTTGTATTCATGTGACTTGTATGTATTGTTGTATCCCACATGTATGTATGTAATGGTACGATGTAATGATATCCATCTTGCTAAGCGCCCGAAATGCGGTTGTGCCCCAATCACGTAAGTGTCACGTGATCGGGATAGTATCGCATCTTGGGCCTGACAGAGTGATATCCCATCAAACTTCAACATGAAGCAAGAATCTTCAAATATTCTCCTGCAACTAGCAATGCTATAAGAGGGGCTGAGCGAAGCTTACGTAGCCAACCAAAGGTTTGCTAGGTTGGGTGGTTAGACAGATTCATGGTTACAATAGGAGGCTGACAAACAAACATGGGCATCGAGGCAATAAGCTAAAGAGCAAGACATCTAGCAATAGGCAAAGATAGTAATGATATCTGGGTCAGGTCATCTCGCCTGTCGAGTCATCGATGGGATCGTAAGACGGCTCCTCGTACTCAACCTCGGTAGGAAACTCGTTCTCGGTCTCGGCTCCCGGCTCTACTCAACACAAGAACACAACATGGCACAACATCAAACAAGGTGCAATGCACAATCAACATGATGCAAGTATGATGCATTTCATGGCAAGGGATGAAGCACACAAGAACAACACAAACCACAAGTTTAAATGAGGCCGGAATCATCATATAGAAAATCCGGTAAGTCCTCATTTGTATATTTTGAAATTGGTCCAGATCTGAACAAACCTTAAGTTAAAGTTGTTAAACAGCAAGTTAACATGCACCATGATGATCTACACAAAATTCTAGTCAAGTTTCATATAAAGTTGGTTTAATTCGGAGCCGTGGTCTAGAAGATATGAGCAAAACAAGACAAGCATGGCAACGGGGTAAGATGCACAAGCAAACACACTCCAAACATGTAAACAACATGATATTATGATTCTACATGCAAAATCACACAAGTTTCATGTAGGGCACGCTCAAAACGGAGCAACGGTTCAACACATACACACGAAACAAGATACAATGCAAAGCTAAAATTAATCGCCACATAGCAACTTTGGAGCAAGAAATATATACTCTACAACACCCAAACATGATGACAATAAGCATGGGCATGAATTAGACATATCCTACAGCAAACAACTCCATTGGAGCAACTCCATAGGAGGCATGGATCAATAGCAACGAGCTACACCATTTTGATCATGCTGTTAAAATCCTGACAGGCATAATTTATAGCAACTTGAGAGCAAGAAATAAATAAGCTACATCAAGCCATATGTGCAAGTGAGGGCATGAATGGATAGCCAATAACATGGACAACAAGGAATGATCATTGGCCACTCCAAAACTAGCATGGATTTGACTAGGGCATCAAGCAAACATAGCATCAGGTTAACGAGTAACAACAGTTTATAACAAGTAGCACTCTTGTCATGAAGATTAAGTCATCAAGATGATCTCAAACAAACATACCACAATGGGACAAAATGTAGAGCATCTCACCATGATCATTTTGATATATCACACGCCCAAAACGAATCTACGAGCACAAAGTTACAGCCATGCAAAGATGCAACAAAAATAACAGCTCTCAGGGACTTTGTGCTTTTATACCTCACCCAAAAAGTCAAACGTGGATAGGGATGTCCCGGGACGGAGGGATCTGACGGGGACGGGGTGTTTGGATCGCGGGGGTGGTGGATCTGATCCACCCCCGGATCTGGATCTGGGACGGCGGCGACTCCGGCGGCGAGGCGGCGGCCGGCCGGGGCGGCGCGGCTGGCCGGGACGGCGAGGCGGCCGCGGTGGGGCTGGGGCGCGGCGGCGCCGGCGGGGAAGATCGGGGCGGCGGCGCCCGGCCACGGGGAGGCAGCGTCGGAGGCTGACAGGACCTCGGGCCGGCGGCGGCGGGGTGAAGGACCGGCGGCGGTGGGACCTCGGGCCGGCGGCGGCGGGGCGCGCCGGTCATCGCGGCGGCGGCGGGGTGAAGCACCGGCGGCGGCGAAGCGGTCGGGTCGGGCGCGGGGATCGGCCGGGCTGGGCCGGCCGGCCATGGGCCCCGCGGGCCCGCGCGGTGTGGGCGGATCTGGCGGCGGCGGGTGTGTCCGGTGCGGACGGACACGTCCGCCCGACATGGTTTTTAAAGCGGCGGAAGGAGGAAGAAGGGACTAGGGTTTCCTACGATTTTTTGGACGGGGGAGACATTTTTATAGGCATAGGGAGCTAGGAATTTCCAAATGGGGAGCAGTTTTCGGCCATGCGATCACGATTCGACGACCGAGATGATGGGAGGGGTTGTGCTGGGTTAGTGGGCTGTTGTGCAGGGGTTCTTGGGCCTAAGAGAAGAGGTTCTTTTAGCCCACTAGGTTAACCGTTGGAGTACCAAACAAACTCCAAACACGACGAAACTTGACAGGCGGTCTACACGTACCAAAACAACAACGCACGACAAGTCTCACCTTATACCGGGAACGTTACACGGCCACACACGAAAGAAGGACTCGGGGATGCCACGGGCACGTGTGTGAGCGTCGGAACTCGAAACAGACAACGGAAGAGACGAGTGGGACCGGGTGCAAGTGACAACACGAATGCAATGCAATGCACATGACAACATGACATGGATGAAATGCACACACCCACACGACAAAACGAATTAACCCGAAATGAAAGAAGAGCCCGGAATGGAATTGATGAAGTCAAAGTTTCATATATTGCCATAATTGGAAAGTGTTACATCTAGGGCATTACAGGTAGTACCGCTCGAGGCGGGGGAACAGCAGTTCCCTACTACCATGGTCAGATCCGGCACTACCGGCCTGTCAAATTCAAAAATATTCCTACCATACTCTAATCTAGACAGTCTAGTTGCCTTCTTCAACCTACTCAAGCCTAGAGTTAACCAAAAATCTAGAGATGCAACCACTATTGCCCCTAAAACACAAGATCTGAAAAGGAGACAAGAGGAGAAAAGGAACGGGGGCAATACCTGCATCCATGGCAAGAGGACGAGGTGGGGATCGACTCCACCGAAGGAAATGGAGAGGAACGCCCCGAAGGAGGAGATCCGCCGGAGCCCTCCCGCGGCGACGAATTGCTGGAGAGAGGACGAGGAACGAAGGGGCGAGTGAATGGGTATGGGGGAGAGAAACCTCCCCCTGCCCCGATATAATCCCCTCGTACCGCCCCGCAGCGGTAGTATCGTGCTGGTGGGCGGTAGTACCGCTTATAAGCGGTAGTACCGTGCACCACTAGCGGTAGTACCGCCCAGCATGCCACGGCAACTATACTTCAAGGCTTAGCTCAAGAAAGAGAACACCAAAGCAAGGAAGACCAAGACACAACAAACACACACCAGCAAGAGACAAGAAACCCCTCTTCAAGAGAGGGCGGTGGACGAAGCCACCTATGTTTGAGTCAAGAGGTATGGCGCCGCAAAGATTTTAACCTTGGGCCCATGACCAAAACTCGTCCTTGAAGCACAAGTACCATCAAAAATGGTTAATGTGAAAGACTTGATCAATTTATGCATAATGGGGGAGAGAGAGTTCATTGAGAGAACAACACTCCCCCTATGTCCATGCCTACACCTAGATTAGACAATATGAAGAGTATGGTGGGGTGTGCACATGCTCAAGCCACATTGCTCAAATCAATGATATTTATCTCATGCCTTAACTCGCGAAATCTTGCTTCATCCAAAGGCTTTGTGAAGATATCTGCAAGGTTATCATGAGTGTTGACATAGTGAAGCTCGATCTCTCCTTGCCGTATATGATCCCGGATGAAGTGATACCGAATCTCTATATGCTTCGTCTTGAAGTGTTGCACTGGGTTGAGAGAAATCTTGATGGCACTTTCATTGTCACACCAAAGAGGCACTTTGTCACAAGTGACACCGTAATCCTTTAAAGTTTGCCTCATCCATAGAAGTTGAGCACAACAACTGCCAGCTGCCACATACTCTGCTTCGGTGGACGAGAGAGACACACAACTTTGCTTTTTGGACGACAAACTTACCAGAGAGCAACCAAGAAATTGGCACCCTCCGGAAGGGGACTTCCTATCCACTTTGTCTCCTGCCCAGTCCGAATCAGAGAAACCTACAAGGTTGAAGTTTGCTCCTCTAGGGTACCATAAGCCAAAGTTTGGGGTATGAGCCAAATATCGAAAGATTCGCTTGACTGCCACAAAGTGACTTTCCTTAGGTGAGGCTTGAAACCGTGCACAGATTCCCACACTCAACATAATATCCGGTCTAGATGCACAAAGGTAAAGCAAGGATCCGATCATAGAGCGATATACCTTTTGATCCACCGCTTTACCATTGGGATCAATGTCAAGTTGGCACTTGGTTGGCATTGGAGTAGTAGCCGGCTTGACATCACTTAGATTGAACCTCTTGAGCATGTCTTGAGTATACTTGGATTGTTTGATAAAGATCCCTTCCCTTCTTTGCTTGATCTCAAACCCAAGGAAGTACTTCAACTCTCCCATCATAGACATCTCAAAATGTGTGGTCATGAGAGCGGCGAACTCATCATTGAAAGCTTTGTTAGGAGATCGAAAGATAATATCATCAATATATAGTTGGCAGACAAACAACTCCCCTTTGAACTTCTTAGTAAAAAGAGTGGGGTCGATTTTCCCAATTTCAAACCCACGATCTTGTAACAACTCGGTAAGATGCTCATACCACGCACGTGTGGCTTGTTTAAGCCCATAGAGTGTCTTATCGAGTTGGTACACGTGATTGGGGAACTTGGGATCCTCAAACCCCAGGGGTTGTTTAACATACACCAACTCATTAATAGGACCATTAAGAAAAGCACTTTTCACATCCATTTGTTGCAACTTAAAGTTATGATGAGAAGCATAGGCAAGCAACAAACGAATAGATTCAAGGCGAGCAACGGGGGCAAAGGTTTCACCGTAGTCGATACCCTCGACTTGGGAGTAGCCTTGAGCCACCAAACGCGCCTTGTTGCGGATGACGATGCCATGAGCATCTTGCTTGTTCTTAAAGATCCACTTGGTTCCAATGACATTATGGTTCTCCTTTGGCCTCGGCACCAGATGCCACACTTTGTTGCGCTCGAAGTTATGGAGTTTTTTATGCATGGCATTAAGCCAATCATGGTCTTCGAGCGCCTCATAGACCTTCTGAGGTTCAATACAAGAGACAAAAGCTTGATGAGCATAATAGTTTGCTAATTGTCTATGAGTGCTTACCCCCCTTTTGATACTTCCAAGAATATTCTCCATGTGATGTTCTCTGGAAGCAAGCCTGGAGGCAACTTTTGCAGCACGACGCTCCAATTTCTCCTCAAGAGATAATTGAGGAGCACTGAGTTGATCATCTTGAGCGACGTCAGGAGCTAGATCTTGATCTTGAGCTTCCTCTTGATCTTGATCTTGCTCAGAGGATAGAACTTGGCCTTGTGTATCATTTGGTGGCTCCCCACCATCTTGTGATTGATCTTGCACTTGGCCTTGTTCGTCCGGTTGAGGGCCTTCACTTTGTTCTTCGGAAGCGTGTGGGTCTTGATTTGGTGATGGTTCCACTAGAGTGGAACATTGTCCTTCTCCTTCGGCCACAAGGGGTTCCTCAGTGGGTAGGATATATCCAACACCCATTCTTCTTATGGCTTGAGGAGGAATTTCATCACCTACATCACAAGTACCACTTTGCTCCACTTGGGAGCCGTTATTTTCATCAAACTCTACGTTACTCGTTTCCTCAATGAGTCCATTGGACTTGTTGAGGACATGGTAAGCATGAGAGTTTGTAGCATAACCAACAAATATGCCCTCATGAGCTCTAGATTCAAATTTAGACAAACGAACACCTTTCTTGAGGATGAAACACTTACACCCGAACACCCGGAAGTACTTGAGGTTGGGCTTGTTACCGGTAAGTATCTCATATGGAGTTTTGTTCAAGCCTTTGCGAAGATAGAGTCGATTGGATGCATGACAAGCGGTGTTGATGGCTTCGGCCCAGAAGTTGTATGGAGATTTGAATTCCGCCATCATGGTCCTTGCCGCGTCCATCAGAGTCCGGTTCTTTCTCTCTGCTACACCGTTTTGTTGAGGGGTATAGGGTGCTGCATATTGATGTTTGATCCCCTCATCACTAAGAAACTCATCCAAGGTGTAGTTCTTGAACTCGGTGCCGTTGTCACTTTAGATCATCAAAATCTTTGCTTCATGTTGTCGTTGAGCTTCATTTGCAAAGTTGATGACGGTTTGTTGGGTCTCACTCTTCTTCTTGAAGAAGTATACCCAAGTGTATCATGAATAATCATCCACAATCACCAAGCAATACTTTCTACCCCCAAGACTATCAAAAGATGGAGGCCCGAAGAGATCCATGTGAAGGAGCTCTAGGGGTCTTTTTGAGTAGATGATAGTCGTGGGAGGGTGAGCCGTCTCATATAACTTTCCTTCAATGCAAGCCCTGCAAGCACGATCTTTGGCAAAGCTAACATTTGTTAGTCCATGGACATGGTCCTCCTTGAGAAGACTTTGCAAAGATCTCATATTGACATGGGCTAACCGGCGATGCCAAAGCCATCCCACATCAACTTTAGCCATTAGACATGTCGCAGTCCTAGTGGGTTGCTTCGAGAAGTTAACCACATAAAGACCGTTCTAGACATGTCCAACATAGGTTACTTTAAGAGTCTTGCTCCACAAGAGGGCCATGGTATCAATATCAAAGAATGTAGCAAAGCACATGAGTGCAAGTTGGCGAACATAAAGTAAATTGTATGCAAAGGACTCAACAAGCATGACTTTCTCGATCGTGAGATCATGAGAAACAACAACCTTGCCAAGCCCCAATACCTTAGAAGATGAAGCATCACCCCATTCGACGTTGGTGGCCATAGATGAACCAAGATGCACGTCCACCACCAAGTCTTTGCTTCCGGTCATATGATTTGTGGCTCCACTATTGAGCAACCATGATCCCCCACCGGAAGCAAACTCCTACAAGAGATCAATGCTTGGATTTAGGTACCCATTTGGTAATGGGTCCTTTGAGGTTAGTAACAAGGGTCTTAGGAACCCAAATAGACCATTCTAAGTACTCATAAGAAGAACCAACAAATTTAGCGAATACATGACCATCACTAGCATGACATAAAACATATGAAGGATTAAAGTCGTCGGCCATGTTTGATGGTATGGTGGGGTTTTTCTTGACACCACCACTCTTCACATTGTTCTTCTTCTTAGAGGCGCCCTCTCCTTCTTTCACAAAGGTTTGTCGGAGAGGGGGAGGTAGCTTGGTCTTGTCATTCTTCTTCTTCTTGGGCTTAGGAGCAAACCCAATTCCTTCCTTTGCCACAACCTCCTTTTGATTGCTCAAAAGGTTGTTGAGGTTCTTCTTACCTTGTATGCATGTCACAAGGCCTTTCTCAAGTTGCTTCTTCAACTTGTCATTTTGTTCAACAAGATGCACATGCTCGCAACATGGGTTAGTAGCATTTGCATTATCAATCAACACCATGCGAGGAAATATGGCCTTTTCCTTGGTTAGCGAAACTTGGAGTTGATCATGAGACTCCTTGAGAGAAACATGCATACCTTTCAAGGCCTTGTGAGCCTTGTCAAGTGTAACAAACCCCTCCTTGAGTCTATCGTGGTCAACCCCAAGTTTTGCCTTCTCGGAGTTAAGCATACGAGAGACAACTAAAGCATGATCGAGATCTTTCTTTAGTTTAGCATGATCATCGTTGTGTGACTCCTCAAGAGCCAAACGAAGACCACGCTCTTCCTCTAGAGCATTAGAGAGATCTGATATTTCATCGGCATAGTCTCGACTATGACCTTCCATTTTAGCAATGGTCTCCTCGTGAGCCTCGATCATGTCATTGGCCTCACCGAGTTGTTCCAAGAGAGCAACAAAATGCTTCTTGGGTTTGCCCTTGAGTTTGCTCATAAACAACTCAAACTCATTCTCTTCCTCCTTGGCTCCCTCACTCTCATCAATACAATCCGTTAATGAAGGATTAGAGATGATGGTAGTGTTCATGTTTGGAGTTACCTTGTTGGTGGCCTTAGCCATGAGACACTTGGCGGTGATGTTCTCATTTGGAGAGTCGAAGAGAGATGTGCGTGGAGTAGTAGCAATAGCAATTGTGGCCATGGTGACCATCTCATCATCTTCATCATTATCATCATCCACAACATATTCTTCTTGGGCCACCAACCCTTTGGGAGGAGTCTTCTTGTTGAAGTTGTTCTTGTTGGGATAAGACTTGGCCTTGTCCTTTTGGATAAGCTTGCCTCCAAAGTCTTCTCTTTTCTCATATGGGCAATCCGCAACGAAGTGGCTTACATTTCCACAGTTGAAGCATGTCCTTACTCGTTGCTTTCCCTTGTTTCCACTTGAGTTGTTCTTGTTGAAGTTGGGCCTCGTGTTCTTCTTGTTGCCCCAAAATTGCCGTGAAGCAAGAGCCATGTGCTCATGATAGGCATATTTGGTGTCCTCGGGGCAACTCTCATCATCATCCTCCTCCTCCTCTTCTTCCACACAAGCCTTGGCCTTCAAGGCAAGGTTAGGCTTCTTTGATCGTTGATCTCTCAAAACCGCATTGTCGGCGGTCTTATCCAAGATCCTCATGGCAACAAACTCATCTAACACTTCATTTGAAGACAAGTGGTGGAAGTCCGGTCTTTGACGGATGACAGAGGACATGGCCTTGAGAAACTTGCGCTTGATCCAATTGTCATCCGTGTCCTTACTTCCATGATCTCGAAGAGAGGCCGCAAGAGTGGTTAGTCTCCGATAAAGTTCACGAGGGTTTTCTTCTTCGATCATAGCAAACTCATCGGCTTCATCTTGCACAACTTCATAGTTTGAGCGTTGAATGCTAGCGCTCCCCTTGTACATAGTGCCAACATGCTCCCAAGCTTCTTTGGCCAAAGTGAAGGGTCGAAGATGTGCAATGTCTTCGGGAGGGATAGCATCTTGAAGTATGCAAAAAACAGACTCGTTGAATTGATGATCCGCAGTTTCTCTCAGAGTCATGTTGTCGGGATCACGTGGATAAAAAACTTTCTCAATGATTCTCCAAAGGTTAGTAGAGCAATGATTTAAATGACGTTTGAAGCGAAACATCCAAGTAGCAAAATCAGAATTTTTTATAAACTTAGGAAGGGGCCCAACGGAATTTAAATGCGGTGTGGGAACGGGTCCTCCATAGTGAGTAGGAGGAGTGGAGTAGGCAAAGATCCCACTTCCATTCTTAGTAACCGGGGCTTGTTCACTACTAGCTTCTCCCTTGTCGGGAGTAGCCTCCGACACGCTGGTAGCGGGATGAACCACTTCCAACGGTGTGGTGGATAATTTAAGCCCCTCAAGCAAATCTTTAAACATGCCTTTGACCTCGGTCGCTAGTGATTCTTTCAATGTGGTCATAGCCACATTAAACTCCTCACGAGAGACCGAGGCTCCCCCATCGGACATAGGCAAGGACGGAGTTCCACCGGAATGTCCCTCCGTCTCGACTACGTTGTCACCCATACTCTTTGGACGGTAAAGTCCTTAAAAAGAGACGAGGCTCTGATACCAATTGAAAGGATCGATATGGTTGACTAGAGGGGGGGGTGAATAGGCAACTAACAATTTTTAACTTTTCTTAACCACTTTAAATTAAGCGTCAAATTAAGTTGTCTCGATATGCTACTAAGATGACAACTTATTGGAAGTAAAGATAACAACCTCACAAGCAAGCTATATAAAATAAATAAGTAAAGCTTGCACAAGTAAAGGAAAGAAATAACCACAAGTGGAACCGGTGAAGACGAGGATGTGTTGCCGAAGTTCCTTCCCTTTGAGGGGAAGTACGTCTCCGTTGGAGCGGTGTGGAGGCACAATGCTCCCCAAGAAGCCACTAGGGACACCGTATTCTCCTCACGCCCTCACACAATGCAAGGTGCCGTGATTCCACTAGTGGTGCCCTTGAAGGCGGCAACCGAACCTTTACAAACAAGGTTGGGGCTATCTCCACAACCGAATTGGAGGCTCCCAACGACACCACGAAGCTTCACCACAATGGAATATGGCTTCGAGGTGACCTCAACTGTCTAGGGTGCTCAAACACCCAAGAGTAACAAGATCCGCTAGGGATTAGTGGGGGGAATAAAATATCTCTTGGTGGAAGTGTAGATCAATGCCTTCTCAAGCAATCCCGAGCAAATCAACAAGTTTGATTGGCTAGGGAGAGAGATCGGGCGAAAATGGAGCTTGGAGCAACAATGGAGTATTTGGGGGAAGAGGTGAGTCAACAAGGAGGAAGAAGATGCCTTTATATAGTGGGGGGAACAATCCAACCGTTCCCCCCTCACTCAGCCCCGCAGAGAGCGGTACTACCGCTTGAGCGAGCGGTACTACCGCTTGAGCGAGTGGTACTACCGCTTATCAAGCGGTACTACTGTTTCCCTTCAAGCGGTACTGCCGCGCAAGGGGGCTGGGATCCAGAGCGGTACTACCGCGGTCGTAGGGCGGTACTACCGCTGGGGAGCGGTACTACCGCTACTACTACCGCTCCTAGTGCCGCAAAACCCGACACGAGAAAAAGCGCTCTCGAGTCGAGGCGGTAGTAAAACGGAGCAGCAGCGGTACTGCCGCAGAGTGCAACAAGCGGTACTACCGCTTAGTGGAGCGGTACTACCGCTTAATGCACTTGGGCGGTACTACCGCTGAGGCCCGCGGTACTACCGCTGGGGCCAGGAAAACCAGAGAAGGGGGAAAGAAGAACTCCATTGAGGCGGGAAGGTATGGTGGGTGCGATAAGGAAGTGTACGTGTTGATTCCACCCAAACCTTACCAAAGCGGATCCCCTCTTAATAGTACGGCTTTCCTATTACTCAAAACCACAGAAAAAGAAGCAAAAGGAAACACCGTCTTCCATAAATTCCGAGGGGCACATAATCGTGTTGTGCCTAGGAGAGATAGATATGAAAGAGCTTAGAGCACACGATTAGTCCGCAAAAGCATTCTCATCAATCACCAAAACACCATCGGGCTAAATATGCCCTTATATTATCAATCTTATATTCATCATGGGGATTAAATAGATTTTCAAGATCATAAGAAGAATCACCCCAATCATGATCATTGCAACAAGTAGTGGACATAGCAATACTAGCATCCCCAAGCTTAGGGTTTTGCATATCATTAACACAATAGACATTTATAATAGCATCATTGCAATCATGCTTTTTATTTAAGGAGCTAACATGAATAACCTTTTCTTTCAACAATTCCTCACAATTTTCAGATTCATAAATTTCAAGCAAAACCCCATAAACATAATCTAGTGCACGCAGCTCACTAGCAATATGTTCAACATAATTGGATCTCTTAAAGAGATTACCAAGTGGATGAGGATTCATACTTTAGCAAGCGAAGATGCAAGCTAATTGAGGGCACATAGCAACACAAACAAACAAGAGGCAAGGGAACGATAAACACACGGCAAAAGAAGGGCAAATACAACGGCAAGGGTGAAGTGGGGGAGAGGAAAACGAGAGGCAAAAAAAGTAATGCGAAGGATAAGGGTTTGTGATAGGTACTTGGTATATGACTTTTGCGTAAGCCTCCCCGGCAACGGCGCCAGAAATTCTTCTTGCTACTTCTCGAGCTTGCGTTGTATTCCCTCGAAGAGGAAAGCGAGATGCAACACAGTAGCGTAAGTATTTCCCTCAGTTTTTGAGAACCAAGGTATCGATCCAGTAGGAGACCACGCGCGAGTCCCTCACACCTGCACAAACAAATAAGTACTTCGCAGCCAACGTGATAAGGGGTTGTCAATCCCTTTATGGTCACTTACGAAAGTGAGATCTGATAGAGATGATAGTTTATATTTTTGGTATTTTTGTTTATAAGAAC
Organism: Secale cereale; assembly: GCA_902687465.1. Classification (NCBI taxonomy): domain Eukaryota; kingdom Viridiplantae; phylum Streptophyta; class Magnoliopsida; order Poales; family Poaceae; genus Secale; species Secale cereale. The sequence goes on from LR738713.1 coordinate 729,703,822, forward strand.
AACAAATAAAAGTGATAAAAGTAATGTAGATGTAGATTGATATGTTGAGAATAGACCCGGGGGCCATAGTGTTCTCTAGTGGCTTCTCTCATGATAGCGATATTCTACGGCGGGTAAACAAATTATTGTCGAGCAATTGATAGAAAAGCGAATAATTATGAGACTATCTAGGCATAATCATTGTATATAGGCATCACGTCCGAGACAAGTAGACCGAAACGATTCTGCATCTACTACTATTACTCCACACATCGACCGCTATCCAGCATGCATCTAGTGTATTGAGTTCATAAGAACAGAGTAACACCTTAAGCAAGATGACATGATGTAGAGGGATAAACTCAAGCAATATGATATAAACCCCATCTTTTTATCCTCGATGGCAACAATACAATACGTGCCTTGCTGCCCCTACTGTCACTGGGAAAGGACACCGCAAGATTGAACCCAAAGCCAAGCACTTCCCCCATTGCAAGAACTATAGATCTAGTAGGCCAAACCAAACCAATAATTCGAAGAGACTTGCAAGGATATTATGAGCACACATAATTCATCGGATCTCGACAAACACACCGCAAAAAGAGATTACATCGAATAGATCTCCTCGAAGACCGAGGAGAACTTTGTATTGAGATCCAGCGAGAGAGATGAAGCCGTATAGATACTAGCTATCGACCTGAAGGTCTGTGGTAAACTACTCAAAACTCATGGTGAGGGCGATGATGATGATGATGATGAACTCTGTGATGGATCCCCCTCCGGTGGAGCTCCGGAACAGGCTCCAAGATGGGATCTCACGGGAACAGAAGGTTAAGGCGGTGGAATTAGGGTTTTCTCTCGGTTGTCGAAGGTTTCGGGGTACGTAGACTTATATAGGAGGAAGGAGGACACCGGGGAACGCTCGAGGGGCCCACGAGTTAGGGGGGCGCGCCCCCCACCCTCGTGGGCGCCTCGATGCTCCCCTGACATGGTTCTCAAGTTCCCTGTGCGTGATTTTATCCAAAAATATCTCTCGCGAAGGTTTCATTCCTTTTGGATTCCGTTTGATATTATTTTCCTGTAAAACCCTAAAACAGGCAAAAACATCAATCTGGACTGGGCCTTTGGGTTAGTAGGTTAGTCCCAAAAATGGTATAAAAGTGTATGATAAAGCCCATTAAACATCCAAGACTTCGTAAATAATAGCATGGAACAATAAAAAATTATAGATATGTTGGAGACGTATCAAGGGGCTAAATAAAAAAATAAAAAAGAGAGAGAAAGGCCCTCCAAAAAAATGAGAGACAAGAGAGAAGGGACAATTGCTACTATCCTTTTCCACACTTGTGCTTCAAAGTAGCACCATGTTCTTCATGATAGAGAGTCTCATGTTTAAGTCACTTTCATATACTAGTGGGAATTTTCATTATATAACTTGGCTTGTATATTCCAACGATGGGCTTCCTCAAATGGTCTAGGGCTTCGTGAGCAAGCAAGTTGGATGCACACCCACTTAGTTTCTTTTGTTGAGCTTTCATACATATTTAGCTCTAGTGCATCCGTTGCATGGCAAACCCTACTCACTCACATTGATATCTATTGATGGGCATCTCCATAGCCCGTTCATACGCCTAGTCGATGTGAGACTATCTCCCTCCTTTTTGTCTTCTCCACAACCACCACTCTATTCCACCCATAGTGCTATGTCCATGGCTCACGCTCATGTATTGCATGAAAATTGAAAGGTTTGAAAGATTAGAGTATGAAAACAAGTGCTTGGCTGGAACCAGGGTTGTGCATGATCTGAATATTTTGTGTGATGAAGAGGGAGCATAGCTAGACTATATGATTTTGTAGGGATAACTTTCTTTAGCCATAGTATTTTGAGAAGACATGATTGCTTTGTTAGTATGTTTGAAGAAGTATTATTTCTTATGTCAATATAGACTTTTGTCTTGAATCTTTTAGATCTAAACATTCATGCTCAATTAATAGAACTACATTGAAATTTATGTTGGTTAGCATTCCACATCAAAAATTCTATTTTTATCATTTACCTACTCGAGGACGAGCAGGAATTAAGCTTGGGGATGCTTGATACGTCTCCAACGTATCTATAATTTTTTATTGCTCCATGCTATTATTTATGATGTTTTGGATGTTTAATGGGCTTTGTTATACACTTGTATATTATTTTTGGGACTAACCTATTAACCCAAAGGCCCAGTCCAGATTGTTGTTTTTTTGCCTATTTCAGGGTTTTACAAAAAAGGAATATCAAACGGAGTCCAAATGGAATGAAACCTTCGGGAGAGATATTTTTGGAACAAAATACGCACGGGAGACTTGAGAACCACATAGTAGGGCTGATGTGGCATCCACAAGGGTGGGGGGCGCGCCCCCCTGCCTCGTGGGCACCCCGTCTGGCCCTCGGTGCCCTCCTTCTTCCTATATATATCTATGTACCCCGAAACCATCAGAACAACAGAAATAACCCTAGTTCCACCGCCACAACATTCTGTTCCCGTGAGATCCCATCTTGGGGCCCATTCCGGAGCTCCGCCGGAGGGGGGATCTTCCATGGAGTGCTTCTACATCATCATCATCGCCTCACCATGAGTTGTGAGTAGTTTACCACAGACCTTCGGGTCCATAGCTAGTATCTAGATGGCTTCTTCTCTCTCTTTGGATCTCAATACCAAGTTCTCCTCGGTCTTTGAGGAGATCTATTCGATGTAATCTCTTTTTGTGGTGTGTTTGTCGAGATCCGATGAATTGTGGGTTTATGATCAAGATTATCTATGAGAAATATTTGGTTCTTTTCTGAACTCTTTTTGTATGATTATAATATCCTTGCAAGTCTCTTTGAATTATTGGTTTGGTTTGGCCTACTAGATCTATAGTTCTTGCAATGGGAGAAGTGCTTGGCTTTGGGTTCAATCTTGCGTTGTCCTTTCCCAGTGACAGTAGGGGCATCAAGGCACGTATTGTATTGTTGCCATCGAGGATAAAAAGATGGGGTTTATATCACTATGTTTGAGTTTATCCCTCTACATCATGTCATCTTGCTTAAGGTGTTACTCTGTTCTTATGAACTTAATACTCTAGATGCATGCTGGATAGCGGTCGATGTGTGGAGTAATAGTAGTAGATGCAGAATCGTTTCGGTCTACTTGTCTCGGACGTGATGCCTATATATAATGATCATGCCTAGATAATTTCATAATTATTCGCTTTTCTATCAATTGCTCGACAGTAATTTGTTTACCCGCCGTAGAATACCGCTATCATGAGAGAAGCCACTAGAGAAAACTATGGCCTCCGGGTCTATTCTCAACATATCAATCTACACTCTACTTTACTTTTCCGCTTTTACTTTATGTTATTATATCAAAAAAACATAAATATCAACTATCATCTCTATCAGTTCTCACTTTCGTAAGTGACAGTAAAGGGATTGACAACCCCTTATCGCGTTGGCTGCGAAGTTCTTATTTGTTTGTGCAGGTGCGAGGGACTCGTGCATGGTCTCCTACTGGATAGATACCTTGGTTCTCAAAAACTAAGGGAACTACTTACGCTACTGTGTTGCATCACCCTTTCCTCTTCGAGGGAATACAACGCAAGCTCGAGAAGTAGCATGCCACTTTTGCTATGAATGATGCTTATGATGGTACTACTATATTTGATAAAATTGTGCCACTAGGTGAATTACTTGATGAACATCTTGCAAGATCTAGAACTATTGATTATGCTAAAGATAATGTGTCGGTGTATTTGGATCGACACCTATGGGATCACAAGAATCCCTACTACGGATGCGGGGCGCGGGGTTGAGAGAATAGCGGATCTAACGATCAGGACACGGTTCCTTTACCCAGGTTCGGGCCGCAAAGATGCGTAAAACCCTACTCCTGCTTTGGTGGATTATATGTTGGTGTTCTTCACCTAACGAGGAGCTCCAAAAGAGTCGTGAGGGGTTCCGAAAATCCGAATCCTTCTCCTGGTCGCCTCGGGCCTCCTTTTATAGGAAAAAGGGGTTGCCATAGTGGCACACATGTGGGGACCCCGACTCGTAAGTCGTGATCACCGAATGCACGTGTACAGTGATCCCATAGATCAATGCTCACTGAACACACAGAAGCTGAATAAAAAGAGTCTTACATCCTTACATACCGTGTTACACAAATAGGACCATAATGGTCAAGTCTTGAGTATATCATCACAGCGGAAAATCTTCAAAGACAACTGGGACCCATGCCATCTGCCTTAACCCTACAGGCATTCTGACTGGGAAGCGTCCTAGCTCGCATGCTCGTCACCGAGAAATCTTCATCATAACCTGTTCTCTCATGCCTGGCCAATAAAATAACCAGTGGCAAGCCAATGAGTACATTGAATGTACTCGCAAGCAACCCAAGTGTGGTAACAGAACAATTATGCAAGGCTCTACTACTAAATTGGTAGTTTTGCGGAAAGCTAGTTTTTCATGTGCAAGTATGATCAACATATAACAAGAATATGCATGTGTCTGTAACAAGTATCAGGAGGTCACAGACATCACTTTCAAGGAAGAGTTGTAATCAACTCATGCTCAAGCTCATTGTGACTTCCTCACAATCACATCAACAATATCACTGAACCATGTTGACTTCATCAATATCACTGAACCATGTTGACTTCATCAATATCACTGAACCATGTTGTTTCCTCCCACACACACACCAGGTTTCGCAAACATTGGACATAGCCCAAGAGTGGTTACCCAACTGTCCATGACCGTGGACGCGGCTATTCGAATAGTTTTACACTCTGCAGAGGTTGCACACTTTACCCACTAGATCCGGGGAACTTCCGTGTCATCCACGACCCGCGGTACCTCAAGTACCCGGGATAAGCACCCGATCACTATCTTTCCCTAGGCGACACTAATATGGAGTCCACTCGATTGGTAACAGCCCCGTGCCAAACATTTCACATTTCAAGGTTTGTGGAGACTCGCTCCGTATTCATCACATAACACAAGCACGGGGTACCAACGGTGTGTCCGGTGCCCTGTGAAAACAGTCATGGCCGCCTATCCAAGCACGACCCCGTCCCGAGAGTGACCTCATGTCACTCCCGTCACTAGTAATGCGGGCACCATGCTAGTATCGACCTAGGTAATCAATAATGCCCTTTCCCATATAAGGGTAGAGTGGTTGCGCATGTAAGGTTGGAATAACGGTCGCAACTTAAACCAATCCGTTTTCAAAACAACATACACACTTGCCTCGGTACACCACTTCGTCATCAAGTGGTTACCCCTCCCACCTTCTCCCTCGGGCATAAATGGCACCCGACGGGGTTTTCGAAAAGTCTTTTGAAAGTATCCTGCCTCCGTCATCATGCATATACCCGTCCCATTTGCGTAGCCACTATTAAAGCATCCTAACTACTCCCACCCACATAACCCTCATAGGAAGGTAGGGTCATGTTTGATGCAAGTTTCAACAGTAAGGTAACAAAGGTAGCAACCAAAGTGGTTTCCACCTCAACAGGATTCCGATGCATTGAATAATAAGGTGCTATGAGACATGCATAAAAAGGTTTCTTGGACATGGTCAAAGGGCTGCTTGCCTTATTCTTCAGAGTCTTCAAATCTTCTGGTCCATCTCCGAATACTCCGTTTATTACGTCAACTAACGATGGAAACAATCGTAATAAGCAACACAATCAAAGCAAAAATGAAAGTGCTCTAAAAATAGGAGTTGGACTTTTCTAGGATACCTCTGGTCATATTAGAAATGACCAAGGTGGTTTCATAGGTGTTGGATCAATGGGTAGTTGGGAACATTTCAATATGATGGAACCAAAGGGTTTATGGATTTGGAAGAAGTATACAGAAATAATTCCTTGAATGATGAGCAAAGGTACCCATCATCAAGTCATGATTTTAGAAGCATTTAGGAGTTGGTTTCACTGGATTTGGGTTTGAAATGAATTTCCTAGGATTTTGCAAAGCTGATAAATAGGAAGAAATGGCTAAATATTTGGTGGGGTACAGAAACTATTATTAAAAATGTTCCAAAACTAAGTTTGGACATGACAAGCATCTAGGAACTTGAATCACTGCATTTGGATCCAAAATGAGCTCTCTGTGATTTTCTAAAGTTAATCACAAAAAGTGGAAAATGGGCATTTGATAAATATTTGTATAGGAAAAGTTTCTCGAATAATGTGCATGTTGCACCATGTGATAGGGCATGATTTTAGAAGCTACCAGAAATTTGAATCATGCAATTTGGAGTTCATATGAATATTCTAGGCATTTTTGAAGTTGGCAGAATAAAGAAAAAGGAAAAGAATAGGGGTTATACCCTTATACAGTGCTTTGGGCGAGGCCCAGCTAACCAACGCCCACTGGGCTCAGCCCAGTGGCTCAGTGGCGGGATGGAGGCGGTGACGCCGAAGGCGTAGTTACGGCGGGGCGCCACCACCGCAGGAAAACGCAGCCACCGAAGTGCGCTTCCACTTATCGGGGAGGGGCCACCCGTCAGCTTCTTGCACCGGGCCGGTGGCGCTTACAGGCGGGGCCCGCCTGTCGGGTTCGTCGTTCTCCCCCCGCCCGACGCAGAGGAGGAGGCAGGGGCGACGCCGGCGTCGTTCCCCGGCGGCTCCGGCCGTCCCAGGTGGTGCCCGGCGCACTGGAGGCCCCAGCGGAGCAAGCCGCACCCATCCCTGGCCTCCAAGCGGGTCGGGAGGAGCAGAAGCGGCGGCGGCCGAGGCGTCGGCGGCGGCTCGGGTCGAGACGGGGTGGTGCCAGAGAATGCTTGGGGAAAGGAAGGAAGGAGTGGGGGGAATCTCCACGGTCCTGGGGTCTTCCTCCTGGTGGCCAACAGAGAAGGGGGAGGAGAGAACGGCCGAGGCGCCCGAATCCGAGCGGCGGACGGCGGCGGCACTCCGGCCTTGGAGGGGCAAGGAGGCCACGGGAGGGAGGTTGGGGATGTCTGGGAGGTGCACGGAGAAGAGGAGGATCCAACAGAGGCAAGAGGTGCTCGGGGGGAGGCCTTAAATAGCTGCAGCCACGGTGCACCGTGAGCGATGTCCATGGACGCGCTCGGGCGTGCTCGTGGAGAGAGGAGGAGGGCCGGGGAGGATAGGGCCGACCGTCCTGTAGGTCGTGGACGTCGAGGGCACCTCGGGGGACACGCTCTCTCTGCCCAAGGTTGTCGGAGGCAGCCGATTGGGGGCGGCTACAGTGCGGGAGCGCACTGTAGCGCGCTCCAGAGCACGTCTTTGGCCGGCATGGTCGTGTCTATGCTTTCCAGGCCGTGTCCTCTAGTGTCCAGCAGTGTCCAGGGGGTAGAGGGAGTAGTAAAGAATTGCTCTGTGGTCTTGGATGCCCTGGGGAACCACTGGGATGAGGAGGGAGGTGAAGGAGGAGAAGAAGGTGGCTGTCCACAAGGGTAAAAATGGGGTTTTTACCCTCCAATAATTGAGATAAGGCAGAGGAGAGTTACTGGAGGTAGAATAGGACTAGGGGAAGCTGTGGTAAGAATTTGGGGCCATGGAGAAGAGTAAAAGAGGTTCAACCACTAGTTTTGGTAAATGAACAGAAGGTGTTTGATCAGTGTTTGGTCAAGCAAATGACATCCACTTGACATGGGACTTAACAGGATCAAATGTCACCTATAATTAGGCCCCTACACCAAATTTGAGCTCATTTGGGCAAAGTGGCCAATGTAACTTTGGTGAACCCTAGAAATGAACAGAAATGGTTTCACCATGTTTGAGTCAAGAAAATCATCTCCCCTTGATGCACCACTTGGTGTAGCATCATCATTTGGGGTTATGAACATGCCCACAAAGTTTGAGGCTCCAGATAAAAAGTTGGCAATGTAAAGTTGTTCAAATTTGCATTTGAACAGAAAGGGTTTTGAGGTGATCTGATCAAGTTTCTCTTTTCCAAATCTTAAGCCATTTGTTCTAGATGCCTTATTAGGCCATTCTAGCATGTGCACCAAATTTGAGAGCATTTGGACAAGTTTGGCAATGTAGAGTTGCTCAAACCTCAAATATGGACAAAATGGTTTTGAAGGGGTTTGAGGATGATTTCTTGATCTTCAAGGCATGAGGCTTTGCAAGATCATCAAATATGTCATATATGACATGATAGAATTTCCCTGGAATTTTTGGAGAATATTTCCTTTGTAAATATTTCAAAAGCTTGAAATATCCAGAAAGGGTTTTGGAAGGATTTGTCCAATATTTTGAACATGACCATGTGTTGAAACTCTTATATATGGACAATATATGTCCTATGAGTCTCCCTGAATTTTGGCAAATATTTTTGAAATGATTAAATAATGTTTCCCTATTAAAGACCATTTCTGGCCTTAAGAAAAAGCTTTTAAATAAAATATAAAAATAACTTTTAAAATTATAATTTTGTGGTTTCTCGGAGTCCTATACCTAATAGGATTCAAATAAACTTTTTTAAAGATTTTTCTCACCTTAAATAAGGTACTTGCAGTGCAAACCTCAATTTAGGGGTTTTTGGAAAACTAATTTTTGAAAATACCATTTGGCCAAAATATTTTTATAAGAAAATCCTATACTGGTCTATACACATGGCATGATCATTGGGAAAAGGTTTTGGGTCAAGGAGATGAAGTATAAGAGTTGGAGGATTTATTTGATTTTTAGAGCACTAGCAAACAGCAGACAAAAGTCAAATCAAGCAAAGTCAACAACACTCAAAAGTTTTTGCAAATCCACATTTTCAACATGAAAATAAGCTTAAGCAATGTGACATGAAAATCAGGGTGTGACAGACCTACCCCCCTTACAAGAATCTCGTCCCCGAGATTCCCAGACTAGGCGTGGAAAGAAAGGCGGAGTCTTGGATACGGGGTAGTCTTCACTTCTTCCTGTTGGTTCTGCTGTGGTGCTCCTTGGAATCCTGAAGTGCTTAATGGTATGGCTTCTTGCTTGATGCCATCCCTGATGGAGGTTGCTGAGGGGTCTCTTGCATAGGTTAGGTTGGGTTAGCTGTCAAAGGCTCGGTGATCGATGTCCTTGCGGGCATTGGGCTAGCTAGGAGGTAAGAAGTACTTCCAGAGTGGGGGCTCGTGGAAGATTTGGTGCACGGAGGGAATCTCAGGTGGTAGATTTAGCTGGGGAGCCGTCTACCACATGACTTGCAGTGATCTCAAAGGGTCCAATGAACCTTAGTGCGAGCTTCCCCTTGACGTGGAAACGCTTGGTTCCCTTCACAGGAGTTACCCGCAGGTACATGTGGTCCCTGATATGGAAACTCATGTTCCGACGGCGAGTGTCAGCATAGCTCCTTTGCCTTGACTTGGCTGCCTTCAAACGTTCTCTGACTAGTTGGACTTGCTCTTCCGCTGCGCGGAGAATACCTGATCCAAGGACTAGCCCTTCTCCAGTCTCTGACCAGTTGAGGGGTGTGTGACATCTGCGTCCGTACAACGCCTCAATTGGTGCCATCAGAAGGCTCGACTTGGTAACCGTTGTTATAGGAGAACTCGGCAAAAAGGGAGACAATCCTCCCACTTGGCTCCATATGCCAAGACACAGGCTCGGAGTCATGACTTCGAGAATCTGATTGACTCGCTCAGTCTGACCTCCGGTCTGTGGGTGGAAAGCCGTGCTGAAAGATACTTGGTTCCCAAGGCTTCTCGGAACTTCTTCCAGAACCTTAAGGTGAACTGGGTTCCTCGATCTGACACAATTTCCTTGGGAACGCCGTGAAGACTTACGATTCGGTCGATGTAGAGAGCTGCCAGCCGGTTGCCATCATAAGGGGTCTTGACAGGAATGAAATGGACTACCTTGGTCAAATGATCGACTATGACACAGATAGAGTCATGTCCTCTATTCGACCTCGGTAATCCAGTGATGAAGTTCATTGCGTTTATCCCACTTCCACTCAGAAGCCTTGAGTGGTTGAAGCAATCCAGCGGGTCGCTGATTTTCAGCTTGACCCTTTGGCACACACCACACTCTGCAACATAGGTTGCATATCTCTCTTTTCATCTCGTGCCACCGGAATCGTGCCTTCAAGTCTTGATACAATCTTGGTGTGAGCGTTCCTTCGACACGGAAAAGCTCGGCTCCATTGAGGAGTGGTTTGCAGATACGCCCGGTCTTCGACGCGGAAGTTTCTTCTTGATGACGGTGGTCGGTGTAGATCTTCCTTCTTGACAGGGCGGTCTTCAGATGTCTTCTATCCAGCTGTCCGTCTCTTCTTTGTCTTCGGGCAGACAAGTAGGCCATCAAATAATGATGTTACCCAACTTGTCCAATTGCTCCATGAGGTCTAAGGGGTACGCAAGGTAGGCTGAGGTATTGGTGGTGGTCTCCGATGAGTATTTGCAGAGGCCTTCCTGACTCTGAGTCAAGGCCCGTGGTTAGAATCTGACCAGGTTGTGGCTCGGTGGGGCTTAAGGGTTTCAAGGATTCTAGTGAGTGAGTGAACTTATATCATCTTATCCTTAAACACATTTTCTGAGATGCCAATAGCTCTATCTAGTACTCCGAACGGAAAAGCATCTTCTCGCAGAGACCAACTTCAATCACCACTCATTGCCATACATATCCTCATGATTCTCAAGAGACGGTCTCACAAAATTATACTTGTCTAAGATCCCCAAATCCATATGCACGTCTACCTCTAAAATCCAAAGGTAGATCATACATGCTGCTGAGCTTAAATTAAACTCCACAATCCAAGCACTCAACCTAGTCTTGCAAGGCTCAAGATAATGCATCTCTAATCTAAGGAAACACGTCATATGCCACTCCAAGATTTGTTTCCTTCCTATAGATCAACTCCAATAGCCCGGTAATTACCATCAATCACCACATAATCCAACAATCCTACAAATCCGATGTCTACAGTGATCCACAAGATCTCAATACCCTATGATATCCAAACACTGGGAAGGACTACGCATCACGACAGTATGTCCACCAAATTCCCACCCTCCGGGTCAAGTAAACTCCAAGATCATGACTAAATAGATCCCTAAATCATCTCCGACAAATAATCCAATCTCCTAGGTTATTGTCCACCGAGAAACATGGTATCATGATCAAGATCATCGGTCTAAATCCAATTTACTCCGAACCATGCAGACATATCCAGCATCTATACCAACCAGAATCACCTACATAAATCCAAGTCTCATGCCCAACGGGCACTTCTACATACTTCCCCAAAGTCATGATCTCATCAATATGAAAACCTCATAATCCATCAAGGTCTCAGATAATTCCTCGAAGTCACTGATATAAACCACCAAGTCATCTGTCCAATATCCTCGAACTGGTCTATCTATGGCATCGTCAGACCTCGTGCTATATCTGGATGAAAATGTGCTCACTCATCGTGTCCACTAGCTCCTTTACGAACCCAGTGTTGTGCAAGGCTACAAAGGCTTAACAGGTTCTCTCGCCTTACCATGAGTTAGGCACATGGTTAAGGATTCGTGCTGGAGTGTCTCGGGAAGTCTCAAAGGGTCTAGGAAAAGGGGTTACTGGTCTGGAGGGTTAAACATAACACTACGGGGTTGCACTTGGTCACGGGGGTTGTAGCAGAAGTCTTCAGTGCCAGTTGGCTGTCGAGGTTGAATCCTTGGTGCATCTTGTCTTGCGGGTCTTCAGTTGGGGAGAGAGAGAATAGAGGGAAGAAGCAGCGTAGAGGAGGGAAATGCCTAAAGGGGGTTCTATAGTGCAGGTGCAACAAACAGGTGCAAAAAGGCAGAAACAAAAGAAGCAAGGCAAGGGAGGTGATATAGCCATGCACTTGTTGCCTGGGGCAAAAGTGCGACTTATATCAAAACACAAACGAATAAAAGCAAACAACACACAATCATGGTTCTATTCGAACCATCATATGGACTCGACTGCGCATGGGGGGTACACGACTCATCCTACCCTAGGGGTTCTCGGACTCTGGGTCGTGACTTGTGCCTCGTGCAGTCTCCTGAGCTTCCTCGGGTGTTGCTATGTCCCTTGTAGTTGCTTGATGAATGATCCGGGTTGATCCTGAAGAATCTTCAACATCTTCTCGCCTGATGAGGTGATGGGGTGAAGGTGCCTCCTTGTAGCTGGCGTTGACTTGGTTTTCTCTAGTCTCTTTAATCATGACGATCCTTGTGCCTTCTGGGACGTCGAGGGTACCAGGTAGGCAATCCATATGTAATGATAATAACAAAGCATAATAGAGGTCCAACATGTTGATTTCGTTGATAAAAACATCGACACCAAGAGCTGGGAATGAAGAGAACCGTTTTCCTGCTCACTATAGTGAGGCGGACCAAATGGCAAGGTTCTCGTCCACCGCTGGTTGTCGATACAACAACGGTAGTGACATGATTACTCTATTAGCGATGCATATCATGATTTTGCACAACCTATAGCCTGGTCACCATAGGCCAACATTGCATCATCTTGGGACACTGTCAAGGGTACCACCATCTTCTGGGTCTTCATGTCCTCATCCACCAAGGACGTAACTTCCATTGGTATCGTCTTGTCGTGGTGTCACCAATCTTGTGTGCAAAAGTGGTGGGTGAGTGTTTGGCAAGGTGCACTCCACGGGGATTACAGAAAATCCAGTGGTCAGGGGCATAAGGGTTCTAGCGACCAAGGTTTTGAAGGGGAAGAGGTCAAGTATAGCCTAGTTTTCGAAAAACTGAGAAGGGAAGAGAAGTATAGATAGTTTTGAAAACTAGTAGTAGTTTTGAAAATAGTTTTACCCTATCTAACGACCATGCTAACTAAGGCTTCCTACAGTCAGGATGGCTCTGATACCAGCTCTGTGGGGACCCCGACTCGTAAGTCGTGATCACCGAATGCACGTGTACAGTGATCCCAGAGATCAATGCTCACTGAACACACAGAAGCTGAATAACAAGAGTCTTACATCCTTACATACCGTGTTACACAAATAGGACCATAATGGTCAAGTCTTGAGTATATCATCGCAGCGGAAAATCTTCAAAGACAACTGGGACCCATGCCATCTGCCTTAACCCTACAGGCATTCTGACTGGGAAGCGTCCTAGCTCGCATGCTCGTCACCGAGAAATCTTCATCATAACCTGTTCTCTCATGCCTGGCCAATAAAATAACCAGTGGCAAGCCAATGAGTACATTGAATGTACTCGCAAGCAACCCAAGTGTGGTAACAGAATAATTATGCAAGGCTCTACTACTAAATTGGTAGTTTTGCGGAAAGCTAGTTTTTCATGTGCAAGTATGATCAACATATAACAAGAATATGCATGTGTCTGTAACAAGTATCAGGAGATCATAGACATCACTTTCAAGGAAGAGTTGTAATCAACTCATGCTCAAGCTCATTGTGACTTCCTCACAATCACATCAACAATATCACTGAAACATGTTGACTTCATCAATATCACTGAACCATGTTGACTTCATCAATATAACTGAACCATGTTGTTTCCTCCCACACACACCAGGTTTCGCAAACATTGGACGTAGCCCAAGAGCGGTTACCCAACTGTCCATGACCGTGGACGCGGCTATTCGAATAGTTTTACACTCTGCAGAGGTTGCACACTTTACCCACTAGATCCGGGGAACTTCCGTGTCATCCACGACCCGCGGTACCTCAAGTACCCGGGGTAAGCACCCGATCACTATCTTTCCCTAGGCGACACTAATATGGAGTCCACTCGATTGGTAACAGCCCCGTGCCAAACATTTCACATTTCAAGGTTTGTGGAGATTCGCTCCGTATTCATCACATAACACAAGCACGGGGTACCAACTGTGTGTCCGGTGCCCTGTGAAAACAGTCATGGCCGCCTATCCAAGCACGACCCCGTCCCGAGAGTGACCTCATGTCACTCCCGTCACTAGTAATGCGGGCACCATGCTAGTATCGACCTAGGTAATCAATAATGCCCTTTCCCATATAAGGGTAGAGTGGTTGCGCATGTAAGGTTGGAATAACGGTCGCAACTTAAACCAATCCGTTTTCAAAACAACATACACACTTGCCTCGGTACACCACTTCGTCATCAAGTGGTTACCCCTCTCACCTTCTCCCTCGGGCATAAATGGCACCCGACGGGGTTTTCGAAAAGTCTTTTGAAAGTATCATGCCTCCGTCATCATGCATATACCCGTCCCATTTGCGTAGCCACTATTAAAGCATCCTAACTACTCCCACCCACATAACCCTCATAGGAAGGTAGGGTCATGTTTGATGCAAGTTTCAACAGTAAGGTAACAAAGGTAGCAACCAAAGTGGTTTCCACCTCAACAGGATTCCGATGCATTGAATAATAAGGTGCTATGAGACATGCATAAAAAGGTTTCTTGGACATGGTCAAAGGGCTGCTTGCCTTATTCTTCAGAGTCTTCAAATCTTCTGGTCCATCTCCGAATACTCCGTTTATTACGTCAACTAACGATGGAAACAATCGTAATAAGCAACACAATCAAAGCAAAAATGAAAGTGCTCTAAAAATAGGAGTTGGACTTTTGTAGGATACCTCTGGTCATATTAGAAATGACCAAGGTGGTTTCATAGGTGTTGGATCAATGGGTAGTTGGGAACATTTCAATATGATGGAACCAAAGGGTTTATGGATTTGGAAGAAGTATACAGAAATAATTCCTTGAATGATGAGCAAAGGTACCCATCATCAAGTCATGATTTTAGAAGCATTTAGGAGTTGGTTTCACTGGATTTGGGTTTGAAATGAATTTCCTAGGATTTTGCAAAGCTGATAAATAGGAAGAAATGGCTAAATATTTGGTGGGGTACAGAAACTATTATTAAAAATGTTCCAAAACTATGTTTGGACATGACAAGCATCTAGGAACTTGAATCACTGCATTTGGATCCAAAATGAGCTCTCTGTGATTTTCTAAAGTTAATCACAGAAAGTGGAAAATGGGCATTTGATAAATATTTGTATAGAAAAAGTTTCTGGAATAATGTGCATGTTGCACCATGTGATAGGGCATGATTTTAGAAGCTACCAGAAATTTGAATCATGCAATTTGGAGTTCATATGAATATTCTAGGCATTTTTGAAGTTGGCAGAATAAAGAAAAAGGAAAAGAATAGGGGTTATACCCTTATACAGTGCTTTGGGAGAGGCCCAGCTAACCAACGCCCACTGGGCTCAGCCCAGTGGCTCAGCGGCGGGATGGAGGCGGTGACGCCGAAGGCGTAGTTACGGCGGGGCGCCACCACCGCAGGAAAACGCAGCCACCGAAGTGCGCTTCCACTTATCGGGGAGGGGCCACCCGTCAGCTGCTTGCACCGGGTCGGTGGCGCTTACATGCGGGGCCCGCCTGTCGGGTTCGTCGTTCTCCCCCCGCCCGACGCAGAGGAGGAGGCAGGGGCGACGCCGGCGCCGTTCCCCGGCGGCTCCGGCCGTCCCCGGTGGTGCCCGGCGCACTGGAGGCCCCAGCGGAGCAAGCCGCGCCCTTCCCTGGCCTCCAAGCGGGCCGGGAGGAGCAGAAGCGGTGGCGGCCGAGGCGTCGGCGGCGGCTCGGGTCGAGACGGGGTGGTGCCTGAGAATGCTTGGGGAAAGGAAGGAAGGAGTGGGGGGAATCTCCACGGTCCTGGGGTCTTCCTCCTGGTGGCCAACAGAGAAGGGGGAGGAGAGAACGGCCGAGGCGCCCGAATCCGAGCGGCGGACGGTGGCGGCACTCCGGCCTTGGAGGGGCAAGGAGGCCACGGGAGGGAGGTTGGGGATGTCTGGGAGGTGCACTGAGAAGAGGAGGATCCAACAGAGGCAAGAGGTGCTCGGGGGGAGGCCTTAAATAGCTGCAGCCACGGTGCACCGTGAGCGACGTCCATGGACGCGCTCGGGCGTGCTCGTGGAGAGAGGAGGAGGGCCGGGGAGGATAGGGCCGACCGTCCTGCAGGTCGTGGACGTCGAGGGCACCTCGGGGGACACGCTCTATCTGCCCAAGGTTGTCGGAGGCAGCCGATTGGGGGCGGCTACTGTGTGGGAGCGCACTGTAGCGCGCTCCAGAGCACGTCTTTGGCCGGCATGGGCGTGTCTATGCTTTCCAGGCCGTGTCCTCTAGTGTCCAGCAGTGTCCAGGGGGTAGAGGGAGTAGTAAAGAATTGCTCTGTGGTCTTGGATGCCCTGGGGAACCACTGGGTTGAGGAGGGAGGTGAAGGAGGAGAAGAAGGTGGCTGTCCACAAGGGTAAAAATGGGGTTTTTACCCTCCAATAATTGAGATAAGGCAGAGGAGAGTTACTAGAGGTAGAATAGGACTAGGGGAAGCTGTGGTAAGAATTTGGGGCCATGGAGAAAAGTAAAAGAGGTTCAACCACTAGTTTTGGTAAATGAACAGAAGGTGTTTGATCAGTGTTTGGTCAAGCAAATGACATCCACTTGACATGGGACTTAACAGGATCAAATGTCACCTATAATTAGGCCCCTACACCAAATTTGAGCTCATTTGGGCAAAGTGGCCAATGTAACTTTGGTGAACCCTAGAAATGAACAGAAATGGTTTCACCATGTTTGAGTCAAGCAAATCATCTCCCCTTGATGCACCACTTGGTTTAGCATCATCATTTGGGGTTATGAACATGCCCACAGAGTTTGAGGCTCCAGATAAAAAGTTGACAATGTAAAGTTGTTCAAATTTGCATTTGAACAAAAAGGGTTTTGAGGTGATTTGATCAAGTTGCTCTTTTCCAAATCTTGAGCCATTTGGTCTAGATGCCTTATTAGGCCATTCTAACATGTACACCAAATTTGAGAGCATTTGGACAAGTTTGGCAATGTAGAGTTGCTCAAACCTCAAATATGGACAGAATGGTTTTGAATGGGTTTGAGGATTATTTCTTGATCTTCAAGGCATGAGGCTTTGCAAGATCATCAAATATGTCATATATGACATGATAGAATTTCCCTGGAATTTTTGGAGAATATTTCCTTTGTAAATATTTCAAAAGCTTGAAATATCCAGAAAGGGTTTTGGAAGGATTTGTCAAATATTTTGAACATGACCATGTGTTGAAACTCTTATATATGGACAATATATGTCCTATGAGTCTCCCTGAATTTTGGCAAATATTTTTGAAATGATTAAATAATTTTTCCCTATTAAAGACCATTTCTGGCCTTAAGAAAAAGCTTTTAAATAAAATATAAAAATAACTTTTAAAATTATACTTTTGTGGTTTCTGGGAGTCCTATACCTAATAGGATTCAAATAAACTTTTTGAAAGAGTTTTCTCACCCTAAATAAGGTACTTGCAGTGCAAACCTCAATTCAGAGGTTTTTGGAAAACTAATTTTTGAAAATAACATTTGGCCAAAATATTTTTATAAGAAAATCCTATACTGGTCTATACACATGGCATGATCATTGGGAAAAGGTTTTGGGTCAAGGAGATGAAGTATAAGAGTTGGAGGATTTATTTGATTTTTAGAGCACTAGCAAACAGCAGACAAAAGTCAAATCAAGCAAAGTCAACAACACTCAAAAGTTTTTGCAAATCCACATTTTTAACATGAAAATAAGCTTAAGCAATGTGACATGAAAATCAGGGTGTGACAACACAGGAGGTGGAAAGGGTACAGTGATGCGAGGTTATCCCTCGCATTACAGGACAGGGTGCATTTAATGCGCCCTGCTTAGGTGTCCTTGCTTTATCGGGGATGAGGGGAGACGCCCGTCTTGTCCGTCGCCGCTCCTCCTCGTGTCGACCCGCGCCCTGGCCAGCGGTGCCTGAGGTGCCATGTAGGCAGACAGGCAGCTGAGGTGGCACAACGGCGGGCCTCCATGAAGATCTATGGGTTGCCACGCAGGAGCCTGTCCAGCTGGTTGGGTCGGCAGCTGCGTGGGTTGGTGGAAACCCAGTTCGTGCGGGCCTGATGGTGGCCCCGTGGGTGTCCTCGGCAAGGTCCTTGCCGTGGCCCCGGCAAGGGTCTTGCCGTGGCACCTGCTGTCATCCCTGGCAAGGTGCTTGCCGGGGGCCTTGTGGACTTCCTTGGCTGGGATCCCGCCAAGGGTCATCGTCTTCTTACCTTGCACCTGATCTTGAAGGTCTTCACAAAGATCTGCATGCCACCACGGGGATATCTCCCGAATCCTCCCCCCATGGGGGTGGTGGACTCAAAGGTGACTCGCTCCGTAGGCAGGGGGGCGAGCTGCCGCGGCAAGGGTCTTGCCAGGGCTGCCAGAGCCGGCCCCGGCAAGGATCTTGCCGGGGGAAACCGCTTTGTCCCCTTGCTCTTCGTGGTCTTGTTCTTGGTGTCGCTCCAGTATTCATCAAGCTTCAGTCTTGCCCTGGCTTGCCTCCCTTGCCATGTTTGGTGCGATGGCGCCATGGCTCAGACTGCCCGTGCACAGTCATAGGGGTACAAAAAGTGCACCCCTCTTTTTGTACACCGCCCCCGGGCCTGGGCCACACATAAGCGCGACACGTTGTTGGGCCAGGCCCAGAAAGGTGCGCGGGCAGGCGGGGCGGTTCTCACCGTGGTAAAATTTTCGTGCGCTGCGCCTCCCACGGCCCGCGCGCGCGGTGCTGGTTGGAGGGGCGTGCGTGACGTGGGCGGCATGCGTGGGGCGGTTTCCGCATGCATGCGTCACGTCACAGTAAATGTGAAAGGGGGCGGCCCGTGCCTTCCCCATAAACTGGGGAAGGTGTGGGGGCGTGGCCCGCTGACTGGATGGGGCCGAGGCGCGGTCTGCTAGGCGTCCACTCCCCATGATCACGGGGTGGGGAGAGGTCGCCTCACCCGTCCCTTCGGTCCCGCGCGTTCGCCACGTGCCTCCCACGCGTTCGAGGTGGCGAGCGGTGGAGGCGGGAAACCGAGCCGTCGTTGGTTGGGGCGGCGGGTCGGTCCTAGCCCTTCTCGCCTTCTGCGTCTTGATTGGCCGAGCGGGGCGGTCGAGCTCCAGCCCGCCCATTTATAAAGGGCGGAGGGAGGGGACGGCGCTCCACACTCCTCCATCTTCTTTCTCCTTCAGCTTCTGCTCCTTTCTTCTATCCGCCATGAAGAAGGAAAACCCCGGCTCTTCAACGGTGGCGGCGAGGGTTGCTGCTCGGCAGCGCGTCCCCCCTTCTCCTGCACCCGCAGTGGCCGAACCAGCTACGAGGGGAAGAGGGAGGGGGCGAGGCCGGGGTGCTCGGGGAAGAGGACGACGGGGCGGCTCGCCGGCCTCGCCCCCGCCAGCAGCTCCTCCTCCGTTGGAAGGTCATGTTGGAGATGACCCCTGCCAATTCTTCATTAGGTTGCGGGGGTCGCCGCGCCATCGCCTTCGTCTCCCGACCCCGTTTGCGCGGGAGATGTAGGTGAACCCGCCGGAGTCGCTGCTGTTGCACATGAGGGGTTGTGGGATCAGTGGCACGCGAGCCCTCGTCGACTTCCCCGCCTCTCATGTGATGTATCTTCGCCAAGGATGGAAGAGGTTCGCTCGCATCAACAGCCTAACGGACGGGCTCACCCTCCACTTCAAGCTGATGGGGGATGGCCACCTCTCCGTCAAGGTCTTCGGGCACCTCGGAACTCGCGCGAGGTGCTGCATGGAGAGCTCCTCCGACGACGAAGACTCCTCCTCGAATGAGGGTGACGAGGAGGAGAGCGACAGCGACGACGAGGGCGGGGGACGGCAGGATGACGGGTCCGACTAGGTGTCGGGCGCCGCTCCTGGTGGCACCGGCGACCCTATCATCCGTGTCGCCAGCTCCTTGAACTTCTCGGGGTCGTCTCCTTGGCGGCTGGCGTAGGGAGGCAGTGGAAGAGGAAGATGAAGAAGGTGGGCGGCAAGGTCGTCATGTCGGAGTACGCGGGCACCGACGCCTTCGTCTCCTACGGACGTCCTGCCGCCTCGTCTTCGAGCTCAGCCTCCGGTGCCGTCATCACCGTCCAGCCCTGGGGAGGCCGCCGAGATGCCTTCTCGGTGTCTTCTGTCACCCGTAGCTCGCCTAGGCGCCCCTTTTGCCCTTCTCGCCTCCTTGACCTACCTCCTGAGGAGAGGGACAAGAAAGGCATTACGGGCATCTTATCTCTTTTTAGTCTGTAAGCCTTCGGGTGTCTGTAAAGTTTAAAACTTGTAATCCCCCTTATTCATGTTTTTCATTCCCTATGGACTATACCTGAATGGAATGTTTTTAATGAAAAGGGAATGTCTGCCAGGTCCTTTGTTCGTAGGTAAAAACCCACAACAGGGAATAAATTCCTGATATCCTTAAGATAAACATTTTCTCGCCCGGCAACAGGCCCTGCCGTTTCCATGCTTCGCTCGACCTTTCTCACGCCCTTGGCGGAGGCAGGGACGAAGCGGGCCTAGGCTCCTCGTTTTACCCTTTTGCTGCCGCGACTACGACCAAACTTGGTCCCAGGGACGAGCCTTAGGACCTAGAGTTATGGAAGCACGGTAGCTTAAGGAAAAGAACGAGGTTTCACATACTCAGTCCATAACGAAATGTATGACAAGGGAAAAAGGACTTATCTGAAATTGCAGCCCCCGGCAACCCTGGTCTGCCGCGGGCGAATTCTTGCTCTTGTAGCCTCCGGCAATGCAGGCTTGTCGGAGCCTAAGTACTAATTTGTTCTTCTCTCCTCCCTTCATGTGGCCTCGGCAAGGATGCATGTGCGTCCTGTAAGCCAAGGAAGACAGAGGAAAGACAAATACTCGACCTCTAAGCTAGGGGTTAGCCGCTGCTAAGCACTATCAACCCTAACCAAGGACGAGACTCGACTCAGCATGCATGCTAAAACTCAGGGCGCCAGCGCTTCATTTATTTATGCTCAGGGTCTGTGCCTGGCTTTGTACAAAGGGTTACATGCCATGCCGGCAAAGCTTGTACAAAAGGGTGGCTTGCTGGGAGGCCCGGCAAGCCGCGCCTTATGAGTAAAACTTACGAAGGTGCTCGATGTTCCAGGAGTTACTCACCGGAACGGCATCCTCGGTCTCCAGGCGGACTGCGCCAGGCCTGGTGACTCATATTACCCAATAAGGGCCCTCCCACTTCGGTGTCAACTTGTTCGTGTTCCTGGCCGATTGAATGTGCCGGAGAACAAGGTCACCTTCCTCAAAGCTTCGGGCATGAACCTTGCGGCTATGGTAGCGGCACAAGGCTTGCTGGTAGCGCGCTGCTTGCACAGCCGCCCGAAGACGATCTTCCTCAAGGAGCATCGCGTCATCTTGCCGCAATTGCTCTTGCTCAAGCTCATCATAAGCGAGCACTCGAGGCGACCCATATATGAGTTCCGTGGGGAGAACTGCTTCTGCCCCGTATCTCAGGGCAAAGGGCGTCTGGCCGGTGGCTCGATTTGGCGTCGTCCTGATCGACCAAAGAACCGCCGGCAATTCATCAATACAGTGCCTCCTGCTCTTGTGCAGCCTGTCAAAGGTCTTTGTCCTTAATCCTCGCAGCACTTCAGCATTTTCCCTCTCAGCTTGACCATTGCTTCAGGGGTGAGCAACGGAAGCGAAACAGATCTTGCTGCCGAGGTCTTGGGTATATTGCATGAAGGTGCGGCTTGTAAACTGCATGTCGTTGTCGGTGATAATCCTGTTGGGTACACCAAAACGGCACACTAGCCCCTTGAAGAACTTGACGGCTGACTGAGCTGTGACCTTCCTCACTGCTTCCACTTCTGGCCACTTTGTGAACTTGTCGATTGCAACGTACAAGTACTCAAAGCCCCCGACGGCGCGGGGGAAAGGGCCCAGTATGTCGAGCCCCCAGACCGAGAAGGGCCAGGAGAGAGGAATGGTTTGAAGGGCTTGAGCTGGTTGATGAAGTTTCTTCGAATGGAATTGGCACGCTTCACACCTGGTGACCAGCGCCGCCGCATCCTGGAGGGCAGTGGGCCAGAAGAAGCCTTGCTGGAATGCCTTGCCGGCAAGGGCTCTTGACCCTATGTGGGATCCACATATGCCCCCATGTATTTCCGCCAACAACTCCAGTCCTTCCTCTCGAGGGATGCACTTCAATTTCACACCGTTCGGCCTCCTCCTGTACAGGAGGTCATCGACAAACTGATACATGGCGGACCGACGAGCTATTTTCTCCGCTTCTTCCTGCTCCTCAGGAAGTTCCCCAGTCTGAAGGAATCGGACGGTATGCTGCACCCACGCTAGAGCCTAGGGCTCGACGGCAAGGACTAAAGGCATTTCCTCCGCCAAGGGAGTGGCTATCTCAACGGCAAAAGCTTGACGCTCCGCCGGAGTCAGCCCTCCGGAGGCGGGCTCAGTGTCCCCGGCAACATCATTGCCGGCGGCTCCGGGGAGCTCGGCGGGAAAGTACTTGCCGGGCCCTGACTTCCTCCTCTTGTTCTGCTCTGTTGATGGATTAACGGATGGCTGAGAAAGCTGGAGCACAAAGGTACCTGGTTCCACAGGCAACTTGAGAGCAGCACGCTTCGACAGGTAATCGGCGATGTCGTTCTCCGCTCGGGGAACGTGCTCCGCCTGTATACTGTCAAAGCGCTCTTCAAACTTTCTTACTTCATCGACGTAGGCCTTCATCAACGGGCTCTGGTAATCCTTGTTGACTTGCTTGACGACAAGTTGTGAGTCGCCTCTGACAATGAGCTTCTTGATTCCGAGGTCCGCCGCGATCCTAAGACCGGCAAGCAGCCCCTCGTACTCGGCAGTGTTGTTCGTTGACACCTCCCTAGGGAAGTGCATCTGGACCACGTACTTGAGGTGCTCTCCGGTGGGCGCGACCAGCAGTACGCCAGCCCCGGCGCCCTGCAAAGAGAAAGCGCCGTCAAAGTACATGACCCAGTTCCAACTTGCCTCTTTGCCGGGGAGAGCAGTTTCTTGGACTTCTTCATCAGGCGTTGCAGTCCATTCTGCGACGAACTTTGCCAGGACTCGGCTCTGAATTGTCGAGGTGCTTTCAAACTTGAGGCCAAAGCTGGACAGCTACAGTGCCCACTCCACAATCCTTCCCATTGCATCTGGATTGTGCAATATCCGTTGCAGAGGGAGGCGAGTGACGACAGTGATCTCGTGCGCCTGGAAGTAGTGACGCAGCTTCCTCGAGGCCATAAGAAGGCCGAAGAGCAGTTTCTGCACATCGGAGTACCTTGACCAAGCCCCTTGCAAGAGGGAGCTAACGAAGTAGACCGGGTGCTGCATCCTCTTCTTCTTCGGCTGCACTCCGATCGGCTGTGTCGTCTCTGTTGGCGACTGCGACAAGGCTTCGGATGGTGTCTCTCCATTCGTCGAGTTTCCCCGTGACGGGAGGAAAGTCGAGGAGCAACTACACGTGCGCCAAAGCTTCGGCTGGCGTCGGCGGTAGCGAAACCTGCACGGATCGCGACGCGCTTCGACCCCTGACCGCGTCAGGGGGAGCTCCATCACGATCCCGCGGTCGCCTATCGTCTCCACCAGCGCTTCGGTGAGCAGTCAGGCCTTCTACGTCCCGGGAGCGGCGCTCGGGGCTCTTCCCATGGCGACGTCCGGGGTCTTCGGGACGACGACGCCGTTCGTCGCGCGCTGCTTGAGAAGAGCGCGCTGTTGGCGCCGGCGTGGGAGTTCTGGAGGGCCTCGCGTCGCCCTCGGGCGGTGCGGCCACGGCCTTGGAGGGCCCCGTGCCGCCCGCGGAGGGCCGGGTTCCATCTCTGGAACTGGCGGCGTGCGGCCTGTTATCGGGCGCACAGGCATCGCCACCTCCCAAACTCCGGTTGTCGGGATGGCATTGGTGTTCGCGAGCAGCGCCCTGAGTCCTTTCCGCGACTGGTCCACTGCTCGACCGCGTCGGGACGTGCTGTCCGGCTTCCGACTGGCCAACCGCCACCGTCGTCTTCTTCTTGGGTGCCATGATGATGCAGAAGCGTCGAACTAACCGCTAAAGCCGATTCTCACAACTGCGCCCCCTACCTGGCGCGCCAAAGATGTCGGTGTATTTGGATCGACACCTATGGGATCACAAGAATCCCTACTGCGGTTGCGGGGCGCAGGGTTGAGAGAAGAGCGGATCTAACGATCAGGACACGGTTCCTTTACCCTGGTTCGGGCCGCAAAGATGCGTAAAACCCTACTCCTGCTTTGGTGGATTATATGTTGGTGTTCTTCAGCTAACGAGGAGCTCCAAAAGAGTCGTGAGTGGTTCCGAAAAGCCGAATCCTTCTCCTGGTCGCATCGGGCCTCCTTTTATAGGAAAAAGGGGTTGCCACAGTGGCACACAGGAGGTGGAAAGGGTACAGTGATGCGAGGTTATCCCTCGCATTACAGGACAAGGTGCATTTAATGCGCCCTGCTTAGGTGTCCTTGCTTTATCGGGGATGAGGGGAGACGCCAGTCTTGTCCGTCGCCGCTCCTCCTCGTGTCGACACGCGCCCTGGCCAGCGGTGCCTGAGGTGCCATGTAGGCAGACAGGCAGCTGAGGTGGCGCAACGGCGGGCCTCCATGAAGATCTGTGGGTTGCCACACAGGAGCCTGTCCAGCTGGTTAGGTCGGCAGCTGCCTGGGTTGGTGGAAACCCAGTTGGTGCGGGCCTGATGGTGGCCCCGTGGGTGTCCTCGGCAAGGGCCTTGTCGGGGCCCCGGCAAGGGTCTTGCCGTGGCGCCTGCTGTCATCCCCGACAAGGTGCTTGCCGGGGGCCTTGTGGACTTCCTTGGCTGGGTTGCCGCCAAGGGTCGTCGTCTTCTTACCTTGCACCTGATCTTGAAGGTCTTCACAAAGATCTGCATGCCACCACGGGGATATCTCCCGAATCCTCCCCCCATGGGGGTGGTGGACTCAAAGGTGACTCGCTCCGTAGGCGGGGGGGCGAGCTGCCGTGGCAAGGGTCTTGCCGGGGCTGCCAGAGCCGGCCCCGGGAAGGATCTTGCCGGGGGAAACCACTTCGTCCCCTTGCTCTTCGTGGCCTTGTTCTTGGTGTCGCTCCAGTCTTCATCAAGCTTCAGTCTTGCCCTGGCTTTCCTCCCTTGCCATGCTTGGTGCGATGGCGTCGTGGCTCACACTGCCCGTGCACAGTCATAGGGGTACAAAAAGTGCACCCCTCTTTTTGTACACCGACATAATGATATTTCCGAAACTGATGAAATTATTGAAAATGAAGACTTTGAAACTCCTGTTAAATCTAGCTCTCCTAAAAATGAATTGCCTGTTATGCCTGAGGGATATGTTATGGAAGGAGAGGTAGCTAGAGACTTTCTTGCTTGTAAGGATAGGCATGATCTTAAGAAATTACTACGCAAGTGGAAAGAAAAATCTTTGAATGCTAGAATGCAATATGATCCTGAATTTTCTACTTCTCCTATCCGCGTTATTGATAAGGATTATGAATTCTCTTTTGATCTTGAGTTAATTACTTTGGTTGAATCTGATACTTTTCATGGTTATGAATATGAAACTATTGTGGCACATCTTACTAAATTAAATGATATAGCCACCCTATTTGCTCATGAGGAAAAAATTCGCTATTACTATATTCTTAAGTTGTTTCCTTTCTCATTAAAGGGTGATGCTAAGTTATGGTTTAACTCTCTTACTCCTGGTTGTGTGCGTAGTCCCCAGGATATGATTTACTACTTCTCTGCAAAATATTTTCCTGCTCATAAGAAACAAGATGCCTTATAGGAAATACTTAATTTTGTGTAAATTGAAGAAGAGAGTCTCCCACAAGCTTGGGGGAGTCTTCTCCAATTATTTAATGCTTTTCCTGATCATCCGCTCAAGAAAAATGAAATACTTGATATCTTTTATAATGGACTAACCGATGCTTCTAGGGACCACCTAGATAGTTGTGCCGATTGTGTTTTCAGGGAACGAACTGTTGAGCAAGCTAAAGAACTATTGAATAATATATTGAGTGATGATAATGATTGGACTCTTCCTGAACCAACTCCGAAGCCAACTCTCAAGAAAAGAGGTGTTCGATTTCTTAGTCCTGAAGATATGCAAGAGGCAAAGAAATCAATCAAGGAAAAAGGTATTAAAGCAGAAGATGTTAAGAATTTACCGCCTATCGAAGAAATACATGGTCTTGATAACCCGACACAGGTAGTTGAGTTAAATTCTCTCTATAGATTTGATGAAGGTGATATTCCTCATAATAAGTCTCCTAGTCAATGCTTGGATGAGTTTGATAGTTTTATTGTTAAACAAGAAAACTTCAATGCTTATGTTAGTAGATAATTGTAACGTAATGCTCATACGCTTGAATACTTGGGTGATTATATCACTAGAACTATTAATGATCTTAAGCTTATTAGTAAACATGTTGCCATGGTTACCACTCAAGTAGAACAAGTACTTAAAGCACAAAATGATTTGCTTAATGAGTTGAATAGTAAGAATAATGATAATGTTGTTATGGCCGCAACTAGGGGTGGTAAATGTTGGGGATCACAGCAGAAAATCAAAAACATTTCCTACGCATCACCAAGATCTATCTAGGGAGTCATCTAGCAATGAGGGAGAGGGGAGTGCATCTACATACCCTTGTAGATCGTGAGCGGAAGCGTTCAAGAGAACGTGGATGATGGAGTCGTACTCGTCGTGATCCAAATCACCGATGATCCTAGCGTCGAACGGACGGCACCTCCGCGTTCAACACACGTACGGAGCGGGGACGTATCCTCCTTCTTCATCCGGCAAGGGGGGATGAGAGGTTGATGGAGATCCAGCAGCACGACAGCGTGGTGGTGGAAGCAGCGGGATTCCGGCAGGGTTTCGCCAAGCGCAACCGGAGGAGGAAGGTGTGTCACGGGAGGGAGAGGGAGGCGCCAGGGCATGGGGTGCGGCTGCCCTCCCTCCCCTCACTATATATAGGGTCCATGGGGGCGCCGGCCCTAGGAGATCCAATCTCCTAGGAGGGTGGCGGCCAAAGGGGGGAACTTGCCCCCCAAGTCATGTGGGGCGCCCCCCCACCCCTAGGGTTTCCAACCCTAGGCGCAAGGGAGGCCCATGGGGGGCGCACCAGACCACTATGGGATGGTTTCCCTCCCACTTCAGCCCATGGGGCCCTCCGGGATAGGTGGCCCCACCCGGTGGACCCCCGGAACCCTTCCGGTGGTCCCGGTACAATACCGGTGACCCCCGAAACTCTCCCGGTGGCCGAAACTGGACTTGCTATATATAATTCTTTACATCCAGACCATTCCGGAACTCCTCGTGATGTCCGAGGTCTCATCCGGGACTCCGAACAACATTCGGGTTACCGCATACTTATATCTCTACAACCCTAGCGTCACCGGACCTTAAGTGTGTAGACCCTACGGGTTCGGGAGACACGTAGACATGACCGAGACGACTCTCCACCCAATAACCAACAGCGAGATCTGGATACCCATGTTGGCTCCCACATGGTCCTCTATGATCTCATCGGATGAACCACAATGTCAAGGATTCAATTAATCCCGTATACAATTCCCTTTGTCTATCGGTATAGTACTTGCCCGAGATTCGATCGTCGGTATACCGATACCTTGTTCAATCTCGTCATGGCAAGTCTCTTTACTTGTGCCGTAATACATCATCCCGTGGCCAACTCCTTAGTCACATTGAGCTCATTATGATGATGTCTTACCGAGTGGGCCCAGAGATACCTCTCCGTCACACGGAGTGACAAATCCTAGTCTCGCTTCGTGCCAACCCAACAGATACTTTCGGAGATACCCGCTGTGTACCTTTATAGCCACCCAGTTACGTTGTGACGTTTGGCACACCCAAAGTATTCCTACGGTATCCGGGAGTTGCACAACCTCATGGTCTAAGGAAAAGATACTTGACATTGGAAAAGCTTTAGCATTACGAACTACACGATCTTGTGCTAGGCTTAGGATTGGGTCTTGTCCATCACATAATTCTCCTAATGATGTGATCCCATTATCAATGACATCCAATGTCCATGGTCATGAAACCGTAACCATCTATGATCAACGAGCTAGTAACTAGAGATTTACCAGGGACACGTTGTGGTCTATGTATTCACACATGTATCACTGTTTCCGGATAATACAATTCAAGCATGAGTAACATACAATTATCATGAACAAGGAAATATAATAATAACCATTTTATTATTGCCTCTAGGGCATATTTCCAACAGTCTCCCACTTGCACTAGAGTCAATAATCTAGTTACATTGTGATGAATCGAACACCCATAGAGTTCTGGTGTTGATCATGTTTTGCTCGTGGAGGAGGTTTAGTCAACGGATCTGCGACATTCAGATCCGTATGCACTTTACAAATATCTATGTCTCCATCTTGAATATAATTCCAGATGGAGTTGAAACGGCGCTTGATGTGCTTGGTCTTCTTGTGAAACCTGGGCTCCTTGGCAATGGCAATAGCTCCAGTGTTATCACAGAAGAGAGTCATCGGTCCCGACGCGCTTGGAATAACTCCTAGGTCGGTGATGAACTCCTTCATCTAGACTCCTTCCTGCGCTGCTTCGCAAGCAGCTATGTACTCCTCTTCACATGTAGAATGTGCCATGACGCTTTGCTTGCAACTGCACCAGCTGACTGCCCCACCATTCAAAATATACACGTATCCGGTTTGTGACTTGGAGTCATCCAGATCTGTGTCGAAGCTAGCATCGACGTAACCCTTTACGACGAGCTCTTCGTCACCTCCATAAACGAGAAACATATCCTTAGTCCTTTTCAGGTACTTCAGGATGTTCTTGACCGCTGTCCAGTGTTCCATACCGAGATCACTTTTGTACCTCCCCACCAAACTTATGGCAAGGTTCACATCAGGTCTGGTTCACAGCATGGCATACATAATAGAACCTATGGCTGAGGCAGAGGGGATGACAGTCATCTTTTCTCTATCTTCTGCCATGGTCGGGCATTGAGCCGTGCTCAATCTCATACCTTGCAATACACGCAAGAACCCTTTCTTGGACTGATCCATATTGAACTTCTTCAATATCTTGTCAAGGTATGTGCTTTGTGAAAGACCAATGAGGCGTCTCGATCTATCTCTATAGATCTTGATGCCTAATATGTAAGCAGCTTCTCCAAGATCCTTCATTGAAAAACACTTATTCAAGTAGGCCTTTATGCTCTCCAAGAGTTCTACATCATTTCCCATCAGCATTATATCATCTACATATAATATGAGAAATGCTACAGAGCTCCCACTCACTTTCTTGTAAATACAGGCTTCTCCCCAAGTCTGTACAAACCCAAACGCTTTGATCACCTCATCAAAGTGAATGTTCCAACTCCGAGATGCTTGCACCAGCCCATAGATTGAGCGTTGGAGCTTGCATACTTTGTTAGCATTCTCAGGATCGACAAAACCTTCCGGCTGCATCATATACAGTTCTTCCTTGAGGAAGCCATTAAGGAATGTTGTATTGACGTCCATTTGCCATATCTCATAATCATAGTATGCGGCAATTGCTAACATGATTCAGACGGACTTTAGCATCGCTACGGGAGAGAAAGTCTCATCGTAGTCAATCCCTTGAACTTGTCGATAACCGTTAGCGACAAGCCGAGCCTTATAGATGGTCACATTATCGTCTGCATCAGTCTTCTTCTTAAAGATCCATTTATTTTCTATGGCGTGCCGATCATCGGGCAAGTCTACCAAAGTCCATACTTCGTTTTCATACATGGATCCTATCTCGGGTTTCATGGCTTCAAGCCATTTGTTGGAATCCGGGCCCGCCATCGCTTCTTCATAGTTCGAAGGTTCACCGTTGTCTAACAACATGATTTCCATGACAGGGTTGCCGTACCACTCTGGTGCGGAACGTGTCCTTGTGGACCTATGAAGTTCAGTAGTAACTTGATCTAAAGCTTCATGATCATTATCATTAACTTCCTCCCTAATCGGTGCAGGCACCACAGGAACATCTTCCTGCGCTGCGCTACTTTCTGGTTCGGAAGGGATGACTGTCACCTCATCAAGTTTCACTTTCCTCCCACTCACTTATTTCGAGAGAAACTCTTTCTCCAGAAAGGATCCATTCTTGGCAACGAAGACCTTGCCTTCGGATCTGAGGTAGAAGGTGTACCCAATAGTTTCCTTAGGGTATCCTACGAAGACGCATTTTCCGATTTGGGTTCGAGCTTTTTAGGTTGAAGTTTCTTGATATAAGCATCGCATCCCCAAACTTTTAGAAACAACAACTTAGGTTTCTTGCCAAACCAAAGTTCATACGGTGTCGTCTCAACGGATTTAGACGGAGCCCTATTTAAAGTGAATGCGGCAGTCTCTAAAGCATAACCCCAAAATGATAGAGGTAAGTCGGTAAGAGACATCATTGATCGCACCATGTCCAACAGAGTACGATTACGATGTTCGGACACACCATTACGCTGAGGTGTTCCAGGCGGTGTCAATTGTGAAACAATTCCACAATTCCTTAGGTGTGTGCTAAATTCGTGACTTAAATATTCTCCTCTACGATCCGATCGTAAGAACTTTATTTTTCTGTCACGTTGATTCTCAACCTCATTCTGAAATTCCTTGAACTTTTCAAAGGTCTCAGACTTGTGTTTCATCAAGTAGACATACCCATATCTACTTAAGTCATCTGTGAGGGTGAGAACATAACGATATCCACCGCGAGCTTAAACACTCATTGGACCGCACACATTAGTATGTATGATTTCCAATAAGTTGGTTGCTCGCTCCATTGTTCCGGAGAACGGAGTCTTGGTCATCTTACCCAAGAGGCATGGTTCGCATGTGTCAAATGATTCATAATCAAGAGACTCCAAAAGTCCATCTGCATGGAGCTTCTTCATATGTTTGACACTAATATGACCAAGGCGATAATGCCACAAGTATGTGGGACTATCATTATCAACCTTACATCTTTTGGCATTCACACTATGAACATGTGTAACATGACGTTCGAGATTCATTAAGAATAAACCATTGACCAGTGGGGCATGACCATCATTTCTCTCATATAAATAGAACAACCATTATTCTCGAATTTAAATGAGTAGCCATTTTGCATTAAACGAGATCAAGATACAATGTTGATGCTCAAAGCTGGTACTAAATAACAATTATTGAGGTTTAAAACTAATCTCGAGGGTAGATGTAGAGGTAGCGTGCCGACAGCGATCACATCGATCTTGGAACCATTCCCGACACGCATCGTCACCTCGTCCTTCGCCAGTCTCCGCTTATTCTGCAGCTCCTGCTTTGAGTTACAAATGTGAGCAACTGCACCGGTATCAAATACCCTGGAGCTACTACGAGCGCTGGTAAGGTACACATCAATAACATGTATATCATATATACCTTTGACGTTGCCGGCCTTTCTTGAACTTAGTGCTTTTCTTCACCATCAACACTTGATGATCTTTCTTGATCTCTACCTCCGCTGATTTCAGCATTGAATACACCTCAGGAATGGACTTCTCCATCCCTTGCATATTGAAGTTCATCACGAAGCTCTTGTAGCTAGGTGGGAGCGACTAAAGGATTCTGTCAACGACCGCTTCGTCTGGGAGATTAATTCCCAACTGAGACAAGCGATTGTGCAACCCAGACAATTTGAGTATGTGCTCGCTGACAGAACTATTCTCCTCCATCTTACAACTGTAGAATGCATCGGAGACGTCATATCTCTCGACTCGGGCATGAGCTTGGAGAACCATTTTCAGCTCTTGGAACATCTCATATGCTCCGTGGTGCTCAAAACGCTTTTGGAGCCCCGATTCTAAGTTGTAAAGCATGCCGCACTGAACCAGGGAGTAATCATCACAACGCGACTGCCAGGCGTTCATAACGTATTGGTTTGCCGGGGCGGGAGCGTCACCTAGCGGTGCTTCAAGGACATATGTTTTCTTGGCAGCTATGAGGATGATCCTCAAGTTACGGACCCAATCCGTATAGTTGCTACCATCGTCTTTCAGCTTGGTTTTCTCTAGGAACGCGTTGAAGTTGAGGGTAACATGAGCGTGGGCCATTGGATCTACAAGACATATTGTAAAGAATTTAGACTAATTAAGTTCATGACAATTAAGTGCATCTAAACAATTTAATGAACTCCCACTCAGATAGACATCTGTCGAGTCATCTAAGTGATACATGATCCGAATCGACTAGGCCGTGTCAGATCATCACGTGAGACGGACTAGTCATCAACGGTGAACATCTTTATGTTGATCGCATCTTCTATATGACTCATGTTTGACCTTTAGGTCTTCCGAGTTCCGAGGCCATGTCTGTATATGCTAGGCTCATCAAGTGAACCCTAAGTGTATTGCGTGTGTAAATCTGGCTTACACCCGTTGTATGCGAACGTTAGAGCCTATCACACCCGATCATCATGTGGTGCTTCGGAACAACAAACCTTAGCAACGGTGCACAGTTAGGGGGAACACAATTCTTGAAATTTTAGTGAGAGATCATCTTATTTACTAACGTCGTTCTTAGAAAATAAGATGTAAAAACATGATAAATATCATATGCAATCAAATAGTGACATGATATGGCCAATATCATTTTGCTCCTTTTGATCTTCATCTTCGGGGCTCCATGATCATAATTGTCACCGGCATGACACCATGATCTCCATCATCGTGTCTTCATGAAGTTGTCTTGCCAAACATTACTTCTACTACTATGGCTAACGGTTAGCAATAAAGTAAAGTAATTACATGGCGTTTTCAATGACACGCAGGTCATATAATAAAATAAAGACAACTCCTATGGCTCCTACCGGTTGTCATACTCATCGACATGCAAGTCGTGATTCCAATTACACGAACATGATCAATATCATACATCACATATATATATATATATATCATTCATCACATCCTTTTGGCCATATCACATCACACGGCACATGCTGCAAGAACAAGTTAGACGTCCTCTAATTGTTGTTGCAAGTTTTTACGTGGCTGCTATAGGTTTCTAGCAAGAACGTTTCTTACCTACGCCAAAACCACAACGTGATATGCCAATTTCTATTTACCCTTCATAAGGACCCTTTTTATCGAATCCGATCCGAATAAAGTGGGAGAGAATGTCACCCGCTAGCCACCTTATGCAACTAGTGCATGTCAGTCGGTGGAACCTGTCTCACGTAAGCGTACGTGTAGGGTCGGTCCGGGCCGCTTCATCCCACGATGCCGCCGAATCAAGATAAGACTAGTAGGGGCAAGAGAATTGAACAAATCTACGCCCCCAACTACTTTGTGTTCTACTCGTGCAAGATACTACACATAGACCTAGCTTATGATGACACTATTGGGGATCGCAACAGAAAATCAAAAAAAATTCCTACGCATCACCAAGATCTATCTATGGAGTCATCTAGGAACGAGGGAGAGGGGAGTGCATCTACATACCCTTGTAGATCGCGAGCGGAAGCTGTAGGATCGAAAGTATGTCTAGAGGGGGGTGATTAGACTACTTGTAAATATAAAAATTCTGTCTTTTGACAAAGAACAGTT
Organism: Secale cereale; assembly: GCA_902687465.1. Lineage (NCBI taxonomy): Eukaryota > Viridiplantae > Streptophyta > Magnoliopsida > Poales > Poaceae > Secale > Secale cereale. The sequence goes on from LR738713.1 coordinate 729,737,187, forward strand.
TTTGGCAGATTCACAATTTTGATCAAGTCAAGCATCACCCTACACATGCAATTCTAGAGTATAGGTAGCGGAAAGTAAATTGCACATGTAGTAAAGAGAGGTGGAGAAGAGCAAACGCAATTTTGGAGACGCGGTGATTTTTCCCGTGGTTCCGATAGGTGGCACTATCGTACATCCACGTTGATGGAGACTTCAACCCACGGAGGGTAACGGCTGCGCGAGTCCACGGAGGGCTCCACCCACGAAGGGTCCATGAAGAAGCAACCTTGTCTATTCCATCATGGCCTACGCCCACGGAGGGCTAGCCTTACTCGGGGTAGATCTTCATGAAGTAGGCGATCTCCTTGCCCTTACAAACTTCTTGGTTCAACTCCACATCTCGACGACGGAGGCTCCCAAGCGACACCTAACCAATCTAGGAGGCACCACCCTCCAAAAGGTAATAGATGTTGTAGATGATGATGAACTCCTTGCTCTTGTGCTTCAAATGATAATCTCCCCAACACTCAACTCTCCTCACTGATTTGGCTGTGGTGGAAGAAAGGATTGAGTGGAAAGCAACTTGGGAAGGCTAGAGATCAAGCTTCATATGGTGGGAGTGGAGCAACTTGATCTCAACACAAGGGTAGGTAGTTCTCTTCTCGGGAATGTAAGGTAGGAGTGGTAGTTATTTCTGATGGCTCTCTCCACGAATGAAGAGGGGGTGGAGGGGTATAAATACCCTCCACACAAAATCCAACCGTTACACACATTTGAGCAAACTCGGTGGGACCGAAGTGGACAACTCGGTGAGACCGAGAGTTCAAATAATGTGAATGTTGGGGTTTTCGATGGGACCGAATATACAATCTCGGTTAGTCCGATTCGTGCAATGACAAGAGCATACCAGTTTCGGTGGGACCGACTTCATCATCTCGGTGACACCGATTTGATGACAGAAGGTTACAGAACCTTGGCAACTCATGTTTCGGTGAGACCGAGTTCAGAATCGGAATATCCGAGTTTACTAGGGTTTGGCTTATGGCTGAGGTGGTTCATCTCGGTGTGACTGAGTTTGGAATATCGGTTGGACCGAGATTACTTATGAGTGTATATGGCAGTGAAAGTTGCTGATAGTTTAGGAGATGTATCACTAAGCACTTGAGCAACCAGATCATCATCATAACCTCATCCCCTTTTAATAGTATTGGCTTTTCCTATGGACTCAATGTGATCTTGGATCACTAAACCAAAAATGGAGTCTTGAGCTTTTGCCAATGCTTGCCTTAGCATTTTGAGGGGTCCACTTCTTCAGTCCTTGCCATACCCATATCACTGAACTTCTCTGAAATGATCTTCAAGTAACTATTAGTTCAATGATATATATGTTGTTATTAATTACCAAAACCACCCGGGGATTAGTTGCACTTTCAATCTCCCCCTTTTTGGTAATTGATGACAACATATAGATCAAAGCTTCGACAAAGGATATAATCAATGAATAATATCGTCGCTTTGAGAAGTATGTGATAAGCAAGAGCTCCCCCTAAATTTGTGCATTATTTAAGATTTGCGTTTGAATGCAAATGCACAATCGATTAGGATCATGGGTCACTCTTCCATGTCACATACATCTTGGTGGAGCGCACAAAATGATAAGAATGAACAGCATGCACCCAATCACCAAGACATGAGTAAATAGTCATACGAGATAGGAATGGCATATGATAAGCATTAAGCACACATTAAAGCTTAGTACGACTAAGCACTCATTAAGGTAGCATCAAACGGAGTATCAAGCACACTGAATGTCTCGAAAACCAAAAGTATCTCAAAGAAACCGCAAAAGAACGAAAGAGCAAAAGCGCAAAGACAACAGCTCTCTCTCTCTCGAAGCCCTATGATCTATACAATTTCTCCCCCTTTGGCAACAAGTTACCAAAAAGTTCGAAAAAGCATAGAGCTAAGCGTCACTGTGGACTCTGCTGGCGGCTCCCGTCTGGGTTGATGTCGGAGTGGATATGACAGCATCGGCGAAGACTTCAGCTGATGTCTGTGCTGGAGGAGTGGACACTAGAGCTGGAGTAACTGCTGGAACTGTGGGAGGTGCTGAAGCTGTAGTCCTGGTGTCAGTCACCGGAATAGCAGCTGATCGGGATCCTTTGGGAACCGGAGCAGTCTGTCGATGAGAATCCTGGACTAAGTCATCCTGCAACTCACGCATAAGCTCTGCCTTGTTCTGCTTTGCTTCCTCAATGTCTGCCTCGAGCTTGTTGATGGACACTTGTACTTCAGTCAGCTTCACGTCTAGAGCGTGGATCTTCTCGTCAACAATCCTCTCTAAGCTCTCCTGAGACTGTTCAATGCTGGCCAGGCGTTGTTCAATCCTTTGAGTAGCTTCAAGAATTTGCTCTCCGAAACTCTTTGGTTTAGCTGTTGCTGCTGCTGCTGCTTTGTCAGCTTTGGCTTTCTTAGCAGCTTCGATCTTGGCTTGACCTTCAACAGATGTCGGATCCTCCTCATCCATCACAACAACATTGTCTTCATGCTCTGGCTGCAACGGTAAATGTTTTCTATCCAACAAGAATGTGCCCGTGCCAAACTTGGCATTGATAAGCATCTGAATCTGCGGGGCAAATCCACATGACCTTTTCTGGTCAGCTGCAGTCCTCTTAATGGTCTCTACCATCAAGTCCATCACCTTGAAAGGTGCCTTCTCATCAAGTACATGCAGCATGTTGATAGAGTATCCTCTGATCATGCGATGATCTCCAGACTTGGGCATCAAGGTATGCCTCAAAATGGTATTAGTGGTAGGTAAGCCTGCCTGGAGATGGTAGACTGAGCCGAGCTTCCAGATTTCCAAATCCTCTGCTGGAATCTCTTTGTACATGTTCTTCATGGATTCATGATTCTTCTTTGGAATCCCATATACATCAATATCATCTTCTCGTTGCACTGGAGCATTCAGAATTTCTGCCCATTCTTCAACAGAAGAAGAAAACTTTTGACCTTCAGTCATCCACGTAATCTTTCCATCAAGGTAGAAGTGAGCTGTGGCATAAAATTGCATTATCATCTCATCGTTCCAACTGGTCAATTTCTGACCTACAAAATCTGCAACTCCACATGCAGTGAAACTTTCATGCACATGTGGAAAGAAATCTCTGTGCTCTTCGCTGCCAATGTACTCCCAGTCAACATATCTGGTGTCTACGACTATGGGCTTCTTGTCCATCAGCACGGTCTCATAGAAGTCCTGCTGCTCTCTGGTGTGAAATCTGGGATCTACAGCAGTTCTTCTCCTCACGGCATATGGGTCAGTTTGTCTCCATAGCCTGAGACCTCTATCTTTCCTTGCCTTCATATCCTCAGCTTGAGGATGAGCATCATTATGGAGTGGCAGTTTTGGACGAAGTTTCAGCAACACTTGTCCTTCATCATCAGACTCAGCTGGTGGCACATCATCCTTGTTCTTTTCAGACGCTGGAATGTTTCTGACGGTTCTCTTGGGCTTGGCAGCAGACTTTGCTGGAGCTGCCTTAGCTTGAGCAGATTTCTTGGGCTTGGATGTGGCTCCAGCCTTAATGGCATCACCCATGAGCTTCGGCTTCTGAGGAGGAGGCTGGGGTGCTTCCTCATCCTCATCCTCTACTACTGCATCTGCATGAGAATCAATATACATATCTGCTCGAGCTTCTGATACATGCACTACCCTCTTTCTCTTGGTGGTTTTCTTCACTTTGCTTGCAGCTGCCTCTCCCTAATTCAGCTTCTTAGCAACAGTTGACTGCTTGACTTTGCTGGTGCCCTTCTTAGATTGTTGACCTTGTTGCTCTTTGGCAACAACCTTCCTTTTAGGCTTTGAGGTCACTTCTTCCTCAACAACAAAATCTGAGTCCTCATCATCTGAATTCTTCTCCTTTCTAGCTCTGGTGGCTGCAGGAGGCATGCCACTTGGTGTACTCCTCTCACCATCATCAGATGAGCTGCTAGGATCAGGACTAGTGTCTGCCTCTGGAATGTCTGCAATGGGTGTCTCTGACCTGTTCTGACTGTCACTGGCATCTGACATGGCTGACAACCTGTGAATAGATAAGGTATAGGCAGAGAAGAAGAGTCATCACAAACTGCAGAAGTTTTTGCAAAAAAAAATGAGTTCAAATTCTAGTTTTAAGTTTTCACAGAAGACATTTCGGTCAGACCGAGTTTAAGATTCGGTGAATCCGAAGTGTTAAACAGGGGATTGGCACACAACTTTCGGTTAGACCGAAGTGGGTATCGGTCCTGCCGAAAACACTAGGTTTCACAGAATCTTTTATTTCGGTCACACCGATTTCGCACAACTCGGTTGGACCGAAGGGTGCAGTGCAATGGCCATAGGCCAAATCGGTCATACCGAAAATATAAAATCGGTCTCACCGAGATGTGTTCTGAGGAAACCTAACCCTAAAACTTTTACTCGAATCTAGTTCAAACGAACCAATCTGGTGTACAGGAGAATTTCAATCGTGGCAAGATACTAGGCAATCCAAACGTGCATTGAATCGGAGATGGGAGCACGAGTGGGATCAAAACTCACCCTAACTTGGTGGAGTTTTTCTACGGAGGCAACGGCGCGGAGAATCAACGCGCGCGGCCCTTGGAATATATACCCCTTTGCTGTCGGTGGGACCGAGTTGTAAAACTCGGTGGCACCGAGATGGATAACTGCTAGGCAGTTATGCACTTCGGTCACACCAAAAATCACAACTCGGTTTCACCGAGATGAAAACCTAGATCAGTCTAAATGCTTTCGATTCGACCGAGTTTGAGTGAGTTGGTCTGACCGAAATCAATTAGAAGGTTTTGGAAATTAGCCCTTGACGGATCGGTGGCTCCGAGTGCTCCTCACCCGGAGGGTCCGAAAATGACTTGTTCAAAGTTTGTGATGTAAGCATGAATAGAGTTTGAGACAAGAAAGCATAGATAGCTAGGGGAGTTACTTAGGCATTCTTGTCCATCCATTTGGTCAGAAAAATCAAAACGACCAAAACAACAAATGGATGTCCTCGAATGGATAAAATCATGCATCCAACATGCTCACACAATAAGATAGCAAATGAAATATGTGTCAAACATGCACAACCAAAACTCTAGCAATTAACACACAATTTGTCGATGACTAGGTCATCTTTATATGAGTATATTGACTTAGGAGCCAAATGAGAACATTTGATCATAGGTCATACTCATCGTTTAAGCACAAGTGGGGTTACCACTTTTACATAAAGCATTGATGTGTTCACATCATTTGAAGATGCTTTAGCTCAATTTTTTAGAGCAAAGCTCCCCCTAGATGTGAGAACCCCTTTTAAAGGGTCAAACTAACCTTGGGTTGTCGTAGAAGACTTCATGTAGATGTTGAAGATGTGGATGCTCAATGTTGATGGAGATCATCAAGAGTTGGGAGCTATCCTTTGGATTCAGGCACTTTCAATACCTACATGGGTTAGTCCCACAAGGAACAAACACGGATATCCATGGACATAGATTGAAGTTCACAATAGATGATGTCCATGAAAGCAATGATTACCTTGTCCCTTGACTTACCAACAAGAGGGTTTGTGACTCCATGAACTAGTGCATGATGTGGAAGTTGATTGCACAAGTTTTTGCCAAAAATGAATGTGAGTGAAGTATGTTGGCGGAGTCACCCTCAAGAACTTTCTAGTTCTTCTTCTTCGGGATCCACATCATCTTGATGGGAATCCTTGGGGTTGTAGTTGAGCTTGACGAAGTAGAACTTGACGTTTCCTTGGGAACCCACTTGACCATGGCTTGAGGTGCTTCAACGAATGCATCAATCTCCTCTTGAAGCTTGTCCTTGGCTTTTAGCTTGTGGTCTTGTGGTGGAAGGTCATCTTGAGCTTGTTCCACATTGGAAGAAGTAGGATCATACTTCTCCTTTTGAGGAACAAACTGTGGAGTAGGATATTGACCTTCTTCCCACTCAACACCTTCGGCGTTGAACTTTCGCTCAAAACCAATTCCTTGATTCTTCCGGTGCCTTCCTTGCTTGCGAACAATTTCCTCAAAGTTCTTGCTTCCGGCAAGGCTCTTGTAGACACCTTTCTCTATGATCCCTTTCAATAAACTATTCTCTTGCTCAAGTGTAACTTGGCTTGAAACATTGTTAGTGGAATCAAGAGAACTACTAGGAGCAACAACATTAGATTTAGCATGGTTATTGTTACTGCTAGAGGAAGAATTTTTCTTATGCTTGTCATGCTTAGTCTTAATGAGTGGCAAGAAATTAGACAAGAGAAGTCGTTTGGCAAGATATGAAGAACTCTTCTTTCGAAGATCGTCATTGATTGCTTTTAGAAACTCATGTTCTTGCTCTAGAGTGAGCTTCTCGAAGCGTAGCTTCTCATGAGATCTTAGGAGCTCTCTATGATCTTCTTGAGTTGTTTCATGAGCTAACTTAAGAATGTTTAGTTCTTTAGTTAGACGCTCAATCTCCTTCATAGCATTGTCGTTCGACTCTTCTCGACTATAAAGACTACTAGCATGTTCATCATTACTAGGCTCACGGGATTTATCATGCAAGAGCTCATCTTCACAAAGCAAGTCATCCTCATCACTATTAAAGTCAATGAATTCAAGGTGTGATACCTTGGGGCCTTTAGCCATGAAGCATCTTCCAATTCCCTCATTTGGTGAATCAAATAAGTCGTAGGAGTTGGAGTTGGAGGATACGAGAGCAAGACCGGCAACACCTTCATTTTGACTGTAGTCGGAGTCGGAGTGATAGCTTCCATCGGATTGATTGTCGGAGTCGGAGCCGGAGACCCATTCACCTACATGAGCTTGATGTTTTCTTCTTGTGTAGCTCCTTGATGACTTGTCTTTCCTCTCCGAATCCTTGCTTCTCCGAGAGGGTCTTCGTTCATAACGATCATCTCTACTCCTTCTCTCTTTCCGAGGTGACTCATCTCTTGAACTTCTTCTTCTTGGAGATTCTTCTCTTCTCTTGTGGGGAGCCGTACACTCATTTGAGTAGTGTCCGGGTCTTCCACAATTGTAGCAGTTTCGATCACGACTAGAAGATCTCTTTTCATCATATGATGTAGACTTTGAGCTTCTCTCTTTGCCTCTATTCTTGTAGAATTTGTTGAAGTTCTTAACCATTAGGCTTATCTCTTCATTGGAAACTAACTTGTCACTTGAGGTTGTGGGAGCATCACTTGTAGCTTTGTAAGCACCACTCGACTTGTTGTAAAGCTCTTCCTTATCCTTAAGTGTCATCTCATGAGCAACAATTCTTCCAATGACTTCAGTTGGCTTGAGTGTCTTGTAGTTTGGCATCATTTGGATCAAAGTGCACACGGTGTCATACTTTCCATCCAAAGCTCTGAGAATCTTCTTGATGATGAATCGGTCGGTCATTTCTTCGCTTCCTAAGCCGGCGATCTCATTTGTGATGAGAGCAAGCCTAGAGTACATTTCAGCGACTCCTTCACCATCCTTCATCTTGAACTTGTCAAGTTGACCTTGAAGAATATCCAGCTTTGATTCCTTCACGGACTCGGTACCTTCGTGCATTTCAACCAAAGTATCCCAAATCTCTTTTGCATTCTCAAGACGGCTGATTTTGTTGAACTCCTCGGGACACAACGCATTGAAGAGAATGTCACAAGCTTGAGCATTGTTTTGCAACATCCGCAATTCTTCCGGTGTAGCTTCGCGATCTGGAAATTTTCCTTCCTCGAAGAATTCACCTTGCATACCAACACAAATAATGCCCCATGCGGCTGGGTTATGACCAAGAATATGCATTTTCATTTTATGCTTCCAACTAGCAAAATTTTTACCATCAAAGTAAGGACCTCTACGAAAATTGCCCTCACTAGACGCCATACTCTCCTAGGTTGTGAAACCAAGCTTATGGAGTCCAATGCAATGGAAACCAATACAATGGAGACCAAAGCTCTGATACCACTTGTAGGATCGAAAGTATGTCTAGAGGGGGGGTGATTAGACTACTTGTAAATATAAAAATTCTGTCTTTTGACAAAGAACAGTTTTTGGCAGATTCACAATTTTGATCAAGTCAAGCATCACCCTACACATGCAATTCTAGAGTATAGGCAGCGGAAAGTAAATTGCACATGTAGTAAAGAGAGGTGGAGAAGAGCAAACGCAATTTTGGAGACGCGGTGATTTTTCCCGTGGTTCCGATAGGTGGCGCTATCGTACATCCACGTTGATGGAGACTTCAACCCACGGAGGGTAACGGCTGCGCGAGTCCACGGAGGGCTCCACCCACGAAGGGTCCACGAAGAAGCAACCTTGTCTATTCCATCATGGCCTACGCCCACGGAGGGCTAGCCTTACTCGGGGTAGATCTTCACGAAGTAGGCGATCTCCTTGCCCTTACAAACTTCTTGGTTCAACTCCACATCTCGACGACGGAGGCTCCCAAGCGACACCTAACCAATCTAGGAGGCACCACCCTCCAAAAGGTAATAGATGTTGTAGATGATGATGAACTCCTTGCTCTTGTGCTTCAAATGATAATCTCCCCAACACTCAACTCTCCTCACTGATTTGGTTGTGGTGGAAGAAAGGATTGAGTGGAAAGCAACTTGGGAAGGCTAGAGATCAAGCTTCATATGGTGGGAGTGGAGCAACTTGATCTCAACACAAGGGTAGGTAGTTCTCTTCTCAGAAATGTAAGGTAGGAGTGGTAGTTCTTTCTGATGGATCTCTCCACGAATGAAGAGGGGGTGGAGGGGTATAAATACCCTCCACACAAAATCCAACCGTTACACACATTTGAGCAAACTCGGTGGGACCGAAGTGGACAACTCGGTGAGACCGAGAGTTCAAATAATGTGAACGTTGGGGTTTTTGGTGGGACCGAATATACAATCTCGGTTAGTCCGATTCGTGCAATGACAAGAGCATACTAGTTTCGGTGGGACCGACTTCATCATCTCGGTGACACCGATTTGATGACAGAAGGTTACAGAACCTTGGCAACTCATGTTTCAGTGAGACCGAGTTCAGAATCGGAATATCCGAGTTTACTAGGGTTTGGCTTATGGCTGAGGTGGTTCATCTCGGTGTGACTGAGTTTGGAATATCGGTTGGACCGAGATTACTTATGAGTGTATATGGCAGTGAAAGTTGCTGATAGTTTAGGATATGTATCACTAAGCACTTGAGCAACCAGATCATCATCATAACCTCATCCCCTTTTAATAGTATTGGCTTTTCCTATGGACTCAATGTGATCTTGGATCACTAAACCAAAAATGGAGTCTTGAGCTTTTGCCAATGCTTGCCTTAGCATTTTGAGGGGTCCACTTCTTCAGTCCTTGACATACCCATATCACTGAACTTCTCTGAAATGATCTTCAAGTAACTATTAGTTCAATGATATATATGTTGTTATTAATTACCAAAACCACCCGGGGATTAGTTGCACTTTCAGAAGCGTTCAAGAGAACGTGGATGATGGAGTCTTACTCGTCGTGATCCAAATCACCGATGATCCTAGCGCCGAACAGATGGCTCCTCCGCGTTCAACACACGTACGGAGCGGGGACGTCTCCTCCTTCTTGATCCAGCAAGGGGGGAGGAGAGGTTGATGGAGATCTAGCAGCACGACGGCGTGGTGGTGGAAGCAGCGGGATTCCGGCACGGCTTCGCCAAGCGCAACCGGAGGAGGAAGGTGTGTCACGGGAGGGAAAGGGAGGCGCCAGGGCATGGGGTGCGGCTGCCCTCCCTCCCCCACTATATATAGGGGCCACGGGGGGCGCCGGCCCTAGGAGATCCAATCTCCTAGGGGGGCGGCCAAAGGGGGGGACTTGCCACCCAAGTCATGTGGGGCGCCCCCCACCCCTAGGGTTTCCAACCCTAGGCGCATGGGAGGCCCATGGGGGCGCACCATCCCACTATGGGCTAGTTCCCCTCCCACTTCAGCCCATGGGGCCCTCTGGGATAGGTGGCCCCACCCGGTGGACCCCCGGGACCCTTCCGGTGGTCCCGGTACAATACCGGTGACCCCCGAAACTCTCCCGGTGGCCGAAACTGGACTTCCTATATATAATTCTTTACCTCCAGACCATTCTGGAACTCCTCATGATGTCCGGGATCTCATCCGGGACTCCGAACAACTTTCGGGTTACCGCATACTTATATCTCTACAACCCTAGCGTCACCGGACCTTAAGTGTGTACACCCTACGGGTTCGGGAGACACGTAGACATGACCGAGATGACTCTCCGGCCAATAACCAACAGCGGGATCTGGATACCCATGTTGGCTCCCACATGCTCCTCGATGATCTCATCGGATGAACCACGATGTCAAGGATTCAATCAATCCCGTATACAATTTCCTTTGTCTATCGGTATAGTACTTGCCCGAGATTCAATCGTCGGTTTACCGATACCTTGTTCAATCTCATCATGGCAAGTCTCTTTACTCGTTCCGTAATACATCATCCCGTGACCAACTCCTTAGTCACATTGAGCTCATTATGATGATGTCTTACCGAGTGGGCCCAGAGATACCTCTCCATCACACGTAGTGTCAAATCCCAGTCTCGCTTCGTGCCAACCCAACAGATACTTTCGGAGATACCCGTTGTGTACCTTTATAGCCACCCAGTTACGTTGCGACGTTTGGCACGCCCAAAATATTCCTACGGTATCCGGCATTTGCACAACCTCATGGTCTAAGGAAAAGATACTTGACATTGGAAAAGCTTTAGCATTACGAACTACACGATCTTGTGCTAGGCTTAGGATTGAGTCTTGTCCATCACATCATTCTCCTAATGATGTGAACCCGTTATCAATGACATCCAATGTCCATGGTCATGAAACCATAGCCATCTGTTGATCAACGAGCTAGTAACTAGAGGTTTACCAGGGACACATTGTGGTCTATGTATTCACACATGTATCACTGTTTCCGGATAATACAATTCAAGCATGAATAATAGACAATTATCATGAACAAGGAAATATAATAATAACCATTTTATCATTGCCTCTAGGGCATATTTCCAACAGTGAAGTGACTCAGGAACCTTTGTATCCTGAGGGCCATCCTAAGAAACTGAGCAAGATTCTCAGAGAATTAATACTGATAAACCTAGTCCTGGTAAGAAAAAGAAAAGGAAATATGATAGGACTTTGCATGCTTCAAGTGAACCTGTTATAGACACTCATGAGAATCCCAAATATTTCTATTTCTGATGTTGAGACACAACTTGGTGATGAACATGAACGTAGTGATAATGTTAATGATGATGTTCATACTGATGCTCAACCTAGTAATGACAATTATGTAGAGATTGAACCTGCTATTGATTTTGATAACCCACAATCAAAGAATCAACGTTATGATAAGAGAGACTTCATTTCTAGAAGACATGGTAAAGAAAGAGAACCATGGGTTCAGAAACCCATGCCCTTTCCTCCTAAACCATCCAAGAAAAAGGATGATGAGGAATTTGAAATCTTTTGTGAGATGATTAGACCTATCTTTTTGCGTATGCGTTTGACTAATATGCTTAAAATGTCTCCTTATGCTAAATATATGAAAGAAATTGTTACTAATAAAAGAAAGATACTGAAAGCTGAAATTTCCACCATGCTTGCTAATTACACTTTTAAGGGTGGAATACCAAAGAAACTTGGATATCCACGGATACCCAACATACCAATGTAATGCCCCGGATGTAATACTTTCCCTTTTGGGCAATATATAATATCTTCGGCTCCATCTATTCCATTTCGGGTTCTTCGTCTTTCGGGTTTTCGCCGTTTTGTTGTGTGCGTGTGTGGCATTCATTCATATCATGTAGTCATGTGCATCACATTTCATTGTGTTGTCGTTTGCATTCGGTCCCACGCGTTCCTTCCCGTTGTCCGTTTCGAGTTCCAGAGCTCCCTCACGTGTCCGTGGCATCTCCTAGGCCTACTTTGGTGTTTGGTCGTGTAATATTTCCGGTTTGGCGTGAGACTTGTCGTGTGTTGTTGTTTTGGTGTGTGTAACCCGCCTGTCAAATCTCGTCGCGTTTGGAGTTCGTTTGCTACCCCAACAGTTATTCTCATGGGCTGAAAGTACCCCCTCTTTGAGGCCCAAGACACCCCTCCTACAGCCCACCAAACCAACCCAAACCCCTCCCTTCATCTAGGCCATCCAATTCTGATCGCGTGGCCGAAAACCACACCTCATTTGGACAACCCTAGCTCCTTGGGCCTATATATTTGTCCAACTTCCCCAATTTTTGCCCTAGAAACCCTAGCCCATCATCTCCTACCTCTTCTTCTTCTTCCTCCAGCCGCCGCCGCCGGATCCCTCGCCGGAGCTGCACGCCGCCGGAACCTCGCCGGATTTCTCGCCGGAAGCTCGCCGCGCCGCCCTCTCCAGCCGCCGCCGGCCGGGCTCTTCCCCGCCGCCGCGCCCCGGCCCGCAGGGCCCTCAGCCGCCGCCGCCCCTCGCCGGAGGAGCTCGCCGCCTCCCTCCTCCGGCCGGCCAAGGCCTCAGCCGCCGCCGCCGCTTTCAACGTCCGCCGCCGCCGCGGGGCCCTGCACAGCCGACCCCCTTCGCCTCTCGCCGCCGGTCACCG
>LR738713.1:729759684-729770677 GCA_902687465.1 Secale cereale
CCCACCGCGGCCTCCCTTCGCCTCCGGCCGCCGTGGCCATCGAAGGCCGCCGCCGTCGCTCGCCAGATCGGGGCGCTCGAGGCCGCCTAGGAGCCGATCCGTTCGACCAGGAACCCTAGCGGGCCGGGATCCGCCCGATCCGGCCCGTTAGCTGGTGGATCCGCCCGTCAACCCGGTAGCCCGCTTCGGACCGCGCCCGATCCGCTCCCTTCGGCCCGATCCGCGAGCCAGTCCGTTGACCCACCGTTGACCACCCGAGGTGGTTATTTTCTCTAAGTCCTGTAGATCTTTTGTTGTCTGATGCTGTTTTAAAATGTGGATAACTTTTTGTGTGATGGTCCGATTTGAGTGAATGATATGTAAAATTGTTCGTGGAGACATGTACTACGTTTTGTTCCATTGTGCTCTGCATGTTTGAGGTCATCTAGATGCTTAAATATCTGTTAGAAGAGTGCTACTTGTTATAACCTGCCGTTAGTAGTTGTTTTCATGCCATCTTTGCAATGTGATAACTTGGTGCATGTTTATCCAAATGATGCAAATGATATGTCCACGTGTTCGTCATGAAATGCTCTACATGTTGGGTGCTTTAGCTTGCATGATAGATTTCATCTTGCCATGTTTATCTCCTTTGCAAAATGCTATGTGGCTGTTATGTCGTTAAACTTGTTATGAGATGTCAATTTGAGGAGCTCATTGCTATCGTTGTGTTTGTCCCCTTGATGCATGCTTAGGTGTTTGGATTAACCATCATGTGTACTATGTTGTGGTGCTTACCACTTGCCATGTTTTGCTTTGAGGTGACTTAAACTTGCTCACGAAGATGCCATGATGAAACTGCTGTTTTAACACTTAGTGAAATTTCACTAAGTCTGGAATCTGTAATTTCCAGATGCCATGTTTGCTTGTTGTTCTAGGCCAATCCATGATAGTTTTGGGGTGACTCTTGATGATTCCTTGTAGTATATATTGTTGGCTATCCATTCATGCTCTCACATGCTTATTTGAGTGGCTGTAGCATATTTAACTTTTGCTCCCAAGTTGCAACAAATTACTGCTGTCAAGATTTTGTTGTCAAGTTCAATATGTCATAGCTTGTTGCTATTGATCCATGGCTCCTTTGGGGAAGCTCCAATGGATTTGTTTGCTGTAGAGTATGTCTAGTTTATGTACATGCTCATTGCCATGATGTTTGAGTGCTGTAGGCCATTTATCTAATGCTCCGAAGTTGCTATGTGGCTGTTATTTTCAGCTTGTGCTTATTTATTGTTTCGGGTGTAACTTTTAGCCCGTTGCTCCGTTTTGAGCAAGTCCTATATGAAACTTGTGTGATTTTTCATGTAGATTCATAATATCCTATTGTTAACATGTTTTGAAGCATTTTTGCTTGATGCATATTGTTGTGCTATAACATTGTGCTTCCTAAGTAGACTTTCTGTGCTTCCATAGTGCATCTGATTTGCTTCCATAGTGCATCAGCCATGCATCCAGTATTTTTGTGTGTGCATTGCATCTTGTTTGATTCGGTGCCTTGTGTTCTTGTGCTTGAGTAGAGCCGGAAGCTGAGACCGAGTACGAGCACGAGGTTACTACCGAGGTTGAGAACGAGGACCCCTCTTACGATCCCATCGACAACTCTTCAGGCAAGATGACCGAACCCCGATAAAATTACTATATTTGCCTATTGCTAGAAGTCTCGATCTATAGTTTTGCCTCGATGCCCATGTTTTTCCTGTCAGCCTCCTATTGTAACCATGAACCTGTTTAACCACCCTACCTATGCAAACCATTGATTGGCTATACGTAGGCTTCGCTCAGCCCCTCTTATAGCATTGTTAGTTGCAGGTGAAGATCGAAGATTCTTGCTTCTTGTTGAAGCTTGTTGGGATATCACACTATATCAATTATTAAATGAAATCATCTATATATTGGTAATGGGTGGAAGGCTAAGCCTTTTGCTTGGTGATTTGTTCCACTCATGCCGCTAGGAACCGTATAAACCGGTGTTATGTTCCTTGATTATGCGTTCCTCACACGGTTGGGGTTATGGGACCCCCTCGATAAACTGCTAAGTGCTAAGTCTTTTCCAGCAAGTCCCAACATTGGTACTATCTGCCTAATAACTAAAAAACTTGCATAGGGAGTAATTAACCATCTTTCTTAATCAACAACCCCGGGCCAGTGCTCCACATGAGTGTTGGTCCGAAACGGGGAGCCTGCGGGGCCACCACGAGGAAACTCGAGGTCTGGTAAAAACCCGTAGGTTCGCCCATCCGGTCGTGGCCTGAGACTAGATACGTGCGGCTATTGTTAGGGTGTCGGCACACCGGGAGGATTTGCTGGATTAGCCTTACCTTAGTTCGGAGTATCTTGAGCACGGGATTCCGAGGATACTCGGGCCTTCCCACCTTGGAGTTGCGACTCCGCGGATCGTGGGCTTGTCATGGGCCAAGTTGGAACACCCCTGAAGGGTTTTGAACTTTCGAAAGCCGTGCCCGCGGTTATGTGGCAGATGGGAGCTTGTTAATATCCGGTTGTAGAAAACTTGACACCATGTTCCATTACACTACCAGCGTGAGTACCGTGACTGTCATTTTCCGAAAGGGATTCGGGAGATGAACACGGTGGGGTTATGTTTCACTTGCTTTAGTTAGGATCACTTCGTGATCATCTCTCGACCGAGGCACCTTCTCTTCTCGCTCTCTTTTACGTAAGCTAGGCTAGTGCTGCTGCAGACTCTTGTTCTTTCTTCAGCCTTGTTCCACACCCAAGGCTTAAATAGTCGTGTTACCCGGGAACGGGATTGCTGAGTCCTCTGTGGCTCACAGTTACTTCAACACCCCAGATGCAGGTACGATGGTGAGCTACACAGGCGATGGCACTGAGCTAGACTGGGAGTACGACGAGGAGCGTAGCCGTTACTATGTGAACTATCCGGCTGATCAGTAGAGCTTCTACTAGGATTCGATCTAGACCTGTGGTTAAGTTATGTTTGGTACCTTGTCATTTGGATCTTTACCCTTAGATGGGTTGTGATGTTTATCTGAATGATGTTTGAACATGTAATGAATTTGTGTGATGTGGCGAGTGTAAGCCAACTATCTTTTCAGTTTTTCATCCCTATTTTTTACATGAGATGTGCAAAGGTACCAAACTTGCGATCATTCCAGAATGGGCTTATATCTTTAAGTCGTGCCTCGACACGTAGGAGATATAGTCCCATCCTGGGCATTACAACCATGCTCCATTAAAGGAAACTATGTTAAAACTACTTTATGTGATCTTGGAGTCGGTGTTAGTGTTATGCCTTTCTCTTTGTATCGTAGACTTGAATTGAATAAGTTGACACCTACTGAAATCTCTTTGCAAATGGCCGATAAATCAACTGCTATACCCATCGGTATTTGTGAGGATGTGCCAGTTGTGGTTGCAAACGTTACTATCTTAACGGACTTTGTTATTCTTAATATTCCCGAGGACGACAGTATGTCAATCATCCTTGGTAGACCCTCTTTGAATACTGCAGGGGCTGTTATTGATTGCAACAAAGGCAATGCCGCTTTCACATTAATGGTAATGAGCATACGATACACTTTCCGAAGAAACAACCTCAAGTTAATAGCATCAATTCTATTGGAAACATTTCAACTATCGTTATTGGAGGTTTTGAATTCCCTCTTCCTACTATCAAGAAGAAATATGATATTATTATTGTTGGGGACATGCATATCCCCATTGAGGTAACATAGCGTTATTCGAAAATTCTCCAGTTTTATGTTATTCGAAAGAAGTTTGTTAATGAGACTTGGTCAACCTCGTTGACGGATTCCTTTTGATGAGCATGAGATGGATGAATTTAGAGAGCACCACCTTCTGTACACACCTTTTACTTTCTGTTATTTAGATTAAATAAATAAAAAACAGTATTATCCGTCTATTTTCTGAATTATCCGTGCAATAAAAAATGTCCCGAAAATAAAAGTTCTCCAAATGCCCTGAAAATTAAATATGATTTTTGTAGAATATTTTAAGATTTTTGGCACTGAGAATGCACCAGGGGGGTTGCACCAGTGGGCCACAAGGGTGGAGGGCGCGCCCTACCCCCTGGGTGCGCCCATCTCCTTGTGGGCCCCACGTGGCCCCCGCCACTTATTTCAGCTCCCATCATCTCCTTCTTCCTCCAGAAAAAATCATCCCACAGCTCAAACTCATGTTCTAGCTCATCTTGCCGCCATTTTCGATCTCCTTGCTCAAATCATCATTTGCAAAACTATTTTGGGGCATTGTTCTTCGGTATGTGACTCCTCCAATGGTCCAATTTGTTTTTGTTCTAGTTCTTTATTTATTGCAAATTATTTTGCTGTGGTGACCTTGTTTTTGAGCTTGCATGTCAAATTTATATGGTCCAAAGTAGTTTTGATGCATGATATAGCCTCTAGACACTTGTAGGAGCAGTTGCCATCAATTTTGTTGAGTTTGGTGAGTCGCTAAAAATTTCAGAATGTTTTCAGAGAGAGAAAATGTGTAGGAGAATTTTCCAAGGTGGCCCTTCAAGCAAGCACTGAGGCTCACGATACGCGAACCAGACCTTGAACCACCAAGGGATGCTCAAGTATGGCCTTGTGAATGGCCGTCGGATGAATTTATGATTCGCGCAGGTTTCAAGGATGAGTTTGATGCATACGTACAAAATGCCGGCCTTGAGGACTTTGTGTCAGATAAGTGCCTACAATACTATTACCTCACCGATTCCTTTGTGCGGAGGATTGAGTTTTCATCTAAGCGCAATACTCATACTGTCCTGTTTGATCTTTATGACGAATCTTATATTGACCTAGAAATTTTTTGTGATGCATGCAAAATTCCACAGTGAGGCAGTCTTAGTGGTCCTCAAAAATCTGAGTAACATGATTTCCTTAATAGCATCACCATGGGGGAAACTAGAAACATTACACAAGCCACCATAGGGTGCATTCACTTTCCTGTTGTACATTATTTTGCTCTCTTCATAGGTAGATGCATTAATGGTAAACATGATCATAGCCACCTTTGTGTTCTAGACCTTAGTGTCATTAAGTGTGCGGTGTTAGGTGTCGGGGGAAACTGTCCTCCCACGAACACCTATGGGACCGGAGCCCCTTCTACGTTGCGGTAAGGGAGCGGAGGGAGCACGGAGAGCAGATCGAGGAGCACACGCGGGCAGTTTACCCAGGTTCGGGCCGCGCGGACACGTAAAACCCTACTCCTGCTTCGGTTGTATTAAGTTTTTGGGCTGGGGAGCTTGAAGATCTACAGTACCAGCTACACTGAGCAAGAGAGTGAGCGAGTTTCTGGGATCGAACACCCTCTACGTTGTGCATGGGCCTCCTTTTATAGCTCAAAGGGGTCTCCGACAGGTGTCAACGTAGAGGAGGGTAAAAATGTAAATTTGGTGGTAGTTGTAACAGTGCGTGAATAGTGCATGAACAGTGGATGAACAGTGGTCTTCACCTAACTTTGACGGTGGGGGACAAGGGCATTGAATGCCCGTCGCCGTCGACCCCAAAAGCGTCTGTCCATGCGTCTCCGTTCGCCACGGCGGTGGCTTCGTCACCGCGGCTCGCCAGCGTGTCCCTCAGGCTGCACGGCCATCTGCCACGTGCCCCTGGAAGGGCCCCAGGGCGACGCGTGGCCAGATGAGCTGGAGCGCAGGCACATAGTGTGAGCTTCCCCCGGCAAGTGCCTTGCCGGGGCCGCTATCTTGCCGGGCCTGGAAGCTTGTCGCTTCCCGGGTCCTTGCCGGGGCGCACGATGCGCCGCGATGTATCTTTTGTGGTGTTATCCTTTGGCCTTCCTGGCAAGCACCTCTTGCCAGGGTCTTGTGCTGAAAAGATGCCCTTGAGCCTGGTGCGGCCTTCCCGGCAAGCTCCTCTTGCCGGGGTCTTGTCTCTTAACTTGGATACTTTGTTCTTGAATGGCTTGAAGGGGTCTGGAGCGGGTTTTGGCCAGCGCGTGGTAAACCCTGCCGCGGGAAGCTGCTACTGCCCGTGCACAAGTTGGGGTACTAAGGTACCCCTACCTTAGTACACCGACAGGAGCCCCCGGGCCTGGGCTACACACGGTGCCGAGCGCTGTTGGGCCAGGCCCAAGACAGTGCACGGGCACACGCGGCCCACGGCGAGCCGTATCCCTCTCCGTATCCGCCACATCCCTCCCTAACGGCACGCGTCGATTGCGGCGTCGTGGGAGAGATCGTGGCCTGTTCTTTAATGGGAAATGCGGAGCGTCCCCCACTTCCCCCTTAAAAGCAGAGGAAGCAGGGCAGTTTCCCTCCATTCCTTCATTGTGCCTTGAATCTCCAGAAATCCCCGCCGCCCTCTACTTCCGCAAAGGTCGACGGAGAGCCGAGCCCCACCCCTTCCGCCGCATCCAGCACCCGCAGCGCCAGCGACCTCCTAGCCTTCCTCCTTGTCGCCCCTGCCATGGCTCCGAAGAGCGACAAAGCGAAGGGCGACAAGGCAAAGAAGGAGAAGTCCGAGCAGGCGGCGAAGTTAGAAGCCATGCGGAGGAAGAGGGTGGTCTTCTCGCCGAGGCTCGGCGCGAGGGAGCTCCGGGACAAGTATTACTTGTTCTGGGCGCGGGAGACGAAGGCTCATCCCCGCACCAGAGTCCTCCCCGCCGTCGCCATCGACATGTTCCCCGGCGGGTACTTTTACTTTGCCGCATTCTTCCACTGTGGTCTGTGCCCTCCGTTCTCGGAGTTTTTCTGCGATGTAATGAACACCTACGGCCTCCACCTCTTAGATTTCACCCCCAACGTCGTCCTTACGATGGCTGTTTTCGCACATCTGTGCGAAAACTATGTTGGGGTCCACCCAAATGTAGCTCTTTTCCGCCATTTCTTCACGCCTAGAGTAGAATCCGGATCCCCGCTCTCCGGCGGCATCTCCTGGATCTTTAGGTTGAACAAGAAGGATGCGTACTTGAAAGGAGAGCTCCGCGGCAAGTGGGAGGAGTGGAGGGCCGACTGGTGCTGGGTTCTGGAAGATAAGCCCGAGCAGTTTACCTCGCCGCGCAAAGCTCCAATAGTGCGCGACAAGGATTGGAGCGATTTGGCCCCGGAGGACAGCAAGTTGCAGATCGCCCTGACTAGGATCCTCCGTCTCCGGGTCGCCAACCTGACTGTGGGAGAAGTTGGGGCCGATTTCCTCCGCCGCCGCATCGCCCCTCTGCAGGAGAGGAAGAGGCCCGCTTGGGAATTTGGCAACGCGGCGGACATCATGAGGTTGCGCCCCGGGTTGAACTACAACTTTACTGTCTTGGAGCTGAAGGGGATGGTCCGGGAAGTGTTTAAGCACGACCCCAATCACCCGGAGTGGTTCAAACCTTCCCGGGGAGTGGTGCCTCTGTGTAACAACACCGCCCTTAGCTCCATTCGCGCGGTGATGCCCGAGTGCGACTCGCATGGAGTTGTCCCCACCTGGCTGGAGCCTCCGGCGGAGACCGTGCAAGCCTTCTTCGACAACTTGGTCGAGAAGCCCCGCAATGCCGAGGAGAAGAAGGGCCTCACCCGAGACACCATCGACCGGGATGTTGCATACATCGCCTCCAGGATGGAGGAGGCCGCCGCAGCAGCAGCTGCGGGTGAATTTGGATATACAGTGGATGAAGCTGAGGCGGCGGACGCGGTGAGCCAGGCTGAGGAGGCAGAAATCCTCAAGCTCCTGAAGATTGCGCCCAATGAGTTTGCCGGGGAGCCTGCCGGGAAGCTTGCCGGGGCAAGCGAGGTTGCCAGGGCGAGCGAGGCTGCCGGGCAGGCTACCGAGTCCAGCGGGCCCGCCGAGGAGGAGGAAGACGTTGAGTCCGGAGATTCCGACGAAGACTCCGGTGGTCCTTTGAATCTTGATGACGACGCCTCCTCATCCTCGGAGAACTCTCCGCCACCGCCAAGCCCTCCGCAGCAACGACAGAAGCGCCTCCGTAAGGCCGCCGAGCCGGTGCGGCCACGGGCGCCTCGACAGCAGCCGAAGCGCCGCGCGACTCGGGCCGCCACGACGAGCGAGGTCGTCGAGGAGGCATCCCGGGCCCGGGCGACAAGCGGAGGGGGATCCTCTTGGAGTGGCTCCGGCGCCCCTCCTGCCCCTCGGTCCTCGGCGACGACCGGTGCTGGGTCTTCACAGCCCACAGCCCCGGAGCCCGCCAAGCGCCCGAGGGAGCCTTCTCCTCCAGCTCCCCGCGCAGGAGCGCACCAAGCGGAGTTCGACTTCTCCGCCCTTAGCTCCGACGACGAGGAGGAAGAGTAAGTACTTGCATTTTCTATTTCTGTTGATTTTGTTTTGATTTCTCTTGCTTGGTTCTGATCTTGTTTTGGTTTCCAGGACCTTGACCCAGCGGATGGCGAAGAGGGCCAAGATCCCTGTGGTCGAGATCGAGGACGACGAGCCCGCCGCAGCTGCAGGAGATGCGCCAGCGGCAGACTTGCCGGATCAGCCTGTTGCTCCGAGGAGCAGCCCCCAGCGTAAGTCTGGTATCCATTTTTCTGCTTGACGGGCGCGCTCATGGTTATTGCTCGTACTGATGTCTTGTTGTCTTGTGCAGAAGTGGAGCCGCAGCCGCAGGAGCACCAGGAGGTTGCCCCCGACGAGCCACTCGCCCCACCTTCCCCGCCAAGGATGAGCTCCCCGGCGAGGGATGGTGCTCCGCCAAGGATGGGCACTCCGCCAAGGGCGAGTACCCCGCCGAGGGCGAGCACCCCGACAAGGGCGGACTCCCCGCCAAGGGAGGGCGCAAGCGGCCCTCCGCCAGCAAGGTCCACCACTCCGCCGCCAAGGGAGAATTCCCCGGCGAGGGACCCCGTCGTCGAGGAAGTCCGCGAAGGTAAACCTTGTAACTTCTTCTTCTTGGATTCGTCTTTTTTGGATATTTGCTTGATTCTTTCTTTTCTTTTTCTTCTGCTAGATCCTCCCGCCCCAGAGCTGATGGAAACGGAGACCACCGCTGAGGAGGAGGTGCACGGCGACGGCGGCAACGCCACTGCCGCCGAGGGAATGGCTGGAGCTGATGGGCCAGCCGCTGAAGAGACCGCCCCGACCGCAGACGCCGCGGCTGGGGAAGGGACCGGCGACCGCACTGCTGGCCCGGAGGCCGCAGGAGCGCCGGACGCTGCACCGGCCGCCGACCCTTCCGCCTCCGCGGCTGGATAGGGCGTCTACCTGGAGGCCGCCAACGGGGTTTTTATACAAGTCCCGTGGGCGTCTTCATCAAGAGCATCCGCGGAGGGAGAGACCTTTGATGGAGAGGTTCTCGCCTCCGCCGGGCTGAAGGTCGTGGACGCGCCCGGCAGCAGCGACGAGCCGGAAGAGGAGAGGCTCCTTCGTCGGCTCCTGGCCTTGTACCGGGCCAGGCAGGCGAAGTTGGAGTCTCGGGAGGCTCTGGCTGCCAAGGCTGGAGCTGACCTGGAGAAGCGCGCCGCGGAACTCCGTGCCGCCAACCAAGCGGCCCTCCGCAACTTGGCGGAGGAGCGTGAAGAGCTTGCTGGGGCGCAGCAGGCATTCGTCCTCGAGAAGGCCGAGGTCGAGGAGCAGCAGCGATTGGCCGCCGAGGAGCTGTCTCGGCGGGAAGGAGTACTCAACCAGCGGAAGGTCGACGTCGATGCCCACGAGGACGACCTCACCGCCCGGGAGCAGGCCATTGGCGGGGCTCTGAAGGAGGCGAGGAACGCCGCAGCTGCCGCAGAGACCGCCAAGAAGGATCTAGAGGCCAAGGTGGCGCAGACGGAGCTGTACTTGAAGGCAAGTGAAGAGAGGGTCACCGCGCTCAACGTGGCGCGGGAGAAGGATGCCCATACCAACTCGGAGCTGCAAATCCGCCTCTCCGAGAAGGGCCAGGAGCTCACCAACGCCAGGGATTCCATTGCTGACTTAGAACTGAAAGTCTCCACCCTGACTGACTCGCTCGACGCCGCCCGGGACCAAGCTGAAGGATGAACTCCGCAAAGAAAGGGCCTTGGTGGAGAGCGCCGCCGTCTCGCAGAACAACTTCAACCGGGCAGTGGAGCAGTGGACTGACGAACTCATCACTTCCGCCGCCAACATTGACATGGAGATGATGGCGCTGAGGGCGGAGCACCTCGTGTACTCCCCGGACGAGAGCCTCCCCCACAGCGCCAAACTGAGTATGTTCTTCAGGGGAGTGGCGCCGGCGCTTGCGCGACTGCGAGAGAAGATCCCCGAGCAGCTGGCCGACGAGGCACGCCGGCTCTGCATGGGCACCATGGAGCGGGTGCTGTCGAAGATTGTCTACCGCAATCCTGGTATCAACCTCGTCAACGTCCTCCGCACCTTGCCGCCCGAGGCTGATCATGAGGCGTTGAAGGCCCAAGTTGCCCACATTGTAGCCAAGGTGGGCAAGATCCAGAGGATCGAGGGAGACCGTAGGAATTAGGCTTCTTGCTTCCTTCGCCGCTGCCAATTAAGTCATAGACAGTAGTTGTTTAGAACAGAGGCAAAGTATCTTTGTAATATATACTTTTATTTTGGGCAATCGATGCAGTGTTATCTCCCTTGCTCAGTCTTTTCACTTTGTATGCTTTCCACCCTACGCTTTTAGGGAACTTGTCGGCAAAGGGACCCTTGCCGCGAGCGCTGAGTGCTGGACTCTTAGCAGCCTGCTAGCAAAAACTTTGTCGACAAGAAACCTTGCCGCAGCTAGTCGCGGCACACTTAGATTGCTGAGCGAACTCGAAAACGAAGTAAGGGCGCGACACTTGTCGCAGCTCACTTAAGCCGTTGAGCGTGCTCGAAACAAAGTAAGGGCGCGGCTAGCCACGGGTAGGTTCCTCCGCGCACAGGTTTTCCATACAAAGTGTGGTTGTTCAAGGAAGATAACGGAAAATTTAAAAATTTGAATGCTCAAACTTTGATAACTTAGCTTTCATCGGATTGTTTGCTTCCCGGCAAGACTTTTCTTTCTTGGACAGCACTTGGTCCATACTTCTATCTCCTTCCCCCCCCCC
>LR738713.1:729770742-729820417 GCA_902687465.1 Secale cereale
CCCCCCCCCCCCGGCAAACTTGTGCGCGAGGAAACACTCCTTCTGTTTCAGAGAGAAAAGCAAAGGAGGAAAAAATACAAGTATGGAGCCTTGCGGCTTGTTACTGCTTACCGAGAGTGTGTGCTGCACGAAATGTCAGACGGTACATGCAAGTACAAGGAAAAGCACGAAATGACAAAAGGTGCGAAGCACAAAAGTTTTACTGATGCACGGGCTCTGCGCCCGGCTTTGTACAAAGGTTTACATGCGACAGCGGCAAGACTTGTACAAAAGGTGGTTGCCGGAGCGGATCACGGCAACCGCGCCTTATGGGTGAAACTTGCGAAGATGCTCTATGTTCCAGGAGTTGCTCACCGGTAAGCCTTCTTCGGTCTCAAGGCGGACAGCGCCGGGCCTTGTGACTTGTCTCACCCGATAAGGGCCTTCCCACTTCGGCGTCAACTTGTTGGAATTCTTGGCGGACTGAACACGCCGAAGAACAAGGTCGCCTTCCTCGAGACTCCTGGCCTTGACCTTGCGGCTATGATAGCGACGCAAGGCTTGCTGGTATCGAGCAGCTCGTACAGCAGCCTGGAGACGTTCCTCCTCGAGGAGCAATGCATCATCTTGTCGCAGTTGCTCTTGCTCAAGCTCGTCGTAAGCGAGCACTCGAGGAGACCCGTATACGAGTTCCGTGGGGAGAACTGCCTCTGCTCCATAGACAAGAGCAAAGGGTGTCTGTCCGGTGGCTCGATTTGGTGTCGTCCTGATTGACCAAAGAGCCGCCGGCAACTCCTCTATCCAGTTTCTTCCGCACTTGCGCAGCCTGTCGAAGGTTCTTGTCTTGAGCCCGCGCAGCACTTCAGCATTTGCCCTCTCTGCTTGACCATTGCTCCTTGGGTGAGCAACAGAAGCAAAGCAGACCTTGGCGCCAAGGTCTTGGACGTACTGCATGAAGGTGCGGCTTGTGAACTGTGTGCCGTTGTCGGTGATGATCCTGTTAGGGATTCCGAAACGGCAAACAATTGACCTGAAGAACTTCACTGCTGACTGTGCTGTCACCTTTCTCACTGGTTCCACTTCTGGCCACTTTGTGAACTTGTCGATTGCAACGTACAAGTACTCAAAGCCCCCGGTCGCGCGGGGAAAGGGGCCGAGGATGTCGAGCCCCCAGACTGAGAAGGGCCAGGACAAAGGGATCGTCTGGAGAGCTTGAGCTGGCTGGTGAATTTGCTTGGCATGGAATGGGCACGCTTCACATTTGGTTACTTGCGCAGTTGCATCTTGGAGGGCTTCTGGCCAAAAGAAACCTTGCCGGAATGCCTTCCCGGCAAGTGCTCTTGGGCCAATGTGGTGACCACATATGCCTCCATGTATTTCTGCCAACAGCTTATGTCCATCTTCCCGGGAAATGCACTTCAATCTGACACCATTGAGTCTTCTTCTGTACAATTCGTGGTCGACGAATTGGTACATACTTGACTGTCTGGTTATCCTCTCTATCTCTTCTGGCTCATCGGGAAGTTCTCCAGTTTGAAGAAAACGGACGATCTGTTGTGCCCATGCTGGAGCTTGGGGCTCAACAGCAAGGGCTAAAGGCATCAGCGCCGCTGCGGGAACCTCAGCTTCTACGGGAAGAACTTGCGGCTCTGCCGGAGCTGAGGGTTCCCCGGCAAGCCTGTCGGGGTATGGCTTGCCGGGAACGCCTGCTTCAACTGTACAGACCCTTGGGTCTGCAGGAGCAGACTGTTTCTCAGCGTCTTGGTTGTTGGTCTTGGGGACCTTGGCGACGGCTTCGGGAAGATCCGCCGGCAAGTAGTCGCCGGAGACCAACTTCCTCTTCTTGCTCTGCCCAACTGATGATGTAACGGATGGCTGAGTCAGCTTGAGCACGAAGGTTCCTGGTTCCACAGGTAACTTCATTGCAGCACACTTCGAGAGGCCATCTGCGATATCATTTTGAGCTCTTGGGACGAGCTCCATCTGCAAGCCTTCAAAGTGTTCTTCAAGCTTCCTCACTTCATCAACATAAGCTTCCATCAAAGGGCTCTGGTAACTCTTGTTCACTTGTCGGACCACCAATTGTGAATCTCCCCGCACAATCAGCTTCTTGATCCCAAGTTCGGCCGCAATTCTGAGGCCGGCAAGCAAACCTTCATACTCAGCAGTATTGTTTGTCGCTTGCTCCTTGGGAAAGTGCATCTGGACAACGTACCTGAGGTGCTCTCCGGTGGGCGCTATGAGTACCACGCCAGCACCGGCGCCTTGCAGCGAGAAAGCACCGTCAAAGTACATTACCCACTCTTGGCTTGTTTCTTGGACGGGGACGCTCGTTTCTGGAACTTCCTCATCTGGCGTTGGGTTCCATTCCGCTATGAACTCAGCCAAAGCTCTGCTCTGTATGGTTGAAGTACTCTCAAACTTGAGACCAAAGCTTGACAGTTCCAGTGCCCACTCGACGATCCTTCCTGTTGCTTCCGGATTTTGCAATATTCTCTTCAACGGAAAGCGAGTGACCACTGTTATCTCATGTGCTTGGAAGTAATGGCGCAGCTTTCTTGAGGCCACGAGGAGGCCGAAAAGCAACTTCTGCACTCCAGAGTATCTTGATCTAGCCCCCTGTAAGAGGGAGCTTACAAAATAGACTGGACGCTGCACCATCTTCCTTCGCACTTCTTCTTGTTCCTGCGTAGACTTGTCCTTGTCGGGGCCAGAGCTTGTCGGGGAAGCCCCCTGCTTGCCGCTGGATGCATTTGCCGGGGATGTGGGTTCCTCATCCGCCTCCCTTTCCGCTACTAACGCAGCACTAACCACTTGATTGGTTGCTGCTAGGTACAGCAGCAACTTCTCTTGCGGCCTAGGTGCGACAAGTATTGGAGTAGAGGATAGGTATCCTTTCAAGTCTTGCAGCGCAGCCTCCGCTTCCGGAGTCCATTTCATAGGACCTGCCTTTTTCAAGATTTTGAAAAAGGCAGGGCGCGTTCTGCTGACTTTGAAATGAATCTACTGAGGGCAGCCACACAACCAGCAAGTCTCCTTACATCCTTGACGCGCTTCGGGGCTTCAATCTGCTCGATGGCTTTAATCTTGTCGGGATTGGCTTCAATCCCCCTCTGGGACACAAAGAACCCGAGAAGCTTGCCGGAGGGGACTCCGAAGACGCACTTCTCGGGGTTCAACTTGAGCTATATCTTGCGCAGATTCTCGAAGGTTTCTTCTAAGTCTTGAATCAGGGTACCCTTGCTCTTGCTCTTGACCACTATATCATCCATGTAGGCCTCCACATTTCTGTGGATCTGTGGCTCAAAAGCAGTATGTACCACCCTTGCAAATGTTGAGCCTGCATTCTTCAACCCAAAGGGCATGCGTATGAAGCAGTATGTGCCACATGGAGTAATGAATGCAGTCTTCTCTTCATCTTCCTTGGCCATGAATATCTGGTGGTAACCTGAGTATGCATCGAGGAATGAAAGCAACTCACATCCAGCCGTGGAGTCCACAATTTGATCGATACGCGGCAAGGGAAATGGATCCTTGGGACATGCTTTATTCACATCAGTGAAGTCTATACAAAGTCTCCACTTCCCATTGGCCTTGCGCACAACAACTGGATTGGCCAACCACGTAGGATGGATCACGCCTCTAACTAGGCCTGCCACTTCCAACTTATTTATCTCCTCGGCAATGAACTCTTGGCGCTCCACAGCTTGCTTCCTGACCTTCTGCTTGACGGGCCGCACATGCGGACAAACAGCAAGCTTGTGCTCGATTACCTTCCTGGGAACGCCGGGGATGTCGGACGGTTGCCATGCAAACACGTCGACATTCGCCCGCAGGAAGGCAACGAGCGCGCTTTCCTATTTGGGGTCGAGTGTAGCACTGATGGTGAAGGTACCACAAGTGTCGTCCTCCTTGGCGGACACCCTCTTGGTTGCCGGTGGAGCTGCCATTCCTTTCTTGCACTTGCCGGTGGAGCTCGATGGTGCGTCCTCGACGGCAGCGCAGCACTCCGAAGAGGTGCGTTTGCCGGAGTGGGCTCCAGAGCTCTTGCCGGACTTGGTCTTGGTCTTCCCCCCGGGAGCTTCAGCGGCAAGTGTGTTGATGTCTGCCGCGGCTACTGCATCCCGGTAGATTTTGTCGGCGCAGATAAGCGCATCCTTCTTGTCGCCGTGGACAGAGATGACGCTTATCGGCCCCGGCATCTTGAGTACGTTGTATGCGTAATAGGAAGCTGCCATGAACTTGGCGAGGGCAGGACGGCCAAGTATCCCATTATATGGCAATGGGATATCGGCGACGTCGAACGTGATCCTGTCCGTCCTGAAGTTGAGTTCCCCACCAAAGGTCACTGGCAGCGTGATTTTCCCCTTCGGCTTGCTCCTTCCCGAGTTGATCCCTTGGAATGTCCCGGTTTCCTCGAGCTCGCTGTCAGGGATCTGTAGTTTGTTGATCATAGCAGCGGAGATTAAGTTGAGGCCGGCCCAGCCGTCAACCAACATCTTGGTGACCTTGAGGTTGCGGATAGTTGGTGAGACCAACATCGGCAAGCACCCGACCGCTGTTGTGCGGTCAGGGTGGTCCTCAAGGTCGAAGATGATGGGCGTGCCGGACCATTTCAGCAGCCTGCGCGACTCGACGGGTGGCTCAGCTGCATTCACTTCCCGCACCCACTGTTTGAGTTGGCGGTGGGAAGTGTGCAGAGAGGCACCTCCGTCGACGCACAGAACCTCTGTGGCCTTCTGGAACTCCTGCTCGCTGTTGTCTCCTTCATCCATGTCTTCATCGTCATCTTCGTCCTCATCCTTGTCGCGGCCCCGGGGAGGTCTGTCACCTTGCCGCTGCTTGGCCTTGCCGCGGCGCCCTCCCCGGCCATTGAACGGCCGCTTCTTGCTGGGCTCTCCTCCGCCTCCTTGGGCCTTCTCCTTGTCGCGACGCTCGTATTCAGCCTTCTGCTGCTCTACGAGGTACTCTACCCTCTTGCAGTTCTGGAGGTCGTGGCCCTTGGTGCGGTGGATCTTGCAGTACTGCTTGTCGGAGCCGTCCTGCTTGTCGGCTGCCGCTACAGGGGCGGGTTCCTTGCCGGAACCACCAGCCTGTGTCTTCTTGGCGGGAGCCTCCTTGCCGGACTGCTCGACAACCAGTACTTCCTTGTTCTTCTTTTTCTTGTTCCGCCGCCGGCTCTTCTTTGCCGGGGCGGCATCCTCGCTGTCGCTTCCCCCTGCGCCGGCATCCTCTCCGGGGAGTCTCCTCCCCCCTTCAGCACGTGCACATTTATCAGCCAGAGCGTAAAGCTCGCTGACGTCCCGGATCTTGGTCATGGCCATCTCCTCCCTCATCCGACGGTTACGCATGTTCTGATGGAACGCGCTAATAACCGCGGCAGGGTGGACATCGGGAATGTTGTGTTGCACGCGGCTGAACCTTTGGATATATTTGCGCAGGGACTCTCCCTCCTTCTGGGCAAGGATATGGAGATCGCTCTCCTGGCCGTGGGGTTTGTGGCCGCCCGTGAAGGCGCCAACAAACTGGTGGCACAAATCTGCCCATGAAGAGATGGAGTTCTCCGGCAAGTGCATAAGCCAAGACCTGACGTTTGGCTTAAGCACTAGCGGGAAGTAGTTGGCTAGTATCTTCTCGTCACGTCCCCCGGCATCCTGCACCGCAATGGTGTAGATGCTGAGGAACTCCAAGGGGTGTGTCTTGCCGTCGTACTTCTCGGGTACGTCGGGCTTGAAATTCTTCATGCTAGGCCACTGGACTTGCGCAGCTCTCGGGTGAACGCAGGGCAACCTGCCGCGTACGGCAAGTCGCCTGGTTCACCGGGCGCGTGCATGTCGACAGCGGTCCCAGCGCGTGCATGTCTTCTGGCTTCTCGCCGACGTTCGATGCGGGTTCGAGCGTCCTCTTGTCGCCTGTCGTCGAGGACTTGGCGCTGATCGCGGCGAGCCCGCGGATCCGACGACGCCGTGGAGTCATCGTCGACGTTGATCCGGCGGGGCGGCGTTTTCTGCTTCCGCGGCGGGGAGTGCACGGTAGTTGCACCCCCGGTGGTCTTGTCACCATCGGCCTTCGCTTGGTCGACTTGCCGAGGCCGTGAAGTCATCGGCTGCTGCGGCGCATCGTTGTTGGCGAAGGCGATGAGACTCTGGATCGTCGCCCTCCAGTCTTCGGCCTTGTCTGCCGCTGGAGGGAAATCGAGGAGCAGCTGAGCCCTGGCCAGGGCTTCTGCTGGAGAGGAGGGAAACGGTGGCGAACGGTGCAAGGAGCGGGACACGCTCGGACTTCTAACCGCGTTAGAAGGAGCACGTTCCCGTCCCGGCGACCGTGCCTTGCTCGTGCCAGGACGTTGGCCTTGAGCGTCCCGTGACTCGCCGGCCTGGCCACGTCCCAACAAGCGTATGGTACCTCCGGTACCACACCGCTGCTGGTCTAGCACCTCCTGAGAGGGACGCGGTGCGTGCACGGACACCGAGGCCTTGGAGTTCGCCCGGTCGTCCGTCTTGTCCTTGGACTTGGTGGCGTCGTGAGTTTCCTCGCCGGCAACCACCCTTCCGCCGGCGTCTCCTCCACCAACCGTTGGTTCTGGTGGCGGTGGGATTGACGCAGACGGGCCTCCGACCTCCGAAACCTTCTTCTTCGGAGGCATGCTTGATGTTGTTGATGAGGTTGGTGAAGCTGGAGACGTTGATGAAGAATGCGCCCGCGTGAGCGCCGGATCAGGTTCGCACAACCTCGACGCGCCCTACCTGGCGCGCCAAAGATGTCGGGGGAAACTGTCCTCCCACGAACACCTATGGGACCGGAGCCCCTTCTACATTGCGGTAAGGGAGCGGAGGGAGCACGGAGAGCAGATCGAGGAGCACACGCGGGCAGTTTACCCAGGTTCGGGCCGCGCGGACGCGTAAAACCCTACTCCTGCTTCGGTTGTATTAAGTTTTTGGGCTCGGGAGCTTGAAGATCTACAGTACCAGCTATACCGAGCAAGAGAGTGAGCGAGTTTCTGGGATCGAACCCCCTCTACGTTGTGCATGGGCCTCCTTTTATAGCTCAAAGGGGTCTCCGACAGGTGTCAACGTAGAGGAGGGTAAAAATGTAAATTTGGTGGTAGTTGTAACAGTGCGTGAATCGTGCATGAACAGTGGATGAACAGTGGTCTTCACCTAACTTTGACGGTGGGGGACAAGGGCATTGAATGCCCGTCGCCGTCGACCCCAAAAGCGTCTGTCCATGCGTCTCCGTTCGCCACGGCGGTGGCTTCGTCACCGCGGCTCGCCAGCGTGTCCCTCAGGCTGCACGGCCATCTGCCACGTGCCCCTGGAAGGGCCCCAGGGCGACGCGTGGCCAGATGAGCTGGAGCGCAGGCACACAGTGTGAGCTTCCCCCGGCAAGTACCTTGCCGGGGCCGCTATCTTGCCGGGCCCGGAAGCTTGCCGCTTCCCGGGTCCTTGCCGGGGCGCACGATGCGCCGCAATGTATCTTTTGTGGTGTTATCCTTTGACCTTCCTGGCAAGCACCTCTTGCCAGGGTCTTGTGCTGAAAAGATGCCCTTGAGCCTGGTGCGGCCTTCCCGGCAAGCTCCTCTTGCCGGGGTCTTGTCTCTTAACTTGGATACTTTGTTCTTGAATGGCTTGAAGGGGTCTGGAGCGGGTTTTGGCCAGCGCGTGGTAAACCCTGCCGCGGGAAGCTGCTACTGCCCGTGCACAAGTTGGGGTACTAAGGTACCCCTACCTTAGTACACCGACATTAGGTGATAAGCGATATAGTTTAGGGGCAGATATTGCAAGGAGATTGCATCACAATGCTAAAGGTGGAGATTTATTTGGAGGGATATATGCAACTCGCTTAGCTAATTATTTAGTTGTACCCATAAGAGGATATGATATTGAGTTGCCACATGCTTTTCTGGATTATGATGCTATGATACGTTATCAGTTCCTTGAGAGGAACGAACAGCACCTCCAGTACCGATTAATCTTTGACAGACGGCGTGCCATCCATATTGCTCTTCCTGCTCCTGCCTTCTTTAATTTTCGGGAAAAGGGGATATATTTTATAACTAGAGATGAGGCGAACACATATGATAGAGAGGTGGAGGACACTCGCCTCCAAGAAGAAGCTCGCCAAGCAATAGCTGTTGCTGCACAGTACAACCCTAACTATGATTTAGGATATCATCCGGGCTAGTGGTGGCCCTAGACCAACTTAGGCCAAAAGCCTAAGCTTGGGGGACTACGTATTTCTCACCGACATTACATTCATGTTCACACATTCATTCCAGTTGTCGGTGTTCATACTTTTTCACTGTATTATCCATGCTAGTTTACTTTTCTCGCTTTCTTCTTGTGTGTTTGAAAAACTTTGAAAACCCCCAAAATATTTCTTGCTTCTTTTTGTCTTTTCTTTCTTGCTTGTTCCTTAGTAGTTGTTAGTATTAAAAGAAAATCCAAAAATATTTCTTGTTCTTCTTTTGTTTGTTGGGAGCTTTCCCATGTAAATAGTTTTTCTCGTTCTTGTTTCGCTTTCTTCAGAAACCAAAAACTCCAAAAATATTTCAGTGTGTTTCTTTGAAATTATTTTATATTTCTTTGGGGGTCTAGAGGAGAAGACCACGATGAAAATGATGAGTGGATCTCATATGCATTATTGTTTGTCGGGGGAAACTGTCCGCCACGAACACCTATGGGACCGGAGCCCCTTGTCTGTGCGGTACGAGGGCGGAGGGGGCACGAAGAGCAGATCGAGGCAGACGCGCGGGCAGTTTTTACCCAGGTTCGGGCCGCACGGATGCGTAAAACCCTACTCCTGCTTGGTTGTGTATTGAGTTGAGCGCTCGGGAGCTTGAAGAAGCAGCTACACCGTGCGTGAGAGTAATCTAGGTTTTGAACCCCCTCCACGTTGTGCATGGGCCTCCTTTTATAGTGCAAGGGGTCACCGACAGGTGTCAACGTAGGAGAAAGGGGTAAAAATGTAAAAGAGGTGGTAGTTGTAACAGTGCGGGAACAGTGGAGCTACAGTACAGAACAGTGGTCTATACCTACTTTAACAGTGGGGGACAAGGGCATTTAATGCCCGTCGCCGTCGACCCCAAAAGCTCCCGCCGTTGCGTCTCCGTCTGCCACGGCGATGGATCCTCTGCCGTGGAGTGCCACCGTGTCCCCCAGGCTGCCCAGCCATCCGCCACGCGTCCCTGGAGTGGCCCCAGGGCGACGCGTGGGCCGATGAGCTGGAGCGCGGGCACACAGCGCACCTCCCCCGGCAAGCACCTTGCCGGGGATCTCGACCTTGCCGGGCCCGGAAGCTTGCCGCTCCCCGAGCCCTTGCCGGGTCTTCTAAGATGAAATCTTCTATTCGTCCTGACAAGCTCCTCTTGCCAGGGCCTCGTGCTAGTTAAGCAATCTCGAGCCTGGGACGGCCTTCCCGGCAAGCTCCTCTTGCCGGGGTCTTGGTCTTCTGTCTTGTATACTTTGTTTTTGAATGGCTAGATAAGGGTCAGGAAGGTCTCCGACAAGCGCGTGGTGAACCCTGCCGCGGGGAGCTGCCGCTGCCCGTGCACAAGTTGGGGTACTAGGGTACCCCTACCTTAGTACACCGACAGCGTTGGAAAGCTATTGGGGAATTGAGGTGATAGGACTTCTAGTTTTTACGATCTGGAGGATTTTACATACGTGCGCACACAGGATCACGTGCGCGGATAATTTTGAGACCAAAAAGGGTCGTCTTGGCCCTCAAAAATGGCCTGCAGGATTGGAAAAAATGAAAGTTATCGCAATTACAGCTCAAATTTTGATGAGCCGGCATATCACTTTGGTGTTCAGGTCCTTGGCGCCCCACCCATGTATGGATACAATAGGGTGTTAGGCCAACTCTCGCGAAGAAACGGTGATCAAAGAAAATACAAAAATCAACCTAGAGTCCGAATTGATCGAGACTCTCAAAGCAAGTGAGAACAAGCACCGATTTCGTCGTTTTCATAGGCGTTGGAAAGCTATTGGGGAATTGAGGTGATAGGACTTCTAGTTTTTATGATATGGAGGATTTTACATACGTGCGCACACAGGATCACGTGCGCGGAAAATTTTGAGACCAAAAAGGGTCGTCTTGGCCCTCAAAAATGGCCTGCAGGATTGGAAAAAATGAAAGTTATCGCAATTACAGCTCAAATTTTGATGAGCCGGCATATCACTTTGGTGTTCAGGTCCTTGGCGCCCCACCCATGTATGGATACAATAGGGTGTTAGGCCAACTCTCGCGAAGAAACGGTGATCAAAGAAAATACAAAAATCAACCTAGAGTCCGAATTGATCGAGACTCTCAAAGCAAGTTAGAACAATCTCCGATTTCGTCATTTTCATAGGCGTTGGAAAGCTATTGGGGAATTGAGGTGATAGGACTTCTAGTTTT
This sequence comes from Secale cereale, assembly GCA_902687465.1. Classification (NCBI taxonomy): domain Eukaryota; kingdom Viridiplantae; phylum Streptophyta; class Magnoliopsida; order Poales; family Poaceae; genus Secale; species Secale cereale. The sequence goes on from LR738713.1 coordinate 729,781,123, forward strand.
TACAATCTAGAGGATTTTACATACGTGCACACACAGGATCACGTGCGCGGAAAATTTTGAGACCAAAAAGGGTCGTCTTGGCCCTCAAAAATGGCCTGCAGGATTGGAAAAAATGAAAGTTATCGCAATTACAGCTCAAATTTTGATGAGCCGACATATCACTTTGGTGTTCAGGTCTGTCGGGGGAAACTGTCCGCCACGAACACCTATGGGACCGGAGCCCCTTGTCTGTGCGGTACGAGGGCGGAGGGAGCACGAAGAGCAGATCGTGGCGAGCACGCGGGCAGTTTTACCCAGGTTCGGGCCGCGGTAGACGCGTAAAACCCTACTCCTGCTTAGTTGTGTATTGAGTTGGAGAGCTCGGGAGCTTGAAGAAGCAGCTACACCGCGCGTATGAGTAGTCTAGGTTTCCAAACCTCCGAACCCCTTCTACGTTGTGCATGGGCCTCCTTTTATAGTGCAAGGGGTCACCGACAGGTGTCAACGTAGGAGAAAGGGGCAAAAACGTAAAAGAGGTGGTAGTTGTAACAGTGCGGGAACAGTGAAGCTACAGTGCAAAACAGTGGTCTATACCTACTTTGACAGTGGGGGACAAGGGCATTAAATGCCCGTCGCCGTCGACCCCAAAAGCGCCTGCCATTGCTTCTCCGTTTGCCACGGCGGTGGCTCCGCCGCCGTGGAGTGTCACGTGTCCCCCTTGGCTGCACGGCCATCCGCCACGCGTCCCTGGAAAGGCCCCAGGGCGACGCGTGGGCCGATGAGCTGGAGCGCGGGCACACAGCACAACTCTCCCGACAAGCACCTTGCCGGGGCCTTGATCTTGCCGGGCCCGGGAGCTTGCCGCTCCCCGGGCCCTCGCCGGGGCGTACCTTCTATGACATAATCTTCTAGTCTTCCTGGCAAGCTCTTCTCGCCAGGGCCTTGTGCTTAGTGAGAGGATCTTGAGCCTGGTATGGCCTTCCCGGCAAGCTCCACTTGCCGGGGTCTCGATCTTCTGTCTTGTATACTTTGTTTTTAAATGGTTTAATAAGGAGCAGGAAGGTCTCCGACGAGCGCGTGGTAAACCCTGCCGCGGGAAGCTGCAAATGCCCGTGCACAAGTTGGGGTACTGAGGTACCCCTACCTTAGTACACCGACAAGGTCCTTGGCGCCCCACCCATGTATGGATACAATAGGGTGTTAGGCCAACTCTCGCGAAGAAACGGTGATCAAAGAAAATACAAAAATCAACCTAGAGTCCGAATTGATCGAGACTCTCAAAGCAAGTGAGAACAAGCACCGATTTCGTCGTTTTCATAGGCGTTGGAAAGCTATTGGGGAATTGAGGTGATAGGACTTCTAGTTTTTATGATCTGGAGGATTTTACATACGTGCACACACAGGATCACATGCGCGGAAAATTTTGAGCCCAAAAAGGGTCGTCTTGGCCCTAAAAAATGGCCTGCAGGATTGGAAAAAATGAAAGTTATCGCAATTACAGCTCAAATTTTGATGAGCCGGCATATCACTGTGGTGTTCAGGTCCTTGGCGCCCCACCCATGTATGGATACAATAGGGTGTTAGGCCAACTCTCGCGAAGAAACGGTGATCAAAGAAAATACAAAAATCAACCTAGAGTCCGAATTGATCGAGACTCTCAAAGCAAGTGAGAACAAGCACCGATTTCGTCGTTTTCATAGGCGTTGGAAAGCTATTGGGGAATTGAGGTGATAGGACTTCTAGTGTTTACGATCTGGAGGATTTTACATACGTGCACACACAGGATCACGTGCGCGGAAAATTTTGAGACCAAAAAGGGTCGTCTTGGCCCTCAAAAATGGCTTGCAGGATTGGAAAAAATGAAAGTTATCGCAATTACAGCTCAAATTTTGATGAGCCGGCATATCACTTTGGTGTTCAGGTGTCGGTGTACTAAGGTAGGGGTACCCTAGTACCCCAACTTGTGCACGGGCAGCGGCAGCTCCCCGCGGCAGGGTTCACCACGCGCTTGCCGGAGACCTTCCTGACCCTTATCTAGCCATTCAAAAACAAAGTATACAAGACAGAAGACCAAGACCCCGGCAAGAGGAGCTTGCCGGGAAGGCCGTCCCAGGCTCGAGATTGCTTAACTAGCACGAGGCCCTGGCAAGAGGAGCTTGTCAGGACGAATAGAAGATTTCATCTTAGAAGACCCGGCAAGGGCTCGGGGAGCGGCAAGCTTCCGGGCCCGGCAAGGTCGAGATCCCCGGCAAGGTGCTTGCCGGGGGAGGTGCGCTGTGTGCCCGCGCTCCAGCTCATCGGCCCACGCGTCGCCCTGGGGCCACTCCAGGGACGCGTGGCGGATGGCTGTGCAGCCTGGGGGACACGGTGGCACTCCACGGCAGAGGATCCATCGCCGTGGCAGACGGAGACGCAACGGCGGGAGCTTTTGGGGTCGACGGCGACGGGCATTAAATGCCCTTGTCCCCCACTGTTAAAGTAGGTATAGACCACTGTTCTGTACTGTAGCTCCACTGTTCCCGCACTGTTACAACTACCACCTCTTTTACATTTTTACCCCTTTCTCCTACGTTGACACCTGTCGGTGACCCCTTGCACTATAAAAGGAGGCCCATGCACAACGTGGAGAGGGTTCGAAACCTAGATTACTCTCACGCACGGTGTAGCTGCTTCTTCAAGCTCCCGAGCGCTCAACTCAATACACAACCAAGCAGGAGTAGGGTTTTACGCATCCGTGCGGCCCGAACCTGGGTAAAAACTGCCCGCGCGTCTGCCTCGATCTGCTCTTCGTGCTCCCTCCGCCCTCGTACCGCACAGACAAGGGGCTCCGGTCCCATAGGTGTTCGTGGCGGACAGTTTCCCCCGACATCTAACATTGCACTGATTGATTGAAGTAAAGCAAATATCTTACAAGGACAACTTGTCGCAATGGACTAATGAGTTCGTAACATAATGTGCAGCAACGAAAAGATAAAGATAAATGGGGCCCTAGTCTACGCGGTCGCCCTCCTTCCTGCCAAGCTTTGCCACCTTGGCGATGATATGGCTGACCTGCTCCTTCAGGGCCTCCGTGTCTGCATCTGCCGGCAAGCTGCAAAGAACGTTCTTGAGGTTGATCCCCGGATTGCGGTACACGATCTTCGTCAAGACCCGCTCCAGAGTTCCTGCGCAGAGACGGCGCGACTCCTCGGCCAGCTGCGCGGGGATGCGGTTCCGGAGACCTGCAAGGGCCGGAGCGACGCCTCTGAAGAAGAGGCTGAGCTTGGCGCTGTGCGGGAGGTCTGGATCCGGCGAGTAGATAAGATGTTCGACCTTCAAGGCAAGCAACTCCTGGTCAATGTTGGATGCAGAAGAAACCAGCTCTTCGGTCCACAGCTCAATGTTCTTGCGGAAGAGCTCGGATGCCTTGTTGGCGCTGTCCACCAAGGTCCGCTCCTTGCGGAGCTCCTCCTTCAGCTTGTCTTCTCGAAGCTTGGCGGCGTCAATTGAATCCCTCAGAGTTGAGACTTTCAGCTCCAAGTCCTCGATGGAGTCCTTGGCGGCCTTAAGCTCGTCGCCCCTCTTGGACAGATTCACTTGGAGCTCCGCGTTGGTGTGGGCGTCCTTCTCGCGCTCAGTAATGAGCGCGGCAACCTTCTCGGTGCTCACCTTCATCGCCGCTTCTAGTCGTTCAACCTTGGCGGCAAGCTCCTTCTTGGCGTCTTCCGCGGCAGCAGCAGCGGCTTTCGCCTCCTTCAGCTCCCCGCCAAGGGCAGCCTCGCGAGCGGCAAGGTCCTCCTCATGGGAGTCGAGATCCACCTTCCGCTGCGCGAGCTCTCCTTCTCGCCGGGACATCTCCACCCCGGCGAGCCGTTGCTGTTCTTCAGCCTCGGCTTTCTCCAAAAGCCACTCTTGATATTCACCGGCGAGACGCTCGCGCTCCTCCGCCACCTCGCGGAGGCCCGCCTTGTGGGCAGCGCTGAGCTCCGCCGCACGCTTCTCCATTTCGGCGGCGGCCTGGGCAGCAAGGGCTTCCCGGGGGGCAAGCTTCGCCTGCCTGGCCCGGTAAAGGGCCAGGAGTTGGTGGAGAAGCTTTTCCTCCTCGGGCCCATCTCCTTCGCCGGGCGCCTCGACGACTGTCAGACCCGCGGAGGCGAGGACTTCTCCGTCAAACGCCTCGCCCTCCGCGGGAGCTCTTGATGAAGACCCCCAAGGCACTTGGATAAAGACGCCATTGGGGGCACGAAGATAGTACGCCTGCTTCTCGCCGGTGGAGGGGCCGGCGGCCGGCGTAGCATCCGGTGCTCCCGCCACCTCCGGGTCGGCGGTGCGGTCGCCGTCCCCCTCCCCGGTCGCGGCGTCAGCGGCCGGAGTGGCCTCCTGCGCGGCCGGCTCGGTGGCCTCGGTCGCCTCCTCGGTGGCCTCGGCCATCTCCACGACGACGGGAACGTCATCGCCGCCGCCCTGCGCGCCCTCCTCATCCTCAATATTGATGACCTCGGTCTCCATCGGCGCGGGAGGAGGAGGAGGAAGATCTAGAAGAAGAAAAAGAAGTTCAAAATCAAGCAAAGATCCAAAAAGAAGCAAAGTCAAGAAAACCAAGTACAGAACGTACCTTGGCGGACGTCCTCTGCGGCGGGCTCCCTTGCCGGGGAGCTCGGCCTTGGCGGAGTGGCCGTCCTCGCCGGGCTGCTCGCCCTTGGCGGGGTACTCTGCTTTGGCGGAGTACCCGCCCTTGGCGGAGCGCTCTCCCTTGCCGGAGAGTTTTGCCTTGCCGGGGACGGCGGGGCCTGCGGCTCCTCGGCGACGGTCTCCGGGCGCTCTTCCCGCTGCGGCTCCACCTCTGCACAAGAGAAGATAGAAGAACCAAGACATTCAAAAAAAAGGGGGGGAAAGAGAGATCAAAGCCCTAAGCGCGCCCCGACGAGCGAAAACAGTAAACCTCTAACTTACGCTGGGGGCTGCGCTGGGGGCTACTCCCCGGAGCGGCACTCGGGTCCGGCAAGCTCGGCTCCGGTGCGATCCCTGCTTCCGCGATGGATGGGTCTTCTACGACCTCAACTGTGGGCACCCTGACCCTCTTCGCGCGCTGCTCCAAGGTCCTGCAATCACAAGCAACAAGCAAAGTCAAGCGTCAGCAACAATCGAGATATAAAAATCAAGAAGGAGTAAGGTCTCGGGTCCTTACTCTTGGTCCTCCTCGTCGTCCTCGCTCAGCGCGGAGAAGTCAAACTCCACGGTGGGCGCGTCGGCGCGAGGAGCGGAGGATGAAGATTCCCTCGCGCGTTTCGGAGCCACCGGGGCTGGGGGCTGCGTAGGCCCAGCCCCTGTGGTGGCCGGCGCCCGAGAAGTGGGCGGAGCAGCTGCTCCGCTCCGAGAAGATCCTTGCCGGCTCGGTGCCGGCCTGCGGGACGCCTCTGTCGTGGTCCGCGCGCGCGGGGCCTCTGCCGTGGCCGGCACGCCGGTCGCCCTTGGCACGTCTTGGCTCGGCCGGGGAGCTGCCCGGCGAGCTGGCTGTTGCCGGGGCGCTCGCGCCTGCTCCCCCGTCGCCGCCTTGCGGAGACGCTTCAATGGGGACTGCCTCGGGCTCGCCGGGGGCGGGGAGCTTTCCGACGAGGAGAGGTCGTCGGCGTAGAGCTCGGTGGATCCGCCGGTGTCTTCCTCCCCCCCCTCCTCTCCCTCGGCCAGTTCGCTGGCCCCAGCGCCTTGCACTGCGGGCCCCTTCCCCTTGGTGGCCCCGCTTCGTCCGGCGCCTCCACTCCTCGCGGCACCCCTGCTTCCTCCGGCTGTGCCCTCCATTGCCGCGGCCTCCGTCGCGATCCCATTGATCCCGGAGTGCCTCAGCGAGGGGACCCCGGCGAGCGCGTCGGGAGGGAGCTCTAGCAGCTTGCGAATCTCCTCCTTATCCGCCTGGCTGGAGGCATCCGCGGCTTCCGCCTCCGCGGGTGTGTATCCAAAGTTTCCCGCCGCCGCGGCTGCGGCGACTTCTTCAGCGCGAGAAGCCATGTAAGCAATCTCTTGGTCGGTGGTGGCCCGCGTGTGCAGCTTGAGATCGTCCGTCTTCTCCAACACCTCCGCAAGGTTGTCGTAGAACTCGAGGACGTCGATAGGCTTGGGCGCAATCCACGTGCGCTCCAATCCATGGGAGTCGCACGCGGGCATCATAGCGACAAGGCGATCCCGGGCGCTGCTGGCGCAGAGCGGCACCACTCCCCGGGGAGCGCGGAAGTACTCGGGGTGTGCCGGGTCGAACTTGAAAAGTTCCCTGACCATACCCCGCAGCTCGAGTGTTGTGAAGTTAAAATTGAGGCCGGGGCGCAGCCTCATGATGTCTGCCGGGCCGCCGTATTGCCACGCCGGCCTTTTCCGGTCTTGGAGGGGGGCGATCCGGCGACGAAGAAAGTCCGCGCCCACTTCAGCGACAGACAGCGGCGCCATCCGAAGACGAAGGATTCTGACGAGAGCGATATCCAGTTTGGAATCGTCGGAATCGAAATTACTCCAATCCCTGCCGCGCACGATGGGCGATGTGTGCGGCGCGGTGAAGTGTTGCGGCCGCTCCTCGACGACCCAGCACCACTCCGCGCGCCACTCTTCCCACTTGCCGCGGAGCTCCCCCGGCAAGTAGGCTGATTTCTTATTCAGCCTAAACACCCAAGAGATTCCTCCGGAGAGGGGGGCGTCGGCCTCTACTCTGGGGATGAAAAAGTGCCTAAAGAGAGCTACGTTGGGCTGGATTCCTACGAAGTTTTCGCACATGTGTGCGAAAACGGACATGGTGAGGATGGCGTTGGGAGTGAAGTCGAGGAGGTGGAGGCCATAAGTATTCATGATATCGCAGAAAAAGTTTGAGAAGGGAGGGCACAGACCGCAGTGGAAGAAGGCTGCGAAAAAGTAATACCCGCCGGGGTAGTGATCCTTGGCGACGGCCGGGTAGACGCGTGTGCGGGGGTGCGCTGGGGTCTCCTTGGCCCAGAACCAATAATATTTGCTCCAAAGCTCCCGCACGCCGAGCTTCGGCGCAAAGACGATGTGCTCCTTCCGGAACGCGACGAGCTTCGCCGCCTGATCTGACTTCTCCCGCTTGGACTTCTCCGCCTTCGCCTTGTCGGTCTTTGGGGCCATGGCGGACGCGGTGGAAGGAAGGGGGCGAAGAGCTTGGTGGTGGCGGAGGAGTAGAGGCAAAGAGCAGAGGAATCTGAGGAAGAAGACGATGGTAATGAGTGCGCAGGGAGGGGAACCGCGTCGCTCTCTCTGCTTTTATGGGGGAGTGGGGGGGCGTTTCGCCCTTCCCATTAAAGAAATCGTGGGCACGTCCCATCCCACGGCGCCGCAATCGACGCGTGCCGTTACCGTGGGGTGCGGCGGATAGGGAAGTGGATTCGGCGCGCCGCGGGCCGCGGGTGCCCGTGCACTGTTTTGGGCCTGGCCCAACAGCGCTCGGCACCGTGTGTGGCCCAGGCCCGGGGGCTCCTGTCGGTGTACTAAGGTAGGGGTACCTCAGTACCCCAACTTGTGCACGGGCAGTTGCAGCTTCCCGCGGCAAGGTTTACTGCTGGCTCGCCGGAGACCTTCCTGCTCCTTATCTAACCATTCAAAGACAAAGTATACAAGACAGAAGACCAAGACCCCGGCAAGAGGAGCTTGCCGGGAAGGCCGTTCCAGGCTCAAGATCGCTTAACTAGCACGAGGCCCTGGCAAGAGGAGCTTGTCAGGACGAACAGAAGATTTTATCTTAGAAGACCCAGCAAGGGCTCGGGGAGCGGCAAGCTTCCGGGCCCGGCAAGGTCGAGATCCCCGGCAAGGTGCTTGCCGGGGGAGGTGCCCGGCAAGGTGCTTGCCGGGGGAGGTGCGCTGTGTGCCCGCGCTCCAGCTCATCAGCCCACGCGTCGCCCTGGGGCCACTCCAGGGACGCGTGGCGGATGGCTGTGCAGCCTGGGGGACACGGTGGCACTCCACGGCAGTGGATCCATCGCCGTGGCAGACGGAGACGCAACGGCGGGAGCTTTTGGGGTCGACGGCGACGGGCATTAAATGCCCTTGTCCCCCACTGTCAAAGTAGGTATAGACCACTGTTCTGCACTGTAGCTCCGCTGTTCCCGCACTGTTCCAACTACCACATCTTTTACATTTTTACCCCTTTCTCCTACGTTGACACCTGTCGGTGACCCCTTGCACTATAAAAGGAGGCCCATGCACAACGTGGAGGGGGTTCGAAACCTAGATCATTCTCACGCTCGTGTAGCTGCTTCTTCAAGCTCCGAGCGCCCAACTCAATACACAACCAAGCAGGAGTAGGGTTTTACGCATCCGTGCGGCCCGAACCTGGGTAAAACTGCCCGCGTGATCTCCACGATCTGCTCTTCGTGCTCCCTCCGCCCTCGTACCGCACAGACAAGGGGCTCCGGTCCCATAGGTGTTCGTGGTGGACAGTACTTATGGCCTCCACCTCCTCGACTTCACTCCCAACGCCATCCTCACCATGTCCGTTTTCGCACACATGTGCGAAAACTTCGTAGGAATCCAGCCCAACGTAGCTCTCTTTAGGCACTTTTTCATCCCCAGAGTAGAGGCCGACGCCCCCCTCTCCGGAGGAATCTCTTGGGTGTTCAGGCTGAATAAGAAACCCGCCTACTTGCCGGGGGAGCTCCGCGGCAAGTGGGAAGAATGGCGTGCGGAGTGGTGCTGGGTCGTCGAGGAGCGGCCGCAACACTTCACCGCGCCGCGCACATCGCCCATCGTGCGCGGCAGGGATTGGAGTAACTTCGATTCCGACGACTCCAAGCTGGATATTGCTCTCGTCAGGATCATGCGTCTTCGTTTGGCGCCGCTGTCTGTCGCTGAAGTGGGCGCGGACTTTCTTCGTCGCCGGATCGCCCCCCTCCAAGACCGGAAGAGGCCGGCGTGGCAATATGGCGGCCCGGCAGACATCATGAGGCTGCGCCCCGGCCTCAATTTTAACTTCACAACACTCGAGCTGCGGGGTATGGTCAGGGAACTTTTCAAGTTCGACCCGGCACACCCCGAGTACTTCCGCGCTCCCCGGGGAGTGGTGCCGCTCTGCGCCAGCAGCGCCCGGGATCGCCTTGTCGCTATGATGCCCGCGTGCGACTCTCACGGATTGGAGCGCACGTGGATTGCGCCCAAGCCTATCGACGTCCTCGAGTTCTACGACAACCTTGCGGAGGTGTTGGAGAAGACGGACGATCTCAAGCTGCACACGCGGGCCACCACCGACCAAGAGATTGCTTACATGGCTTCTCGCGCTGAAGAAGTCGCCGCAGCCGCGGCGGCGGGAAACTTTGGATACACACCCGCGGAGGCGGAAGCCGCGGATGCCTCCAGCCAGGCGGATAAGGAGGAGATTCGCAAGCTGCTAGAGCTCCCTCCCGACGCGCTCGCCGGGGTCCCCTCGCTGAGGCACTCCGGGATCAATGGGATCGCGACGGAGGCCGCGGCAATGGAGGGCACAGCCGGAGGAAGCAGGGGTGCCGCGAGGAGTGAAGGCGCCGGACGAAGCGGGGCCACCAAGGGGAAGGGGCCCGCAGTGCAAGGCGCTGGGGCCAGCGAACTGGCCGAGGGAGAGGAGGGGGAGGAGGAAGACACCGGCGGATCCACCGAGCTCTACGCCGACGACCTCTCCTCGTCGGAAAGCTCCACGCCCCCGGCGAGCCCGAGGCAGTCCCCATTGAAGCGTCTCCGCAAGGCGGCGACGGGGGAGCAGGCGCGAGCGCCCCGGCAACAGCCAGCTCGCCGGGCAGCTCCCCGGCCGAGCCAAGACGTGCCAAGGGCGACCGGCGTGCCGGCCACGGCAGAGGCCCCGCGCGCGCGGACCACGACAGAGGCGTCCCGCAGGCCGGCACCGAGCCGGCAAGGATCTTCTCGGAGCGGAGCAGCTGCTCCGCCCACTTCTCGGGCGCCGGCCACCACAGGGGCTGGGCCTACGCAGCCCCCAGCCCCGGTGGCTCCGAAACGCGCGAGGGAATCTTCATCCTCCGCTCCTCGCGCCGACGCGCCCACCGTGGAGTTTGACTTCTCCGCGCTGAGCGAGGACGACGAGGAGGACCAAGAGTAAGGACCCGAGACCTTACTCCTTCTTGATTTTTATATCTCGATTGTTGCTGACGCTTGACTTTGCTTGTTGCTTGTGATTGCAGGACCTTGGAGCAGCGCGCGAAGAGGGTCAGGGTGTCCACAGTTGAGGTCGTAGAAGACCCATCCGTCGCGGAAGCCGGGATCGCACCGGAGCCGAGCTTGCCGGACCCGAGTGCCGCTCCGGGGAGTAGCCCCCAGCGCAGCCCCCAGCGTAAGTTAGAGGTTTACTGTTTTCGCTCGTCGGGGCGCGCTTAGGGCTTTGATCTCTCTTTCCCTTTTTTTTTCTTTTTTTTTTGAATGTCTTGGTTCTTCTATCTTCTCTTGTGCAGAGGTGGAGCCGCAGCGGGAAGAGCGCCCGGAGACCGTCGCCGAGGAGCCGCAGGCCCCGCCGTCCCCGGCAAGGCAAAACTCTCCGGCAAGGGAGAGCGCTCCGCCAAGGGCGGGTACTCCGCCAAAGCAGAGTACCCCGCCAAGGGCGAGCAGCCCGGCGAGGACGGCCACTCCGCCAAGGCCGAGCTCCCCGGCAAGGGAGCCCGCCGCAGAGGACGTCCGCCAAGGTACGTTCTGTACTTGGTTTTCTTGACTTTGCTTCTTTTTGGATCTTTGCTTGATTTTGAACTTCTTTTTCTTCTTCTAGATCTTCCTCCTCCTCCTCCCGCGCCGATGGAGACCGAGGTCATCAATATCGAGGATGAGGAGGGCGCGCAGGGCGGCGGCGATGACGTTCCCGTCGTCGTGGAGATGGCCGAGGCCACCGAGGAGGCGACCGAGGCCACCGAGCCGGCCGCGCAGGAGGCCACTCCGGCCGCTGACGCCGCGATGTCATCCATGTAGGCTTCTACATTCCTGTGGATCTGTGGCTCAAAAGCAGTGTACACTACCCTTGCAAAAGTGGAGCCTGCATTTTTCAGTCCAAATGGCATGCGGATAAAGCAATATGTGCCACATGGAGTGATAAATGCAGTCTTCTCTTCATCTTCCTTAGCCATGAAAATCTGGTGATAGCCTGAGTATGCATCAAGAAAACAGAGTAGCTCACATCCGGCAGTGGAGTCAACGATCTGGTCAATGCGCGGCAAAGGGAAGGGATCCTTGGGACATGCTTTATTGACATCAGTGAAGTCTATACACAGTCTCCACTTCCCGTTGGCTTTGCGCACGACGACTGGGTTTGCCAACCACGTCGGATGGATCACACCTCTAACTAGGCCTGCTGCCTCTAGTTTCTTGATCTCCTCGTTGATGAACTCTTGGCGCTCCACGGCTTGCTTCCTCACTTTTTGCTTGATGGGCCGCGCATGAGGGCAGACAGCAAGCTTGTGCTCAATCACCTTCCTGGGAACACCGGGGATGTCAGATGGTTGCCAAGCAAACACATCGACATTCGCCCGCAGGAAGGCGACGAGCGCGCTTTCCTATTTGCTGTCAAGGGTGGCGCTGATGGTGAAAGTACCACCAGTGCCGTCCTCCCTTGCGGACACTTTCTTGGTTGCCGGAGGAGCAGCCATTCCTTTCTTGCTCTTGCCGGTGGAGCTCGATGGAACGTCCTCGACGGCGGCGCAGCACTCCGAAGAGGTGCGGTTGCCGGAGTGTGTCCCAGAGCACTTGCCGGACTTGGTCTTCGTCTTCTTCCCCCCGGGAGCTTCAGCGGCAAGAGTATCCTTCTCGGCCGCAGCTGCCGCATCCCGGTAAATCTTGTCGGCGCAAATAAGCGCATCTTTCTTGTCACTGTGGACAGTGATGACGCTTATCGGCCCCGGCATCTTCAGCACGTTGTAGGCATAGTGGGAAGCTGCCATGAACTTGGCGAGGGCGGGACGGCCGAGTATCCCATTGTAGGGCAATGGAATATCAGCAACGTCAAAGGTGATGCGCTCAGTTCTGAAGTTGAGCTCCCCGCCAAAGGTCACCGGCAGAGTAATCTTTCCCTTGGGCTTGCTCCTTCCCGGGTTGATTCCTTGGAATGAGCCGGTCTCTTCGAGCTCGCCGTCTTGAATCTGGAGTTTCTTGATCACAGCAGAGGAGATCAAGTTCAGCCCGGTCCCGCCGTCAACCAACATTTTGGTGACCTTGAGGTTGCGGATGGTGGGTGAGACCAGCATCGGCAAGCACCCGACCGCAGTGGTGCGGTCAGGGTGATCCTCAAGGTCAAAAATGATGGGCGTGCTGGACCATTTGAGGAGCCTGCGCGACTCCACGGGCGGCTCGGCTGCATTCACCTCACGCACCCACTGTTTCAGCTGGCGGTGGGAGGTGTGCAGGGAGGCGCCACCGTCGACGCACAGGACTTCCGTGGCCTTCTGGAACTCCTGCTCGCTGTTCTCGTCGTCCTCCATGTCTTCATCGTCGTCTTCGTCGTTGTCGCGGCCCCGGGGAGGTCGATCTCCTTGCCGCTGCTTGGCCTTGCCGCGGCGTCCTCCCCGGCCATTGAATGGCCGCTTCTTGCTGGGTTCCTCCCCGCCACCTTGGGCCTTCTCCTTGTCGCGCCTCTCGTACTCAGCCTTTTGCTGCTCGACGAGGTACTCGACGCGCTTACAGTTGGAGAGGTCGTGACCCTTGGTGCGGTGAATCTTACAGTACTGCTTGTCGGAGCTACCCGGCTTGTCGGCCGCCGCCGCAGGGGCAGGCTCCTTGCCGGAGCCGCCAGCCTGCGCTTGCTTGGCGGGGGCCTCCTTGCCGGACTTCTCGACGGCAAGCACTTCCTTCTTGCCCTTCTTCCTGTTGTTCTGCCGCCGGCTCTTCTTTGCCGGGGCGGCGTCGTCGCTGTCGCTTCCCCCTGCGCCAGCATCCTCCCCGGGGAGTTTCCTCCCCTCTTCTGCACGGGCGCACTTGTCGGCAAGAGCGTAGAGCTCGCTGACGTCCCTGATCTTGGTCATCGCCATCTCCTCACGCATGCGGCGGTTACGCACGTTCTGATGGAACGCGCTGATAACCGCAGCAGGGTGAACGTCGGGGATGTTGTGCTGTACCCGGCTGAAACGTTGGATATACTTGCGCAGGGGTTCGCCTTCCTTCTGGGCCAAAATGTGGAGATCGCTCTCCTGGCCATGGGGTTTGTGGCCGCCGGTGAAGGCGCCAACAAACTGATGGCAGAGGTCGGCCCAAGAAGAGATAGAGCCTTCCGGCAAGTGCATGAGCCACGAACGGACGTTCGGCTTCAGCACGAGCGGGAAGTAGTTGGCCAGGATCTTCTCGTCGCGCCCCCCGGCAGCTTGCACTGCTATGGTGTAGACGCTGAGAAACTCCGAGGGGTGCGTCTTGCCGTCGTACTTCTCCGGTACGTCGGGCTTAAAGTTCTTCATGCTGGGCCACTGGACGCGCCGCAGCTCGTGGGTGAACGCAGGGCAGCCTGCCGCGTACGGCAAGTCGCCTGGTTCACCGGGCGCGGGTGCGTCGACAGCGTTCCCAGCTCTCTTGTCGGATTGTCGCCGAGCTTCTCGGCGGCGCTCGATCGTGGTCCGAGCGTCTTCATCTCGCCGGTCGTCGAGGACCTGGCGCTGGTCCCGACGGGCCCGCGGGTCCGACGAGGCTGTGGAGCCGTCGTCGGGGTTGTTCCGGCGGGGCGGCGTCTTCTGCTTCTGCGGCGGGGAGTGCACGCTTGTCGCACCCCCGGCAGTCTTGTCGCCGATAGCCTTCGTCTTCTCGGCCTGCCGCGGCCGTGAGGCCGACGGCTGCCGCGGAGAGTCGTTGTTGGCGAAGTCTATCAGGCTCCGGATAGTGGCCCTCCATTCCTCGGCCTTGTCGGCCGCTGGAGGAAAATCGAGGAGCAGCTGCGCCCTTGCGAGCGCTTCTGCCGGAGTAGTGGGGAACGCGGGCGAGCGGTGCGAGGAGCGGGATACGCTCGGACTTCTAACGACGTTAGAAGGAGCGGGGTCCCGTGCCGGCGCCTTCGCTTTGCTTGTGCCCGGACGGGGGTCCGGGGCGTCCCGCGAACCTCCAGTATGGCCTTGTCCCAGCAAGCGGATACCACCTCCCGTGGCATGGCGCTCCGGGGTCGTCGTATGTTGCGATGGACGTGGCGCGTCCACGGAGACCGAGGTCCGGTCGTCCGTCCTGTTCTTGGATCTGGTGGCACCGTGAGTGTCCTCGCCGGCAACCACCCTTCCGACGGCGTCTCCCCCGCCCACCGTTGGCTCTGGTGGCGGCGGATGAGACGCAGACGGGCCCCCGACCTCCGAAGGCTTCTTCTTCGGGGCCATGGAGTTGTCGCTGATGAAGTTGTTGACGAAACTTGGAGAGGTTAATGAAGATTGCGCCCGCGCGAACGCCGGATCAGGTTCGCACAACCTCGACGCCCCCTACCTGGCGCGCCAAAGATGTCGGGGGAAACTGTCCGCCACGAACACCTATGGGACCGGAGCCCCTTGTCTGTGCGGTACGAGGGCGGAGGGGGCACGAAGAGCAGATCGAGGCAGACGCGCGGGCAGTTTTTACCCAGGTTCGGGCCGCACGGATGCGTAAAACCCTACTCCTGCTTGGTTGTGTATTGAGTTGAGCGCTCGGGAGCTTGAAGAAGCAGCTACACCGTGCGTGAGAGTAATCTAGGTTTCGAACCCCCTCCACGTTGTGCATGGGCCTCCTTTTATAGTGCAAGGGGTCACCGACAGGTGTCAACGTAGGAGAAAGGGGTAAAAATGTAAAAGAGGTGGTAGTTGTAACAGTGCGGGAACAGTGGAGCTACAGTACAGAACAGTGGTCTATACCTACTTTAATAGTGGGGGACAAGGGCATTTAATGCCCGTCGCCGTCGACCCCAAAAGCTCCCGCCGTTGCGTCTCCGTCTGCCACGGCGATGGATCCTCTGCCGTGGAGTGCCACCGTGTCCCCCAGGCTGCACAGCCATCCGCCACGCGTCCCTGGAGTGGCCCCAGGGCGACGCGTGGGCCGATGAGCTGGAGCGCGGGCACACAGCGCCCCTCCCCCGGCAAGCACCTTGCCGGGGATCTCGACCTTGCCGGGCCCGGAAGCTTGCCGCTCCCCGAGCCCTTGTCGGGTCTTCTAAGATAAAATCTTCTATTCGTCCTGACAAGCTCCTCTTGCCAGGGCCTCGTGCTAGTTAAGCAATCTCGAGCCTGGGACGGCCTTCCCGGCAAGCTCCTCTTGCCGGGGTCTTGGTCTTCTGTCTTGTATACTTTGTTTTTGAATGGCTAGATAAGGGTCAGGAAGGTCTCCGGCAAGCGCGTGGTGAACCCTGCCGCGGGGAGCTGCCGCTGCCCGTGCACAAGTTGGGGTACTAGGGTACCCCTACCTTAGTACACCGACATTGTTGATCTAACAAAAGCGCATATTACCTTGTCTTCTCCTTTGAATAAATGTTCGCAGATTCCAGGTTAGTCCAATGCACCTGTACTATTATTATTATTCACATCGTTCGGTCATGCAAGTGAAAGGCAATAATGACGATATATGATGAAATGATTGAGATGGAGAAAAGTTGGTATGAACTCGACCTATTTTGTTTTTGTAAATATGATTAGCTTGTCATTCCTGATTTAGCTTATTATGAATGATACATGTTTGCAATGACAATTGGAGATTATAGTTACTCATGCCATGCTTAATTAGATAGGAGTTTATAATGGTTTACCTTGCGTGCCAACATGCTTTTAAAATGGTTGTGATGTAGTATGATAGGATGGTATCCTCCTTTGAATGATTTAAGTGGCTCGACTTGGCACATGTTCACACATGTAGATGAAACAAAATCAACATAGCATCCATGATATTTATGTTCATGGTATTTATATCCCACTCATGCTTGCACTCAATGTTGGTTAATCTCAAGGCATGTTTATGACCGTTGTCGCTCTCTAGCTGGTCGCTTCCCAGCCTCTTTCTAGCCTTAACCTGTACTAAGCGGGAATACTGCTTGTGCATCCACTTCCATGAACCTAAAGTTGTTCCATATGAGTCCACCATACCTACCTATATGCAGTATTTACCTGCCGTTCCAAGTAAATTTACATGTGCCAAACTCTAAACCTTCAAATAAAATTATGTTTTGTATGCAATCGCTCATGTGGCGGTGGGGCTGTCTTTATCTTCCATGCTAGGTGGGTTATTCTCACGATGAGTGGACTTGTCTTGTCATTCATGATAAAATGGCTGGTAATCAGGATGCCTAGTCCTGCGATCAAAGATAAGAAACAAAATTGCAAATAATTAAACAAAGCTCCCCCAGGAATGTTGTTGGTTTGGACGGCACCCGTTGTTTCGGATAAACCATGGAGTGTGTTTGATGGTGGAGGGGGAGTAAAACTTTACCATTCTGTTTGGGAACCGCCTATAATGCATGTAGCATGGAAGATATTGAGAACTCTTGGTCATCGCGTTGACAAAGAAAGTATATTGCTCAAAATTAATTTAATCTCTGATCTAAAAACTTGAGCTCTGCCACCTCTGCAAATCTCTGCTTCCCTCCGCGAAGGGCCTATCTATCTACTTTTATTGCTGGGTCATCATCCTCTTATAAAAAACACCAGTTAGAGAGCGCCTCTGTCATTTATATGCTTTGTTATTAATTGATATTGAGTATGAGTGTGACTGGATCTCTTTAACCATGAATTACAATGTCTAGTCAGTCCTTGATCTTCTCAAGTGCTTTGCATTTATGTTTTGCAGTCTTAGAAAGGGCTAGTGAGATACCACTTTGTCATATTATATCATGATTGTTTTGAAAAAGTGTTGTCATCCGAGATTTATTATTATTGATCGCTAGTTAATTATGTTAATGATATGAGTAAATGTGATACCTAAGTGTTGTTGTGAATGTGATTAGTTCATAATCTTTGCTGAAAACTTGAATGCTGGCTTTACATATTTGCAACAACAAGATCAAACATAGTTTGTAAAAGTTTTTCTTTATCACTTTCAGTTTATCAACTGAATTGCTTGAGGACAAGAAATGGGTTAAGCTTGGGGGAGTTGATACGTCTACGTCATAGATACTTTTCCAAACTCCTTTGCCCTTGTTTTGGACTCTAATTTGCATGATTTGAATGGAACTAACCCGGACTGACGTTGTTTTCAGCAGAATTGCCTTGGTGTTATTTTTGTGCAGGAATAAAAGTTCTCGGAATGACCTGAAGTCTCATGGAGATTATTTCCAGAATATATGAAAAATACTGGTGAAAAGAACTATCGGAGGGGCCCACACCCTGGCCATAAGGGTGGGGCACGCCCCTACCTTGTGGCCCCCCTGGGCCTCCACCAACATCAACTCCAACTCCATATATTCTTATTCGGAGAGAAAAAATCAAGGAGAAGATTTCATCACATTTTACGATATGGAGTCGCCGCCACCTCTTGTTCTTCCTAGGGATACCTGATCTGGAGTCCGTTCGGGGCTCCGGAGAGTGGAGATCGTCGCCGTCGTCATCATCAACCTTGCTCCATCACCATTTTCATGATGCTCACCAACGTGCGTGAGTAATTCCATCGTAGGCCTACTGGACGGTAATGGGTTGGATGAGATTTATCATGTAATCGAGTTAGTTTTGTTAGGGTTTGATCCCTAGTATCCACTGTGTTATGAGATTGATGTTGTTATGACTTTGTTATGCATCATGCTTGTCACTAGGGCCCGAGTGCCATGATTTCAGATCTGAACCTATTATGTTTTCATGAATATATTTGTGTTCTTTATCCTATCTTGCAAGCTAATAGTCACCTACTATGTGTTATGATCCGGCAAACTCGGAGTGACAATAGCCAGGACACTTCCCGGTGATGACCATAGTTTGAGGATTTCATGTATTCAGTAAGTGCTAATGCTTTGGTCCGGTACTCTATTAAAAGGAGGCCTTAATATCCATTAGTTTCCATTAGGACCCCACTGCCACGGGAGGGTAGGACAAAAGATGTCATGCCAGTTCTTTTCCATAAGCACATATGACTATATTCAGAATACATGCCTACATTACATTGATGAATTGGAGCTAGTTCCGTGTCACCCTAGGTTATAACTACTACATGATGAATATTATCTGACACCTATCATTGCCTAACCATTGCCTACAAGTTCGTTCCGTATTGATACTTGCTTCGTTACTTTCGTTACTGTTGTTGTCACCATCACTACAAAACTACTATTGTTACTTTTGCCACCGTTACCGTTACTTCCATACTACTTTGCTACTAAATACTTTGCTGCAGATATTAAGTTTTCTAGGTGTGGTTGAATTGACAACTCAACTGCTAATACTGAGAATATTCTTTGGCTCCCCTTGTGTCGAATCAATAAATTTGGGTTGAATACTCTACCCTCGAAAACTATTGCGACCCCCCTATACTTGTGGGTTATCACCTATTTAACGTGAATGCGGCTGTCTCTAAAGCATAACCCCAAAACTATTAAGGCAAATCAGTAAGAGACATCATAGAACGCTCCATATCCAATAGAGTACGGTTACGACATTTGGACACACCATTAACCTGTGGTGTTCCAGGTGGCATGAGCTGTGAAACTATTCCACATTGTTTCCAATGAAGACCGAACTCATATCAAATATTCGCCTCCGCGATCGGATCATAGAAACTTTATTTTTTGGTTACGATGATTCTCTACTTCACTATGAAATTTGTTGAACTTTTCAAATGTTTTAGACTTGTGTTTCATCAAGTAGATATACCCATCTCTACTCAAACCATCTG
Source organism: Secale cereale (assembly GCA_902687465.1). Taxonomy (NCBI): domain Eukaryota; kingdom Viridiplantae; phylum Streptophyta; class Magnoliopsida; order Poales; family Poaceae; genus Secale; species Secale cereale. The sequence goes on from LR738713.1 coordinate 729,799,828, forward strand.
TGAAGGTGAGAAAATAACGATCCCCGCCGCTTGCTTCAACACTCATCGGACCACATACATCGGTATGTATTATTTCCAAGAAGTCATTAGCTTGCTCCATTATTCCGGAGAACGGAGTTTTAGTCATCTTGCCCATGAGGCATGGTTCGCAAGTATCAAATGATTCATAATCAAGTGATTCCAAAAGTCCATTAGCATGGAGTTTCTTCATGCGCTTTACACCAATATGACCTAAACAGCAGTGCCACAAGTATGTTGCACTATCATTACCAACTTTGCATCTTTTGGCATCAATATTATGAATATGTGTATTACTACAATCAAGATTCAACAATAATAGACCATTCCTCAAGGGTGCATGACCATAAAATATATTACTCGTATAAATAAAACAACCATTATTCTCTAATTTAAATGAATAACCGCCTCGCATCAAACAAGATCCAGATATAATGTTCATGCTCAACGCAGGCACCAAATAACAATTATTTAGGTCTAAAACTAATCCCGAGGGTAGATGTAGAGGTTGCGTACCGACGACGATCACATCGACCTTGGAACCAATCCCAATGCGCATCGTCACCTTGTCCTTAGCCAATCTTTGTTTAATCCGCAGCTCCTGTTTCGAGTTACAAATATGAGCAACCGAACCAGTATCAAATACCCAGGTGCTGCTACAAGCACTAGTAAGGAACACATCAATAACATGTATATCAAATATACCTTTTTTCACTTTGCCATCCTTCTTATCTGCCAAATACTTGGGGCAGTTCCGCTTCCAGTGACCACTCCCTTTGAAGTAGAAGCACTCAGTTTCAGGCTTAGGATCGGCTTTGGGTTTCTTCGTGGGAGCGGCAACCTGTTTGTCGTTCTTCTTGAAGTTCCCTTTCTTTCCTTTGTCCTTTTTCTTGAAACTAGTGGTCTTGTTAACCATCAAAACTTGATGCTCCTTCCTGATTTCTACCTCCGTCGATTTCAGCATTGTGAAGAGCTCGCGAATTGTCTTATCCATCCCTTGCATATTATAGTTCATCACGAAGCCTTTGTAGCTTGGTGGTAGTGATTGAAGAACTCTGTCAATAACACTCTCAGGTGGAAGATCAATTCCCAGCTGAGTCAAGTGGTTACAATACTCAAACATTTTGAGTATGTGTTCACTGACATAACTATTCTCCTCCATCTTGCAGCTACATAACTCGTTGGAGACTTCATATCTCGCAACCCGGTATTATCTTGAAAATCATTTTCAACTCCTGGAACATCTCGTATGCTCCATGACGTTCAAAACGTCTTTGAAGTCCCGACTGTAAGCCGTAAAGCATGGCATACTGAACTATAGAGTAGTCAGCAAATCAAGCTTGCCAGACGTTCATAACATCTGCTTCAGCTCCTGCAGCAGGTGCGTCACCTAGCGGTGCATCAAGGACATAATTCTTCTATGCAGCAATGAGGATAATCCTTAAGTTCCGGACCCGGTCTGTGTAGTTGCTGCCATCATATTTCAACTTAGCTTTCTCTAGGAACGCATTAAAATTCAAGGTAACGGTAGCACAAGCCATTGATCTACAACATAGATATGCAAATACTAGCAGGACTAAGTTCATGATAAATTAAGTTAAATTAATCAAATTACTAATGAACTCCCACTTAAATTAACATCCCTTAGGTTAACTAAGTGATACATGATCCAAATCAACTAAACCATGTCCGATCATCACGTGAGATGGAGTAGTCATCAATGGTGAACATCTCTATGTTGATCATATCTACTATATGACTCATGTTTGACCTTTCGGTCTCTAGTGTTCCTAGGCCATGTCTGTACATGCTAGGCTCGTCAAGTTTAACCCAAGTATTTCTCGTGTCTAAAACTGTCTTACACCCATTGTATGTGAAGGTAGAGTCTATCACACCCGATCATCACGTGGTGTCACGAAACCACGAATTGTAGCAATGGTGCATACTTGGGGAGAACACTATTATCTTGAAATTTAGCCAAGGGATCATCTTATAATGCTACCACCGTTCTACGCAAAATAAGATGCATAAAGGATAAACATCACATGCAATCAAAATATGTGACATGATATGGCCATCATCATCTTGTGCTTTTGATCTCCATCTCCAAAGCATCATCATGATCTCCATCATCACCGACTCAACACCTTGATCACCATCGTTGCGTCGTGGTTGTCTCTCCAAGTATTGCTTCTATGACTATTGCTAACTCATAGCGATAAAGTAAAGCAATTACATGGGGTTTGTATTTCATACAATAAAGAGACAACCATAAGGCTCCTGCCAGTTGCCGATAATTTACAAAACATTATCATCTCATACAATAACGTATACTCATCACATCTTGACCATATCACATCACAACATGCCCTGCAAAAACAAGTTAGACGTCCTCTACTTTGTTGTTGAACGTTTTACATGGTTGTTATGGGCTTCTAGCAAGAACTGTGCTTAGCTACGGCACAAAGCCACACCGGTGATTTATCAAGTTTGTCGTCTTAACCTTCAACAAGGACTGGCCACAGTCAAATTCGATTCAACTAAAGTAGGAGAAACAGACACCCACCAGCCACCTTTATGCAAAACAAGTTGCATGTGTGTCAGTGGAACTGGTCTCATGTACGTGGACATGTAAGGTTGGTCTGGGCTGCTTCATCTTACAATGCCGCCGAATCAAAATAAGATGTTGGTGGTAAGCGGTATGACGATCACCGCTCACAACTCTTTGTGTTCTACTCGTGCAAAACATCTACGCATAACCCTCGCTCATGATGCCACTGTTGGGAAACGTTGCATGGAAAACAAAAAAAACTATACACACGCAATGATCTATCCATGGAGATGCATAGCAACGAGGGGGGAGTGTGTCTACGTGCACTCGTAGACCATAAGCAGAAGCGTTTCACAACGCGGTTGATGTAGTCGAACTTCTTCATCCTTCAACTGATCAAGTACCGAACGCACGACACCTCCGTGTTCTGCACACGTTCAGCTCGGTGACGTCCCCCGCCTTCTTGATCCAGCAAGACGTCGAGGTGGTAGATGAGTTCTGTCAGCACGACGGCATGGTGACGGTGATGGTGAAGTGATCTCCTGCTAGGCTTCTCGCCCCTCGTTGGTTACCCCAAGTGGAAGGTGTGAGATGTAGTGTTGCGGAAGTTTTTCCCTTGGCAAAGATACCAAGGATCGAATCCCCAGAGACTCCTAGGTTCAACAAGAAGGTGCCAACTGCTACAGCGCCAGATATTAGCAATCAGCGTGGACCTGCACACAGATACAAATAACTTTGCTCCCAATGAGTACAGAGAGGTTGTCAATCCCTCCGGCCTTGTAGTTCATAAAGGATTAAACGCAAGTGATAGTAGTGATAGATATAATTGCAATAGTAAATAATAGCGAAAAGTATATAGCGGATGTGATCAATGATGGTAATATGGACCGGAGTCTCATGATGTTCACTAGTGATGTCTCTCTCCCAAAAGACGATAAAACAGCTATGTGAGGTAAACGAATTACAGCTGGGCAATTGACAGGACCATGTGCGCAAACCAATGCTGACTACATTGCAAGAAAGGTTGAGGTTCAAAGCATGGGCGGTACGCCAAAGTAAGTAGACCGAAATCCATCAATATCTACTACTAATCATCCACCTTGAGATATCTATTTAGAACATCTCGCTGGTATTAAGTTGCGAGTCCCACACATAGTGTAAACTCAATGCAACAGACAACTGCATTAAAAGAACTTTGCGTAAAGTAAACAATCCTTGCACCCGCGGGCACAAGCACCGTTGTTTTCCCCCTTGTGGCAACAGCACATCCCCTAGACTCATGTTTCTGTCACTCAAACTAGTCATCGAGGGGCATGAACCCACAATCAAGCATAACGTTCCCTCTTGGAGTCACTACCTATTACTTGGCCAAAGCAATAAATAACAACGGAGAACATGCAAGAATTACTTACGAACATAAATATAAAAGAGGTAGATCAAATATATTACTCAAGAACAATCTGAACATAATCTCATAATCCATCGGATCCCAGCAAACTCATCATAGCAACAGCATAAGGATTACATATGTGCCTCGATCATGTAGGGCAGCTCACGAGGGCTAATTAGTGAAGCACAAGAACGAGAGGAGAACATCACATAGCTACCGGTCATGGACTCATTGTCCAAGGGAGACTAGTCACAACTCATCCGGGAGGCGTCCATGGTGGTGGAGAGGCTCCCGGTGGCGATCCTCCCCTCCGGCAGGGTGCCGGGAAGAGTTCTCCTGGTGCTCCCGATCTTGGAAGCGGCGGCGACGGCGGAACAGAGATGGGATCGCGAAAAAAGTTCCTCCCTCGAGGGTTTCGGGAGACGCTTTAAATATATGCCAAAGGGGGCATCGGAGGAGCCTCGGGGGGCCCAGGCGCCCCCCCGGCGCGGCCTAGGGGGGCGCGCCGCCAGGGCGCCTGGAGCCCTGGTGCCCCCCCCCCCCCGGCTGTCCTTCGGGCGCACGGTAGGTTCTGGAACGCTGATTTTTTATATAATTTTTCTGGATTTTTCCTGGCATTTCTCGTAACGTGAAAACCTGAAATACAAAAACAACCGAAAACAGAAACTGGCACTGGGATGCACTGATTTAATAGGTTAGTCCAAATATGATCAAAAGTGTATGGAAGTGTATAAATATCATAGCAATATCACCCAAAAGAGGCATGGAGCAAGCAGAAATTATAGATACGTTTTGGACGTATCAACATCCCCAAGCTTAATTCCTGCTCGTCCTCGAGTAGGTAAATGATAACAAGAATAATTTCTGTGGTGACATGCTATTAACCATATAGGACTTTTTCATAGTCATATGACAAAAGCTTACTGAGACAATGAATCTATAGTAATTAAGTTGCCTCATGAGAAAATCACAAAGAACTGAAAGTTTTACAAAATGATACTGAAACATCAAATAGATTTGCAATGAACATGATGTGCAAATATGATAAAGTGATATCTAGCTTGCCCCCTTTAGTTAAGCAAAACATAAATGCAGGGGCACCTCCAAGGTTTAAGTGATGACTAGATACAATGATTTCAGAATAAACGATATCACAATCATGCAAAAGACAATGCTACTTTGGGACAATGCACATTACACTCAGAATGACAATCATGCTCTCAGTAGTTGGTGCTTGAAGAAAGAAGGTGGAGACTCAACATAAAAGTAAAAGAATGGCCCTTCGCAGAGGGAAGCAGGGATTACTCATGTGCTAGAGCTTTTTATTTTGAAAACATAGAAACAATTTTGTCAACGGTAGTAGTACTTCATATGTGTTATGCATAAGTGTAGGATCGAAAGTATGTCTAGAGGGGGGGTGATTAGACTACTTGTAAATATAAAAATTCTGCCTTTTGATCATGAACAGTTTTTGGCAGATTCACAATAATGATCAAGACAAGCATCACCCTACACATGCAATTCTAGAGTATAAGCAGCGGAAAGTAAATTGCACATGTAGTAAAGAGAGGTGGAGAAGATCAAACGCAATTTGGAGACGCAATGATTTTTCCCGTGGTTCCGATAGGTAGTGCTATCGTACATCCACGTTGATGGAGACTTCAACCCACGGAGGGTAACGGCTGCGCGAGTCCACGGAGGGCTCCACCCACGAAGGGTCCACGAAGAAGCAACCTTGTCTATTCCATCATGGCCTACGCCCACGGAGGGCTAGCCTTACTCGGGGTAGATCTTCACGAAGTAGGCGATCTCCTTGCCCTTACAAACTTCTTGGTTCAACTCCACATCTCGATGACGGAGGCTCCCAAGCGACACCTAACCAATCTAGGAGGCACCACCCTCCAAAAGGTAATAGATGTTGTAGATGGTGATGAACTCCTTGCTCTTGTGCTTCAAATGATAATCTCCCCAACACTCAACTCTCCTCACTGATTTGGCTGTGGTGGAAGAAAGGATTGAGTGGAAAGCAACTTGGGAAGGTTAGAAATCAAGTTTCATATGGTAGGAATGGAGCAACTTGATCTCAACACAAGGGTAGGTGGTTCTCTTCTCAGAAAGTGTAAGGTAGGAGTGGTAGTTCTTTCTGATGGCTCTCTCCACGAATGAAGAGGGGGTGGAGGGGTATATATAGCCTCCACACAAAATCCAACCGTTACACACATAATTGAGCAATCTCGGTGAGACCGAAGTTGACAACTCGGTCAGACCGAAAGTTCAAATATAGTGAACGTTGGGGTTTTCGGTGGGACCGAAAATACCATCTCGGTTTGTCCGATTTGAGTAAAGATAGGAACTTGCCAGTTTCGGTGAGACCGAAATCATCAACTCGGTTATTCCGATTTGAGGACAAACGGTTACAGAAGCTAGGCAGCCCGTATTTCGGTGAGACCGATCTCAAACTCGGATTGACCGATTTTTCTAGGGTTTGGCTTATGGCTGAGGTGGTTCATCTCGGTGGGACTGAGTTTGGAAAATCGGTTGGTCCGAGATTACTTATGAGTGTGTTTAGTAGTGAAAGTTGCTGATAGTTAAAGGAGATATATCACTAAGCACTTGAGCAACCAGATCATCAACACAACCTCATCCCCTTTTAATAGTATTGGCTTTTCCTATGGACTCAATGTGATCTTGGATCACTAAACCAAAATGGAGTCTTGAGCTTTTGCCAATGCTTGCCTTAGCATTTTGAGGGGTCCACTTCTTCAGTCATTGCCATACCCATATCACTGAACTTCTCTGAAATGATTCTCAAGTAACTATTAGTTCAATGATATATATGTTGTTATTAATTACCAAAACCACCCGGGGATTAGTTGCACTTTCAATCTCCCCCTTTTTGGTAATTGATGACAACATATAGATCAAAGCTTCGACAAAGGATATAATCAATGAATAATATCGTCGCTTTGAGAAGTATGTGATAAGCAAGAGCTCCCCCTAAATTTGTGCATTAAAATTTGCGTTTGAATGCAAATGCACAATCAATTAGGATCATGGGTCACTCTTCCATGTCACATACATCTTGGTGGAGCGCACAAAATGATAAGAATGAATAACATGCACCCAATCACCAAGACATGAGTAAATAGCCATACAAGATAGGAATAGCATATGATAAGCATTAAGCACACATTAAAGCATAGTATGACCAAGCACTCATAAAGTAGCATCAAACGTAGTATCAAGCACGCTGAAAGTTTCAAGAACCAAAAGAACCAAATGTATCTCAAAGAAACCGCAAAAGAACGAAAGAGCACTCTCTCTCTCGAAGCCCTATGATCTATACAATTTCTCCCCCTTTGGCAACAAGTTACCAAAAAGTTTGAAAAAGCATAGAGCTAAACGTCACTGTGGGCTCTGCTGGCGGCTCCTGTCTGGGTAGATGTCGGAGTAGATATGACGGCATCGGCGAAGACTTTAGCTGATGTCTGCGCTGGAGGAGTGGATACTGGAGCTGTGGCTGGAGTGACTGCTGGAGCTGTAGGAGGTGCTGAAGTGGTAGTCCTGGAGTCAGTCACTGGGATAGCAGCTGATCGGGATCCTCTGGGAACCGGAGCAGTCTGGCGATGAGAGTCCTGGACTAGGTCATCCTGCATGAGCTCTGCCCTGTCCTGCCTTGCTTCCTCCATGTCTGCCTCAAGCTTGTTGACAGTCACCTGAAGTTCAGTCAGCTTCACGTCCAGAGCGTGGATCTTGTTGTCAACAATCCTCTCTAGGCTCTCCTGAGATTGTTTAATGCTGGCCAGGCGTTGTTCAATCCTTTGAGTAGCTTCAAGAATCTGCTCTCCGAAGCTCTTTGGTTTAGCTGCTGCTGCTGCTGCCTCTTTATCAGCTTTGGCTTTCCTAGCAGCTTCAATCTTGGCTTGACCTTCAACCGAAGTTGGATCCTCCTCATCCATCACAACAACATTATCTTCATGCTCTGGCTGCAGTGGCAAGTGCTTCCTATCCAACATGAATTTGCCCGTGCCAAACTTGGCATTGATAAGCATCTGAATCTGCGGGGCAAATCCACATGACCTCTTCTGGTCAGCTGCAGTCCTCTTAATGGTCTCTACCATTAAGTCCATCACCTTAAAAGGTGCCTTCTCATCAAGTATGTGCAGCATGTTGATAGAATAGCCTCTGATCATGCGATGGTCTCCAGACTTGGGCATCAAGGTATGCCTCAGAATAGTGTTAGTGGTAGGTAGACCTGCCTGGAGATAGTACACTCAGCCAAGCTTCCACACTTCCAAATCTGCTGCGGGGATCTCCTTGTACATGTTCTTCATGGAATCATGGTTCTTCTTAGGAATCCCATAGACATCAATGTCGTCCTCTCTTTGCACTGGAGCATTCAGAAGTTCTGCCCATTCTTCAACAGACGAAGAAAACCTTTGACCTTCAGTCATCCAGGTGATCTTCCCATCAGGATAGAAGTGGGCTGTGGCATAGAACTGCATAATCATCTCGTCGTTCCAGTCTGTCAGCTTCTGACCCACAAACTCATCAACTCCACATGCAGTGAAGCTTTCATGCACATGGGGAAAGAAGTCTCTGTGCTCTTCACTGTCAATGTACTTCCAGTCAACATATCTGGTATCTGCAACAATAGGCTTCTTGTCCATCAGCACAGTCTCATAGAAGTCCCGCTGCTCTCTGGTGTGGAATCTGGGGTCCACAGCAGTCCTTCTCCTCACGGCATATGGATCAGACTGTCTCCATAGCCTGAGACCTCGATCTTTCCTTGCCTTCATATCCTCGGCTTGAGGATGAGCATCGTTGTGGAGTGGCAGTTTTGGACGGAGCTTCAGCAACACATGTTCTTCTTCAGACTCAGACGGTGGCACATCACCCTTGTTCTTCTCAGATGCTGGAATGTTCCTGGTTGTCCTCTTGGGCTTGGCAGTAGGCTTTGCTGGAGCTGCCTTGGCTTGAGCAGGCTTCTTGGGCTTTGAAGTGGCTCCAGCCCTAATAGCATCACCCATGAGCTTAGCCTTCTGAGGAGGAGGCTGGGGTGCTTCTTCTTCTTCTTCATCCACTGCTGCATCTGCATGAGGTTCAGCATACACTACCCTCTTCCTCTTGGAAGTTTTCTTCACTTTACTTGGGGCTGGCTCTCCCAAGTTCAGCTTCTTGGCAACAGCTGACTGCTTGACCTTGCTGGTGCCTTTCTTTGACTGATGCCCTTGGTGCTCTTTGGCAACAAATTTTCTCTTAGGCTTGGAGGATACTTCTTCCTCAGCTACAAAATCAGAATCCTCATCATCTGAGTTCCTCTCCTTTCTGGCTCTGGTGGCTGCAGGAGGCAAGCCACTAGGTGTACTCCTCTCACCATCATCAACTGGACTACTAGCCTCAGGACTAGTATCTGCCTCAGGTATCTCTGCAAAAGGTGACTCTGACCTGTTCTGGCTGTCACTGGCATCTGACATGGCTGACAACCTGTGAATAGATAAGGTATAGGCAGAGTAGAAGAGTTATAACAAACTGCAGAGGTTTTTGCAAAAAAAAATGAGTTCAAATCTTAGTTTTGAGTTTTCACAGAATGCATTTCGGTCAAACCGATTTTCAGTTTTGGTGAATCCGAAGTGTATACAGAGGCTTACCACACCACTTTCGGTCAGACCGAAATGGGTTTCGGTCCTGCCGATAAACTAGGGTTTCACTAAAACTGTACTTCGGTCACACCGATTTGCACGACTCGGTTAGACCGAAAGTGCAGTGCAATGGCCAGAGGCCAAATCGGTCATTCCGAGTTTTCAAAATCGGTTTCACCGAGATGTATTCCGTGGAAACCTAACCCTAAGAATTTTACTCGAAACTAGAACCGATCTGATGTTAAGGAAGATTTCAAACGTGGCCAGATATAGGGCAAACCAATCGTGCATTGAATCAGATGGGGAGCACAAGAGGGATCGAGACTCACCCTAACTTGGTGGAGTCCCTCTACGGCGGCAACGGCGCGGAGGAGAAAACCGTTGACGGCGGCGGAGTCCTGCAGCGAGGGCGCACAGGCGACGACGGCGACGATCCGGAGATCACGGCGATGGCAGCAGGGGACGTGGGAGCGAAAACGTTTGAAGGATTAATCAACGCGCGCTGCCCTCAGTATTTATATCCCCTTGCTGTCGGTGGGACCGAGTTGAAAAACTCGGTGACACCGAGATGGATAACTGCTATGCAGTTACGCATATCGGTCACGCCGAGATTTAGAACTCGGTTTCACCGAGATGAAACCTAGATCAGTCTAAGTGCTTTTCGGTTTGACCGAGTGGGAGAAGTTGGTCTGTCCGAAAATTTCTTAGAAGGTTTTGGAAGTTAGCCCTAGACGGATCGGTAGCTCCGAGTGCTCCTCACTCGGAGGGTCCGAAAATGACTTGTTCAAAGTTTGTGATATAAGCATGAATAGAATTTGAGACAAGAAAGCATAGATAGCTAGGGGAGGTACTTAGGCATTCTTGTCCATCCATTTGGCCAGAAAGATCAAAACAACCAAAACAACAAATGGATGTCCTCGAATGGATAGAATCATGCATTCAACATGCTCACACAATAAGATAGCAAATGAAATATGTGTCAAACATGCACAACCAACACTCTAGCTACAAGCACACAATTTGTCGATGACTAGGTCATCTATATATGAGTATTTTGACTTAGGAGCCAAATGAGAACATTTGATCATAGGTCATACTCATCGTTTAAGCACAAGTGGGGTTACCACTTTTACATAAAGCATTGATGTGTTCACATCATTTGAAGATGCTTTAGCTCATTTTTAGAGCAAAGCTCCCCCTAGATGTGAGAACCCCTTTTAAAGGGTCAAACTAACCTTGGGTTGTCGTAGAAGACTTCATGTAGATGTTGAAGATGTGGATGCTCAATGTTGATGTAGATCATCAAGAGTTGGGAGCTATCCTTTGGATTAGGGCACTTTCAATACCTACATGGGTTAGTCCCACAAGGAACAAACAAGGATATCCATAGACATAGATTGAAGTTCACAAAAGATGATGTCCATGAAAGCAATGATTACCTTGTCCCTTGACTTACCAACAAGAGGGTTTGTGACTCCATGAACTAGTGCATGATGTGGAAGTTGATTGCACAAGTTCTTGCCAAAATGAATATGAGTGAAGTATGTTGGCGGAGTCACCCTCAAGAACCTTCTAGTTCTTCTTCTTTGGGATCCACATCATCTTGATGGGAATCCTTGGGGTTGTAGTTGAGCTTGACGAAGTAGAACTTGACGTGTCCTTGGGAACCCACTTGACCATGGCTTGAGGTGCTTCAATGAATGCATCAATCTCCTCTTGAAGCTTGTCCTTGGCTTTTAGCTTGTGGTCTTGTGGTGGAAGGTCATCTTGAGCTTGTTCCACATTGGAAGAAGTAGGATCATACTTCTCCTTTTGAGAAACAAACTGTGGAGTAGGGTATTGACCTTCTTCCCACTCAACACCTTCGGCGTTGAACTTTCGCTCAAAACCAATTCCTTGATTCTTCCGGTGCCTTCCTTGTTTGCGAACAATTTCCTCAAAGTTCTTGCTTCCGACAAGACTTTTGTAGACACCTTTCTCTATGATTTCCTTCAATAAGCTATTCTCTTGCTCAAGTGTAACTTGGCTTGAAACATTGTTAGTGGAATCAAGAGAACTACTAGAAGTAACAACATTAGATTTAACATGGTTATTGTTACTACTAGAGGAAGAATTTTTCTTATGCTTGTCATGCTTAGTCTTAATAGGTGGCAAGAAATTAGACAAGAGAAGTCGTTTGGCAAGATATGAAGAACTCTTCTTTCGAAGATCGTCATTGATCGCTTTTAGAAACTCATGTTCTTGCTCTAGAGTGAGCCTCTCGAACCGTAGCTTCTCATGAGATCTTAGGAGCTCTCTATGATCTTCTTGAGTTGTTTCATGAGCTAACTTAAGAGTGTTTAGTTCTTTAGTTAGACGCTCAATCTCCTTCATAGCATTGTCATTCGACTCTTCTCGACTGTAAAGACTACTAGCATTTTCATCGTTACTAAGCTCACTAGATTTATCATGCAAGAGCTCATCTTCACCAAGCAAGTCATCCTCATCACTATTGAAGTCAATGAATTCAGGGTGTGATACCTTGGGGCCTTTGGCCATGAAGCATCTTCCAATTCCCTCATTTGGTGAATCAAATAAGTCGTAGGAGTTGGAGTTGGAGGATACGAGTGCAAGACCGGCAACACCTTCATCTTGACTGTAGTCGGAGTCGGAGTGATAGCTTCCATCGGATTGATTGTCGGAGTCGGAGCCGGAGACCCATTCACCTACATGAGCTTGATGTCTTCTTCTTGTGTAGCTCCTTGATGACTTGTCTTTCCACTCCGAATCCTTGCTTCTCCGAGAGGGTCTTCGTTCATAACGATCATCTCTACTCCTTCTCTCTTTCCGAGGTGACTCATCTCTTGATCTTCTTCTTGGAGATTCTTCTCTTCTCTTGTGGGGAGCCGTACACTCATTTGAGAAGTGTCCGGGTCTTCCACAATTGTAGCAGTTTCGATCACGACTAGAAGATCTCTTTTCATCATATGATCTAGACTTTGAGCTTCTCTCTTTGCCTCTATTCTTGTAGAATTTGTTGAAGATCTTAACCATTAGGCTTATCTCTTCATTGGAAATTAACTTGTCACTTGAGGTTGTGGGAGCATCACTTGTAGCTTTGTAAGCACCACTTGACTTGTTGTGAAGCTCTTCCTTATCCTTAAGTGTCATCTCATGAGCAACAATTCTTCCAATGACTTCAGTTGGCTTGAGAGTCTTGTAGTTTGGCATCATTTGGATCAAAGTGCACACGGTGTCATACTTTCCATCCAAAGCTCTGAGAATCTTCTTAATGATGAATCGGTCGGTCATTTCTTCGCTTCCTAAGCCGGCAATCTCATTTGTGATGAGAGCAAGCCTAGAGTACATTTCAGCGACTCCTTCACCATCCTTCATCTTGAACTTGTCAAGTTGACCTTGAAGAATATCTAGCTTTGATTCCTTCACAGACTCGGTACCTTCGTGCATTTCAACCAAAGTATCCCAAATCTCTTTAGCATTCTCAAGACGGCTGATTTTGTTGAACTCCTCGGGACACAAAGCATTGAAGAGAATGTCACAAGCTTGAGCATTGTTTTGCAACATTCGCAACTCTTCCGGTGTAGCTTCGCGATCCGGAACTTTTCCTTCCTCGAAGAATTCACCTTGCATACCAACACAAATAATGCCCCATGCGGCTGGGTTATGACCAAGAATATGCATTTTCATTTTATGTTTCCAACTAGCAAAATTTGTACCATCAAAGTAAGGACCTCTACGATAATTACCCTCACTAGACGCCATACTCTCCTAGGTTGTGAAACCAAGCTTATGGAGTCCAATGCAATGGGAACCAAACAATGGAGACCAAAGCTCTGATACCACTTGTAGGATCGAAAGTATGTCTAGAGGGGGGTGATTAGACTACTTGTAAATATAAAAATTCTGCCTTTTGATCATGAACAGTTTTTGGCAGATTCACAATAATGATCAAGACAAGCATCACCCTACACATGCAATTCTAGAGTATAAGCAGCGGAAAGTAAATTGCACATGTAGTAAAGAGAGGTGGAGAAGATCAAACGCAATTTGGAGACGCAATGATTTTTCCCGTGGTTCCGATAGGTAGTGCTATCGTACATCCACGTTGATGGAGACTTCAACCCACGGAGGGTAACGGCTGCGCGAGTCCCAGGAGGGCTCCACCCACGAAGGGTCCTCGAAGAAGCAACCTTGTCTATTCCATCATGGCCTACGCCCACGGAGGGCTAGCCTTACTCGGGGTAGATCTTCACAAAGTAGGCGATCTCCTTGCCCTTACAAACTTCTTGGTTCAACTCCACATCTCGATGACGGAGGCTCCCAAGCGACACCTAACCAATCTAGGAGGCACCACCCTCCAAAAGGTAATAGATGTTGTAGATGATGATGAACTCCTTGCTCTTGTGCTTCAAATGATAATCTCCCCAACACTCAACTCTCCTCACTGATTTGGCTGTGGTGGAAGAAAGGATTGAGTGGAAAGCAACTTGGGAAGGTTAGAAATCAAGTTTCATATGGTAGGAATGGAGCAACTTGATCTCAACACAAGGGTAGGTGGTTCTCTTCTCAGAAAGTGTAAGGTAGGAGTGGTAGTTCTTTCTGATGGCTCTCTCCACGAATGAAGAGGGGGTGGAGGGGTATATATAGCCTCCACACAAAATCCAACCGTTACACACATAATTGAGCAATCTCGGTGAGACCGAAGTTGACAACTCGGTCAGACCGAAAGTTCAAATATAGTGAACGTTGGGGTTTTCGGTGGGACCGAAAATACCATCTCGGTTTGTACGATTTGAGTAAAGATAGGAACTTGCCAGTTTCGGTGAGACCGAAATCATCAACTCGGTTATTCCGATTTGAGGACAAACGGTTACAGAAGCTAGGCAGCCCGTATTTCGGTGAGACCGATCTCAAACTCAGATTGACCGATTTTTCTAGGGTTTGGCTTATGGCTGAGGTGGTTCATCTCGGTGGGACTGAGTTTGGAAAATCGGTTGGTCCGAGATTACTTATGAGTGTGTTTAGTAGTGAAAGTTGCTGATAGTTAAAGGAGATATATCACTAAGCACTTGAGCAACCAGATCATCAACACAACCTCATCCCCTTTTAATAGTATTGGCTTTTCCTATGGACTCAATGTGATCTTGGATCACTAAACCAAAAATGGAGTCTTGAGCTTTTGCCAATGCTTGCCTTAGCATTTTGAGGGGTCCACTTCTTCAGTCATTGCCATACCCATATCACTAAACTTCTCTGAAATGATTCTCAAGTAACTATTAGTTCAATGATATATATGTTGTTATTAATTACCAAAACCACCCGCGGATTAGTTGCACTTTCAATAAGACATCCTATAAGTTGCAAGCCTCATGCATCGAATACCAATAGTGCTTGCACCTTGTCCTAATTAGCTCGGATTTCCATGGATTGTCGTTGCATTACATATGTTTGAACCAAGTGTCACAAAGGGGTACCTCTATGTCACCTGTACAAAGGTCCAAGGAGATAGATCGCATTTGATTTCTCGTTTTTGATAGATCTCAACTTGAGGACATCCATACCGGGACAACATAGAAAATAGATAATGGACTCCTCTTTAATGATTAAGCATATTCTCATAAGAGATTGAGGATTAATGTCCAAGCTAAAACTTCCACCATGATACATGGCTTTGGTTGGCGGCCCAATGTTCTTCTCTAACAATATGCATACTCAAACCATTCAACCCATGGCAAATCACCCTTACTTCAGACAAGACGAACATGCATAGCAACTCACATGATATTCAACAAAAGTGTAACAGTTGATGGCGTCCCCAGAAACATGGTTACCGCTCAGCAAGCAACTTATAAGAAATAAGATACATAAGCAACATATTCTTTACCACAATAGTTTTTAAGCTACTTTCCCATGAGCTATGTATTGCAAAAACTGAAGGTTTTAAAGGTAGCACATGTAAATTTACTTGGAGTGGCGGTGAAATACCACATATAGGTAGGTATGGTGGACTCATATGGCATAACTGGTTTAAAAGGATGTGGATGCACAAGCAGTCAGTCCGCTTAGTACAGGTGGAGGTTAGCAAAAGACTGGGAGCGACCAACTAAGAGAGCAATGACGGTCATAATCATGCAGAGCGACAAACAAACATTGAATCAGGCATGGAAGTTATATCGCTACTCAGAAATAAAAGATCATGAAGGCTTGACAGACTTTCTTTACAGTCTTAAATATGCGTGAGCATACGCCAAGTCAATCAAAATAAATTCTTGAGGGAAGATATTACTAAACCATACCACATCATTGGCAAACAAATCATGTTGGTACTCTAATAACACATTGGGAACCCCCCAGTTATTTGAGACTAACCATAAGAAAACATGAACTACTAAGCGCCATCATGCACGTAGCATCTTTATCATAGACATATCAACCAATGCAACGGAAGTAAACTCTCTTAATAAGGTGAGCATGGTAATTAAAGAGAGTTCAAGCAACCAACTAAACAAAAGCTCTTTGAAAAGATAAGCATGAAAGCTAAGAGTTGAACATGATAGTAGCTATTAAAAGACAAAGAACACACACAGCAAGGATAGACATGAAAATTCTATGTTATGTTCTAGGTAGAAATGGAGTGTGTTTCTCTCCCACATAAAGAAAGCTGAGTTCCGACTCGTTATGAAAAACTAAAGAAAACTAAAAGCAAGACGCTCCAAGCATAGCACATAACACATGGAGTGATTAAAATATAGTGGAACGAAAGACGAACTGATAATGTTGATGGAGAAGGGGATGCACGGGGGCATCCCCAAGCTTAGACGCTTGAGTCTCCTTGAATATTTCTTGGGGGTGCATGGGGGCATCCCCAAGCTTGAGCGCTTGACACTCCTGAATCTTTTTATCATCTTCCTTCGCACACTTGAAAACTCCCTTCATACATAACTCATCATAATCTGATTAGCGAGGTTAGTACCCATAATAAAATAATTATACCTTGCTGGAAATAAAGATATTCTTGAAGGTCTACTGTTTCTCAAGATTGCCAAAAGGTTTTTGCAAAGAAAAAGCAAGCTCTTGGTTTGCAAAATGAAGGAAAAGCAAAACAGGACAGAATCTGTGAAAAACAGAACAGCAGGTAGTAATTGATTTGTTCGGGGAACTTCTGCAACTCTAATCAAAAAACTCAGAACATACGCTCGAAAGACAATTATATAGAGCACGCTGTCGAAAAAAATCAGACCAAAAAGATTATCTGGTGATTTTATACGAATTTTTCTATCCAAGGACAGAATCTGTTTCCTGGACAGCACCTCACAACTTTTGAACTTTCTAGCAATCAGAGGCTATACTTGGCACAAAATTGAAAAGCAAAGATACAATGATGATGCTACAGTAGTAACAACATCAAGACACAACAAAATCAAAATAAATTTATTCATGTGGGCTGCCTCCCAAAAGCGCTTTCTTTTATGCCTTTGAGCTAGGCATAATGCATATAGATCAAGTTTTATCAAGAGTAAAAGAATAGCTAGCCCGTACAACGGACTCAAAAGGTAACTTGATCTTCTTTCGAGGGAAGTGTTCCATCCCTTTCTTGAGAGGAAACTGAAATTTTATATTCCCCTCTTTCATGTCAATGATAGCACCAACGGTGCGTAAAAAGGGACGTCCCAAAATAATTGGACAAGAAGGCTCACATTCAATATCCATAATAGTAAAATCAACGGGAACATAATTATCATTGACAATGATAAGAACATCGTCAATCCTCCCCAAAGGTTTCTTTATGGAAGAATCAACGAGACGAACACCAAAAGAACAAGAATCATAAGGTTTCAATTTAAGCATATCATATATTCTTTTGGGCATAACAGAGGTACTAGCTCCAACATCACATAATGCATAGCAAGAGAAGTCATTCAATTTAATTTTTATCATAAGATCCCAACCATCTTCTAGCTTTCTAGGTATGGAGGCTTCTACTCTAAGTTTCTCCTCCCTAGCTTTGATGAGAGCATTAGTGATATGCTCTGTGAAGGCAAGGTTAAGCGTGCTACTGCGGGGATCTCTAGACATCTTGTGAAGGAAATCAATAACTTCGGTAAGAGTGCAATTATCAAAATCAAGGTCACTAGCATCAAGTAAGGTGGTAGTGGTGTCCTTTAGGTTCACATGTTTGGTAGTTTCTATAGTCATAGCATCACCATTAATAGGTCCAATGGGACCAGGAGTACATTGGGTGCTAAGAGTTTGGATATCCTCAACAACTTGGATAGTAGCAACAGTGTGGTGGGTAGGAAGGCTCTTAATTCTATCCTCTTCCTCCCTTTCTCTAGCCCATTTTCTTTAAGTTTAGCCATCATCCTAATATTTTCATTAATTTGCACTTGGGTAGCATTAATAGGAGTGACCTTCCTCTCCTCAAGAGGAGAAGTTTTAATTTTAAGCAATTCTATCTCATTGGCTAAATGGTCTACCTTCAAAGAGAGATCATCTAGTTTATGTAGTTTTTCTTCTACACTCTTATTAAAGGCTTTTTGGGTAGTGATGAAATCTTTAAGCATAATCTCTAGTTCAGTATTGGAGTTCTTGGTACTAGGATAAGCATTGTTGTTAAAATTGTTTCTAGAGATAAAGTTCACATCTACTTGTTCTTGAGCAATCAAAGAATTTAAAGGAACATCACGAGGATCAACAGAGGATTGCTTCGAAAGTAGAGACATGATCAAGTCAACTTTTTCATTAAGGGAGGAAATTTCCTCGACAGAGTTTACCTTCCTACATGTTGGAGCGCGTTCGGTGTGCCATTGGGAATAGTTGGTCATCATCTCATCGAGAAGCTTCGTGGCAGCACCAAGTGTAGTTGACATAAAGGTTCCTCCCGCGGCCGAATCTAACAAGTTCTGCGAGGTAAAGTTCAAGCCTGCATAAAATATTTGGATAACCATCCAAGTAGTCAAACCATGAGTAGGGCAGTTCTTGATAAGAGATTTCATACGTTCCCAAGCTTGGGCAACGTGTTCATTATCCAATTGTTTAAAATTCATTATGTTACTTCTCAGTTGGATAATTTTAGCAGGTGGATAGTATTTTCCAATAAAAGCATCTTTGCACTTGTCCCATGAATCTATGCTATTTCTAGGCAAAGACTGAAACCAAATTTTAGCTCCTCCTCTCAAGGAGAAAGTAAAAAGCTTAAGCTTAACAATATTACCATCTATTTCTTGGTACTTTTGCATATCACAAAGTTCAACAAAGTTGTTCAAGTGTAAAGCAGGATCATCTCCAGCACCGGAGAATTGATCTTTCATAACTAGATTCAGTAAAGCAGGTTTAATTTCATATGAAGGTGTTGAAGTGGCAGGTGTAGTGATAGGTGTGCTGATAAAGTCATCGTTGTTGTGACTAGTGAAGTCACACAACTTGGTGTTCTCGGTGGAACCCATAGTAGCAAGCAAGCAAGATAACTATTTTTGTGATTTTCGATAAAAGATACTAAAGCAAAAACTGAAAGGTAAACTAACAAGACTAAAAGCAAAGGTAAAAGATAGCGTGCAACTCCCCTACCTTGAAGAGTGGAGTCCCCGGCAACGGCGCCAGAAAAACTCTTGCTAGGCTTCTCGCCCCTCATTGGTTACCCCAAGTGGAAGGTGTGAGATGTAGTGTTGCGGAAGTTTTTCCCTTGGCAAAGATACCAAGGATCGAATCCCCAGAGACTCCTAGGTTCAACAAGAAGGTGCCAACTGCTACGGCGCCAGATATTAGCAATCAACGTGGACCTGCACACAGATACAAATAACTTTGCTCCCAACGAGTACAGAGAGGTTGTCAATCCCTCCGGCCTTGTAGTTCACAAAGGATTAAACGCAAGTGATAGTAGTGATAGATATAATTGCAATAGTAAATAATAGCGAAAAGTAAATAGCGGATGTGATCAATGATGGTAATATGGACCGGAGTCTCATGATGTTCACTAGTGATGTCTCTCTCCCAAAAGACGATAAAACAGCTATGTGAGGTAAACGAATTACAGCTGGGCAATTGACAGGACTATGTGCGCAAACCAATGCTGACTACATTGCAAGAAAGGTTGTGGTTCAAAGCATGGGCGGTACGCCAAAGTAAGTAGACCGAAATCCATCAATATCTACTACTAATCATCCACCTTGAGATATCTATCCAGAACATCTCGCTGGTATTAAGTTGCGAGTCCCACACATAGTGTAAACTCAATGCAACAGACAACTGCATTAAAAGAACTTTGCGTAAAGTAAACAATCCTTGCACCCGCGGGCACAAGCACCGTTATTTCCCCCCTTGTGGCAACAGCACATCCCCTAGACTCATGTTTCTGTCACTCAAACTAGTCATCGAGGGGCATGAACCCACAATCAAGCATAACGTTCCCTCTTGGAGTCACTACCTATTACTTGGCCAAAGCAATAAATAACAACGGAGAACATGCAAGAATTACTTACGAACATAAATATAAAAGAGGTAGATCAAATATATTACTCAAGCACAATCTGAACATAATCTCATAATCCATCGGATCCTAGCAAACTCATCATAGCAACAGCATAAGGATTACATATGTGCCTCGATCATGTAGGGCAGCTCACGAGGGCTAATTAGTGAAGCACAAGAACGAGAGGAGAACATCACATAGCTACTGGTCATGGACTCATGGTCCAATGGAGACTAGTCACAACTCATCCGGGAGGCGTCCATGGTGGTGGAGAGGCTCCCGGTGGCGATCCTCCCCTCCGGCAGGGTGCCGGGAAGAGTTCTCCTGGTGCTCCCGATCTTGGAAGCGGCGGCGGCGGCGGAACAGAGATGGGATCGCGAAAAAAGTTCCTCCCTCGAGGGTTTCGGGAGACGCTTTAAATATATGCCAAAGGGGGCATCGGAGGAGCCTCGGGGGGCCCAGGCGCCCCCCCGGCGCGGCCCAGGGGGGGCGCGCCGCCAGGGCGCCTGGAGCCCTGGTGC
>LR738713.1:729826509-729973341 GCA_902687465.1 Secale cereale
CCCCCCCCCCGGCTGTCCTTCGGGCGCACGGTAGGTTCTGGAACGCTGATTTTTTATATAATTTTTCTGGATTTTTCCTGGCAGTTCTCGTTACGTGAAAACCTGAAATACAAAAATAGCCGAAAACAGAAACTGGCACTGGGGTGCACTGAGTTAATAGGTTAGTCCAAATATGATCAAAAGTGTATGGAAGTGTATAAATATCATAGCAATATCACCCAAAAGAGGCATGGAGCAAGCAGAAATTATAGATACGTCTTGGACGTATCATCCCCGCAGGGCTTCGCCTAAGCACTACGAGAATATGACCGGGGGAGTAAACGGTGGAGGGGGGCACCGCACACGGCTAAGACAATGTTGTGTCTTGTTGTGGCGCCCCCTCCCCGCATATATATAGGTGGGAGAGAGTGAGGGGCAGCCATAGGAGGCGCCCAAGTAGGAGGAATCCTACTTGGAGTCCCTCCCAAGTCGCGCCCCCGCTGCCATATATAACCGAGGGGAAGGAAAGAGGGGGGAGAGGGAAGGAAGTGGGAACCCAAATCCACACTTTCCTTTCCCTTCCCCTCCTTCCTTCTCCTCCTAGGCAGGCCTGCTATGGGGGGCGCTCCAGCCCCTTGTGGCTGGTGCGTTCCCTCTCTTGGCCCATAAGGCCCATAACTTTTGTCGGGGGTACCCGAAACACCTTCCGGTGACCCGATAAGTACCTGATACCCTCCGGAACACTTCCAGTGTCAGAATACCATCATCCTATATATCAATATTTACCTCTCAACCATTTTGAGACTCCTCGTCATATCCGTGATCTCGCCCGGGACTCTGAACAACATTCGGTCACTTTCAGGGATATTATTACTAGGTATAAACCGCCCAGGAGGAGCCGGTTTATGCCTATGGAGATTATTTCTACTGAAGCCCAGCCGGACATGGAGCAAGGCAATTTAGTCCAAGAAGCTTAAAGCCCAAGAGGCGTTAGGACCCATGATTTGTAAACCGCCATATGATATGTAAGTTGTGATGTAAGATAGGAAGGATAGAGACCAAGCCGGACACGTTTATGAGCTGGCCTCGGGATTCTGTAAATCGGACCGGGCGTCACCTCGTATATAAAGGGACGACCCGGCGACGGTTCATGGCAGAGGACAACAGCTCGAGACACAGGCAAAGCGGATTCGCTCCCTGGTCATCGAAACCCTAGCAATACCACACCAAACTAGACGTAGGCTTTTACCTTCATCGAAGGGGCCAAACTAGTATAAAACCCATGTGTCCTTGTCTGCTTTAACCCCTTTAAGCTAACCCGTAGCGATGGCCTCACTACTAAGTACTTTTGCTAGGACATCTGCCGTGACAAAACCACGACAGTCACCAAATCACATAACTCATATAATACTATATTGTTAACGAACATTAAGCGTGCAGACCCTACGGGTTCGAGAACTATGTAGACATGATTGAGACACCTCTCTGGTCAATAACCAATAGCAGAACCTGGATGACCATATTGGCTCCTACATATTCTATGAAGATCTTTATCGGTCGAACCGTTATGACACCATACACAATTCCTTTGTCCGTCAGTATGTTACTTGCCCGAGATTCGATCGTCGGTATCTCTATACCTAGTTCAATCTCATTACCGGCAAGTCTCTTTACTCGTTCCGTAATACATCATCCCTAGACTAACTTCATTAGACATTTGCTAGCAAGGCTTATTATGATGTGTATTACCGAGAGGGCCCAGAGATACCTCTTCGATACTAGGAGTGACAAATCCTAATCTCGATTCATGCCAACCCAACAAATCACCTTCGGAGATACTTGTAGAGCATCTTTATAATCACCAAGTTACGTCGTGACGTTTGATAGCACACAAGGTATTCCTCCGGTATCCGGGAGTTGCATTATCTCATAGTCAAAGGAATATGTATTTGACATACATGAAAGCAGTAGCAATAAACTGTACAATCAAATGCTAAGCTAATGGATGGGTCTTGTCCATCACATCATTCTTATAATGATGTGATCTTGTTATCAAATGACAACTCATGTCCATGGTTATGAAACCTTAACCATATTTGATTAACGAGATAGTCTAGTAGAGGCTTACTAGGGACACTGTATTTGTTTATGTATTCACACATGTATTTAGGTTTTTTATCAATACAATTCTAGCATGAATAATAAACCTTTATCATGAATAAGAAAATATAAAATAATAACAGCTTTATTATTATTGCCTCTAGGGCATATTTCCATCATCTATTAATTATTAAGAAGGAGAATAGAGTTTATTTGTGCTACAACATACCCCAAGATACAAAAAGAATTACTCTCCTGACATGAATGATCCCAATTTTTTGCCCCCGTCATAACCCAATTGGGCTCCTCCCTCTTGATGTTGAGCAGTAGAACTGAGGGTGGGGAACTTTTGCGATGGAAGACCGACCATTACACTCGCTCCATAGGGCCCACGAGGTTAGCATTGTAAAAGGAGGCCATCGCCTTCCTATTGGGGATGATAGAGTCATAGAGTCCAATCCACCACTCCTTGGCAGAGCGTAGGAGGTGCCGAACGGAGGTATTGACGCCTAATCGTGAATCGACACTTGAAGAGTAGGTGGTCGACTGTTTCTCGCTCATCTTGCAAAGAGGACATAAAACCACAATTTGGCCATCATCTTTCGTATGGCCAACCAAGCAAAAAAAAACTTCACTTTTGATGGAGATCATGCTTTCTCAAACCGTGTGCTCCATCGGGGAGCGGATCATGCCAAGAAGATGGGCCTTGTAGGCTGACTCCGCGAAGTAGTGAACACTACCGGTGTGCTTCCAAGCGACCTCATCCACAGTGTCATGTTGCAGTTGAAAGTCATGAAGGATGGCCCAAAGCCGTTGGAATTCGCAGAATTACGTGTGCGATAAATTCAGGGTTATTTTGATCCAAGGACGTCATTCAAGGCTTCCCTATTCTTCTAATTCTTTTGTGTGGATCCTTCGTAGATGAACAGTGCAATGTCCTTGGGCTAGGGAGTTGGAGCTGGAGCGCCTCCTCCAGGGCAGGCCAACACATGTACTCCTCATGTGCCGACTCTTCGAGGGCGCGCTGGAGTGCCTCCTCCAGTGCAGCCTAGTACTCTGCCTCCGCATGCACGTCTTCTTCTTCCACCACCGGCGACGGTGATGGAGACTCAGCCCCGACCTGGACGGCGCCGCGGCCGCGCACGTTGTGCTTCGTGGTGAACCAGGTGTCCTAGTTGGGACTGTCTGGCGTGTACGCCGAGTCGGCGCATTGCTACGGCGTGAGGAGGGCACTCCACCTGCGGATCTCCTCCTTGCGCACCCGCCCCGACTGCGGCACTGTTGGCACTAGAACGTGGTGGGGGTAGAGATTCCAACTGTGCGGTAGGTTGACATACAACCACGACAACATGACGTGGTGCTCCAAGTGGTATCACGCCCGGTGCACCGGGATGTACATCATATCCCTTGGCCGGCGAGCCCTCTCCCACCCCGACACAACCATCCACCTCGCTAACCACATGGCCTCGGTGTCGTGCTTAGCCTTGCCCTTGCCAAAGAACCTATCTGTGGCTAGGGTTCTGATGTCTACTGATGTCTACACACGCTTCTACTCTTGTAGACTATGTTGGGCCTCCAAGCGCAGAGGTTTGTAGGACAGCAGCAATTTCCCTCAAGTGGATGACCTAAGGTTTATCGAACTCAGGGAAGTAGAGGTTGAAGATGGTCTCTCTCAAGCAACCCTGCAACTAAGATACATGAAGTCTCTTGTGTCCCCAACACACCTAATACACTTGTTAGATGTATAGGTGCACTAGTTCGGCGAAGAGATGTTAAATGGCAAGTGATATGGATGGCAAAACAAAGTAATATAAATCTGTAATAAAAAGTGCAGCAAGCAAACAAGTGGTAAACGTGAGCACAAATGGTATTGCAATGGTGGAAACAAGGCCTAGGGTTCATACTTTCACTAGTGGCAACTCCCAACAACATTAACATAATTGAATCACATGATATTTCCCATAAAACATGCAAAGGGGACACACTCGGAGGTCATTCCTTCGTGGTCAAGAGAGGACGAGAATTATGTAGGGCTACAAAAGCACACCTCAAAGTTCGTAGTTCTTAATCTAAGGATTTCCCAATGTCACCGCGGCCATCCAAAGAGAGTTCCACAGTCACCACAACATATCTAAAGGATAGTCAAAGACAAGCACCAAGAGACTCTCAATCTTCAATCAACACACAAGAGAGGAAATCACTCATGAAAATACTTTTCTAATCCATGTCCAATAGACCGCTGTCACCTTGGTCTCGAGGATTATACTAGATAAAGACAAGTGAGTACATCAATCCAATACATAGAGGAAGGGGAAATATCATGGGATCACCCTAGATTAACATAGCCTATGATCACAACGAAGATCACATCATGGGAGAGAGAATTGACCACATAGCTACTGGTAAGAACCTCAGCCCCGAGGAGGAACTACTCCCGCATCATGGAGGGAGGAAGCAACGTCGATGGAGATGAATCCGGGGGCACTTCCCCGTACCGGCAGGGTGCCGGCGCAGGAATTCTGGTCCCCCGAAGCTTGATGGCGATGGCGGCGGAGATCGGAATCGTGTCTGGAGAAAAGGGGTCCGGAATCAGGGTTTCTGCGAGACGCTTTAAATATATGCCAAAGGGGGTCGCCAGAAGAGGTCAGGGGGGCCCAGGCGCCCCCCCCCCCCCCCCGGCGCGGCCTAGGGGTGGGCCGCCTGGGCAGGCCGCCTGGAGCCCCTGTGGGTCCCCTCCGGCCCTACTTTGGCCGCATGGTAGCTTCTGGAACGCTGATTTTTTATATAATTTTTCTGGATTTTTTCTGGCAGTTCTCGTAATGTGAAAACCTGAAATACAAAAACAGCCGAAAACAGAAACTGGCACTGGGGTGCACTGAGTTAATAGGTTAGTCCAAATATGATGAAAAGTGTATGGAAGTGTATAAATAACATAACAATATCACCCGAAAGAGACATGGAGCAAGCAGAAATTATAGATACGTTTTGGACGTATCAACATCCCCAAGCTTAATTCCTGCTCGTCCTCGAGTAGGTAAATGATAACAAGAATAATTTCTGTGGTGACATGCTATTAACCATATAGGACTTTTTCATAGTCATATGACAAAAGCTTACTGAGACAATGAATCTATAGTAATTAAGTTGCCTCATGAGAAAATCACAAAGAACTGAAAGTTTTACAATATGATATTGAAACATCAAATAGATTTGTAATGAACATGATGTGCAAATATGATAAAGTGATATCTAGCTTGCCCCCTTTAGTGAAGAAAAACATAAATGCAGGGGCACCTCCAAGGTTTAAGTGATGACTAGATACAATGATTTCAAAATAAACGATATCACAATCATGCAAAATACAATGCTACTTTGGGACAATGCACATTACACTCAGAATGACAATCATGCTCTCAGTAGTTGGTGCTTTTAAAAGAAGGTGGAGACTCTCGAACCGTGGCTTTTGTTGGCAAGGTTGAAAACCCGTAATCGGAAACAAAGACAAAACATGTACCAGAGCTCTTGGTTTTAAAACAGAGGTAATATTTTTTTTAGATCATGCATGTTTCGTCAACGAATGCTAGCAGACAACTCAATCACTTCTTGAGATGGACAAGTTTCGAGGAACGGCTCCCGAATGAGGACGATCACATCCTCTTAATCTCCTTTGTTTATCACTGCCAAAGTTTTCTGATTTCTCATGAACAAAGCGTGAAGGAGGGTTTGTTTGTTATATTATCTTTTTGAGCCGGGCGCACTCAATGCCAGTTCCTTCTCGTATTATGGTTTTGCACATTATACATGCAATCCCGGGGTGAAGCTTGTCCAACTTAAAAAGATCATGAATTAACTACTACTTCCTCATGAGACTAACCATAAGAAAACATAAGAAAACATGAACTACTAAGCGCCATTATGCACGTAGCATCTTTATCATAGACATATCAACCAATGCAACGGAAGCAAACTCTCTTAATAAGATAAACATGATAACTAAAGAGAGTTCAAGCAACCAACTAAACAAAAGCTCTTTAAAAAGATAAGCATGAAAGTTAAGAGCTAAGCATGATAGTAGCTATTGAAAGACAAAGAACACACACAGCAGAGATAGACATGAAAATTCTATGTTATGTTCTAGGTAGAAGTGGAGCGTGTTTTTCTCCCACATAAAGAAAGCTGAGTTCCGATTCGTTATGAAAAGCTGAAGAAAACTAAAAAGGAACTAAAAGCAAGACGCTCCAAGCATAGCACATAACACATGAAGTGATAAAAATATAGTGGAACGAAAGACGAACTGATAATGTTGATGGAGAAGGGGATGCACGGGGGCATCCCCAAGCTTAGACGCTTGAGTCTTCTTGAATATTTCTTGGGGGTGCATGGGGGCATCCCCAAGCTTGAGCGTTTGACACTCCTGAATCTTTTTATCATCTTCCCTCGCACACTTGAAAACTCCCTTCATACATAACTCATCATAATTTGATTAGCGAGGTTAGTACCCTTAATAAAATAATTGTTCCTTGCTGGAAATAAAGATATTCTTGAAGGTCTACTATTTCTCAAGATTGCCAAAAGGTTTTTGCAAAGAAAAAGCAAGCTCAAGATTTGCAAAATGAAGGAAAGGCAAAACAGGACAGAATCTGTGAAAAACAGAACAGCAGGTAGTAAATGATTTGTTCGGGGCACTTATGCAACTCTAATCAAAAAACTCAGAATAGACGCACGAAATACAATTATATAGATCATGCTGTCGAAAAAATTCAGACCAAAAATATGATCTGGTGATTTTATACGAATTTGTCTGTCCAAGGACAGAATCTGTTTCCTGGACAGCACGTCACAACTTTTGAACTTTCTTGCAGTCAGAGGCTACACTTGGCACAAAATTGAAAAATAAAGATACAATGATGTTGCTACAGTAGTAGCAAACATCAAGACCACTAAAACTGAAAGTAAACATAACAAGGGTTGTCTCCCTAGAGCTCTTTCTTTATAGCCATAAAGATAGGCTTAAGACTTTAATGATGCTCTCGTAGGAATAAGAGCTGGACAACAAAAGAGAGCATCAAGAAGCAAATACCAAACACATTTAAGCCTAACATGCTTCCTATGCATAGGAATATTGCAATAGAATAATTCATTGAAGCACAAAGCAACTAGCATAGGAAGGCAAAACAAGCATAACTTCAAAATATTCACCATAAAGAGAGGAAACTTCTTATTATTAAGATATTTAGAACCAAGTCTCCCTCTCTCATTATAAATTTCAGTGGCATCATGGATGAACTCAACAATATAAGCATCACATAAAGCATTGTTACCATGATCCACATGCAAAAAGGTACTCTTACTCTCCACATAAGCATAATCTTTCTCATTGGTAATAGTGGGAGTAGGACTATCATAAACAACTTGAACACTATAGATTAATTGTGTATTAGGAAGATGGTGTTCAACAAGGGAGTAATTCCCTCCATGATTATGACAAGTTTCATAAGGATAATTTCTCCTTATGTCATAGGTACCTTTATAATCACTATAGATTGGAGTTATAACATCATCATGGTAGAGAAGAGCATTATCATTGCTAGCAACTATATTTGTAAACATGTTGTCTTTATTCTTACTAGCAAAAGAATTATCAATTATCACATCACTAGTGGGCAATGTTGAGGATATCACTTATCGTTATCGTCTCGGTCACCTAGGGATTAGAGATTAATCGGAAATCGGCCGACTAATCGATTTTATCGGTTGACTATTAATCGGCCATTTCTTTCAAATCCCAGGTTCCCAACACTGAAATATGCTATATTCAACACCAAAACAATATTAGACATAAGTGTTACCTTGAATTCTAGCCTTTGAATCCTAATATAATGACAAACAAAATAGAAAAAACATTACATATTGCGTAACAAGGTCCACAAAACACAAATAAATATAGTTCTTGCAAACATAGTGCTACGAATAGGCCCGATTTATCGGTAGATTCTCGATAAATCGCTTGTCATAGCGATAAATCGGCCCAAATGATAAATGATGAAGATAAGGCATAATCTTATCGGTCACCCCAAGAGTAGCGATAAGTCGGACGATAAATCGCCGAATCAGAAGATTTCTTGAACAGTGCTAGTGGGTAAAGGATTTGCAATCCTATCATCCCCAAGCTTAGAGCTTCCCATATCATCACTTTCAGAGTTGGTACCAAAAAGATTTTCAAGATCATAAGTAGCATTATCATCATTTTCCCAATCACAATAAGTAACATGCATATCATAATCAAAATCATCTTCAATAGTACCTACGGACGTATCATCAAGATGATAATTAAGGCAATAAACTTCACCTTCTTCTTTAAACTTACAACCGTTAGGATAAAAGTTGATGGGAGGAATATGCTCAGGCCAGGTTGATACCCATTCTTCTTCTTTCTTGCTCCTCTTCCTCCTCCTCTTCTTTTTCTTCTTCTTAACCTTAGGAGGGAGTGGTTGGAGATGAAGCTTCTCCACATATCCTGGTTTATCATTAGAAACAATAGGGGAAACTTGGGAGAAACTCTCCTTTTTATTAGCAGAAATATAAGAGACATTTTTATACTTTGGTAAAGTCCCCTCCTTTCTAATCGTACTTATGTAATCATTTTCATGGAAATTAACAACACAATAGAGATGGCAATTTTGCAAAGTGTTTTTTATTCCTATGGCATTAACATCTAGCCAAGAAGTCTTTTCTGATAACTCTTCACACATCAAAAATAACATAAGCTCATCATAAAGATCAGAGGTGATCATGTTATCACACAACCGGTTAACAGTTATGTTTTGAAAGTTCATGCATTGAAAATTAAAGTGACCCTCTATACGGCAAAGTTCACAAGTAAAAGGATAAAGGTCACACAATTCTCTAGCAATTTCATTTAAATCTCTGACCCAAGTGATTGTTCTTTCATGCTTATGTTGCTTACAATACTTCTCTTCTTCAATCATAGGCCTTTCACAAGGTCTATCCACTCCACAAAAATTAACATGCTTATATAAAACTTCATTTTTAGGAATTGGATCATGCATGTTGCAATCATCATGAACAATTTCATTTTCTTTGCAAGTATCTTTAAAAGGTTTATGATACTTGATCCAATCCTCCTTAGGCATATTAAGATGTGAAGCAAAAGATTTGAGGAAATCAACAAGGAGTTGAGAATCAAGCCCAAACTTAGCACTAAACTTATTAAAACTTGTAGTTTCAACAAAGGACTTAATGCAATCATACTCATAAATTATACCTGACTCTTTACCTTTGTCGATCTCCCAATCTTCAGTGTTGCGTTGAATTCTTTCTAGGAGTTCCCATTTAGCATCAATCTTTTTGTTTGTGAAAGAACCCATAGAGGAAGCGTCGAGCAAATCTTTATCCTGTCGAGAAAGCCTCGCATAGAAATTAGTAATAATCATATCTTTGGGGAGCCCATGGTTAGGACATTTTAGCATTAACGTTTTCAGTCTCCCCCAAGCTTGAGCTATGCTCTCTCCGTCATGAGGATAAAAATTATAAACATAATTCCTATTCTCATGGACTTCATGAAGAGGATAAAACTTGGAGTAAAAGAGAGACTGGATCTCTTCCCACTCTAGCAGGTGAGAGTCATTTAGTAGCCTATACCATTCCAATGCTTTTCCTTTCAGTGACAAGGCAAATAATTTCCTCATGACAAACTCCCTCGATACACCTGCAAGCTTAAATAATGAACATAGTTGTGACAGATATAGCAAGTGTTCACCGGGATGTCTGTCTCCTGCATAACGATCAGCCCAAACATAATCGATAATACCAGCTGGTATTTTATAGGGCACAATTTCAGTAGGGGGAGGAGCAACCACCACAGGTGTGGGGCGTCTTCCCGCAAGCAACGATCCAATAGCAAGGTTGTCCATAAGCATAACTAGTGAAATAAAACAAGAAACAAAAAGATTTAATTGCAAGATCTAAAGATATACCTTCAAGCGCTCACCTCCCCGGCAACGGCGCCAGAAATAGCTTGATGTCTACACACGCTTCTACTCTTGTAGACTATGTTGGGCCTCCAAGCGCAGAGGTTTGTAGGACAGCAGCAATTTCCCTCAAGTGGATGACCTAAGGTTTATCGAACTCAGGGAAGTAGAGGTTGAAGATGGTCTCTCTCAAGAAACCCTGCAACTAAGATACAAGAAGTCTCTTGTGTCCCCAACACACCTAATACACTTGTTAGATGTATAGGTGCACTAGTTCGGCGAAGAGATGTTAAATGGCAAGTGATATGGATGGCAAAACAAAGTAATATAAATCTGTAATAAAAAGTGCAGCAAGCAAACAAGTGGTAAACGTGAGCACAAATGGTATTGCAATGGTGGAAACAAGGCCTAGGGTTCATACTTTCACTAGTGGCAACTCCCAACAACATTAACATAATCGAATCACATGATATTTCCCATAAAACATGCAAAGGGGACACACTCGGAGGTCATTCCTTCGTGGTCAAGAGAGGACGAGAATTATGTAGGGCTACAAAAGCACACCTCAAAGTTCGTAGTTCTCAATCTAAGGATTTCCCAATGTCACCGCGGCCATCCAAAGAGAGTTCCACAATCAGCACAACATATCTAAAGGATAGTCAAAGACAAGCACCAAGAGACTCTCAATCTTCAATCAACACACAAGAGAGGAAATCACTCATGAAAATACTTTTCTAATCCATGTCCAATAGACCGCTGTCACCTTGGTCTCGGGGATTATACTAGATAAAGACAAGTGAGTACATCAATCCAATACATAGAGGAAGGGGAAATATCATGGGATCACCCTAGATTAACATAGCCTATGATCACAATGAAGATCACATCATGGGAGAGAGAATTGACCACATAGCTACTAGTAAGAACCTCAGCCCCGAGGAGGAACTACTCCCGCATCATGGAGGGAGGAAGCAACGTCGATGGAGATGAATCCGGGGGCACTTCCCCGTCCCGGCAAGGTGCCGGCGCAGGAATTCTGGTCCCCCGAAGCTTGATGGCGATGGTGGCGGAGATCGGAATCGCGTCTGGAGAAAAGGGGTCCGGAATCAGGGTTTCTGCGAGACGCTTTAAATATATGCCAAAGGGGGTCGCCAGAAGAGGTCAGGGGGGCCCAGGCGCCCCCCCGGCGCGGCCTAGGGGTGGGCCGCCTGGGCAGGCTGCCTGGAGCCCCTGTGGGTCCCCTCCGGCCCTACTTTGGCCGCATGGTAGCTTCTGGAACGCTGATTTTTTATATAATTTTTCTGGATTTTTTCTGGCAGTTCTCGTAATGTGAAAACCTAAAATACAAAAACAGCCGAAAACAGAAACTGGCACTGGGGTGCACTGAGTTAATAGGTTAGTCCAAATATGATCAAAAGTGTATGGAAGTGTATAAATAACATAGCAATATCACCCGAAAGAGACATGGAGCAAGCAGAAATTATAGATACATTTTGGACGTATCATCTACTACGCAACCTTCTTCTTGTAGACGTTGTTGGGCCTCCAAGTGCAGAGGTTTGTAGGACAGTAGCAAATTTCCCTCAAGTGGATGACCTAAGATTTATCAATTCGTGGGAGGCGTAGGATGAAGATGGTCTCTCTCAAACAACCCTGCAACCAAATAACAAAGAGTCTCTTGTGTCCCCAACACACCCAATATAATGGTAAATTGTATAGGTGCACTAGTTCGGCGAAGAGATGGTGATACAGGTGCAATATGGATGGTAGATATAGGTTTTTGTACTATGAAAATATAAAAACAGCAAGGTAACTAAAGACAAAAATGAGAATAAACGGTGTTGCAATGATAGGAAACAAGGCCCAGGGTTCATACTTTCACTAGTGCAAGTTCTCTCAACAATAATAACATAACTGGATCATATAACTATCCCTCAACATGCAACAAAGAGTCACTCCAAAGTCACTAATAGCGGAGAACAAACGAAGAGATTATGGTAGGGTACGAAACCACCTCAAAGTTATTCTTTCTGATCGATCTATTCAAGAGTCCGTAGTAAAATAACACGAATCTATTCTTTCCGTTCGCTCTATCATAGAGTTCGTACTAGAATAACACCTTCGGATACAAATCAACCAAAACCCTAATGTCACGTAGATACTCCATTGTCACCTCAAGTATCCGTGGGCATGATTATACGATATGCATCACACAATCTCAGATTCATCTATTCAACCAACACAAAGAACTTCAAAGAGTGCCCCAAAGTTTCTACCGGAGAGTAAAGACGAAAACGTGTGCCAACCCCTATCCATAGATTCCCAAGGTCACGGAACCCGCAAGTTGATCACCAAAACATACATCAAGTGAATCAATAGAATACCCCATTGTCACCACAGGTATCCCACGCAAGACATACATCAAGTGTTCTCAAATCCTTAAAGACTCATTCCATAAGATAACTTCAAATGGGAAAAATCAATCCATCACAAGAGAGTAGAGGGGGAGAAACATCATAAGATCCAACTATAATAGCAAAGCTCGCGATACATCAAGATCGTGCCATCTTAAGAACACGAGAGAGAGAGAGAGAGATCAAACACATAGCTACTAGTACATACCCTTAGCCCCGAGGGTGAACTACTCCTCCCTCGTCATGGAGAGCGCCGGGATGATGAAGATGGCCACCGGAGAGGGATTCCCCCCTCTGGCAGGGTGCCAGAACGGGTCTAGATTGGTTTTTGGTGGCAACAGAGGCTTTCAGTGGCGGAACTCCCGATCTAGGTTATTTTTCGGAGGTTTCAGTATATATAGGAGGTGTTGGAGTCGGGGGCAAGTAAAGGGGGTCTCCGGGGTGTCCATGAGGCAGGGGGCGCGCCCAGGGAGGCGCCCCCACCCTCGGGGGCAGCCCGTGGACCTTCTGGCCCCCCTCCGGCACTTCCTGGGCTTCTTCTAGTCCAAAAATAAGCTCCATTCAGTTTCAGGGCAATTGGGATCCGTTTGATATTCCTTTTCTGTGATACTCTAAAATAGGAGAAAAACAGAAACTGGCACTGGGCTCTGGGTTAATAGGTTAGTCCCAAAAATCATATGAAAGTGTATACAAAAGCCCATAAAACATCCTAGAAGGATAATATAATAGCATGGAACAATAAAAAACTATAGATACATTGGAGACGTATCAGGTTCCTCTCTGCCGGCGAGGGAGCACGTGTGTCCTGATTTGCACAAGAGTCAGAACAAGAAGTGGATAAGGCCTCCCGCCCCCTCACGCTTGCCATTTTAAAAGAGTGTGCACTCTAGACGCTTCTAACTGCTGTCATGCGGTCCCAACTTAGGTGGATGCATTGACTATGGTCGCTGGTGGTAGTTGGGCGGCCGACACGCGCGTCCGTCTCGTGTTGGTGTGGATGTAAATTTGGGCAGAAAATGCGTACACATGGACAACGAGTGTACTAGATTTGGGTTTTCGTCGCGCGTTGAACCAGCATTTCGTCTATTTCAATCCAAACGGACACGCACGGCCAAAATGCGTTGTCATACTGGAGTTGCGCTAATGCACATGCTCCAAGTCTCCAACATGGACACTATCCTGACAGCAACTAACTATGTAGCTTTGTTAGTTGCATTTATGAGCCCCTCCATGCTCTCTTGCAGTTGTCAAGGCTCCGATGACCACCAGGTTGTATTACTCCGTGTTGCTCTGTCTTTAGCCTTGTTCAAGAATTTATTCGATTAACTAGTTAACTTGTCGATTAATCCCTACTCATAGGGTCACTGAGTAGCCGATAAACCAATTAATTGATTAACTTGTTGATTAGCCTTTTAATCCCCTACGCGCCAGCCAACTGAACAACTACCAATTAACGATCTCCTCAACAGTGGTCTTTAGAGCATCTCCAATAGATGATGCCAATTTGGAGATGTGAAACTAGAAGATGTAAATTTTACATCATCAAAAAGTGCAATTTACATCTTCAAAAAAGAGACAACTCCAATAGATGATATATATTGGCGATGTAAAAGTACAACTCCAATAGAGAATGCAAAGTGAAGGGACCAAAAAATGCAATTTGTACGTCCTCTTCGACTCTCTGTTGTTTGATTTTATTGGAAGGGACTGGGTAGTGAAAAGTCGTCTGGCAAAGAAAATTGGGTAGCTCAATGTTTTCTTAGAAGTAAAATTGACTTCCGTCTGTTTGGGTAAGCCGGTTTTTTTAAGGATCACTCGGTCATTTGCAACATAAAACAAATGCCCAACAAATACTTGAGTTTGGTATGAAACATAATAGAATGTGACCCAATACCTAGAAAGATATGCCTTAAAAAATACCTAGAAAGATACAATACGAAAACGAATATAAACGGACAAAATAATAATACAATGTTTTTTTGTAAGAATAATGAATATAGAATTTCGGCTGGTTACTTTTTTCTTTGATAAGACGCGAACTACGTACTAACCAGTGAGGACGAGAGTAGTTCATGCTTCAGACGTATGTCTTGCTCGCGTCACAACCCAAGCTAGCTAGCTATAGTATTATATTTTCTTGAGCAGATCTTAGAAAGTACTCCCTCTGTAAATTAATATAAGAGCGTTTAGATAACTATAGTAGTGATCTAAACGCTCTTATATTAGTTTACGGAGGGAGTACACAGAATTGTTGAAATTCATAGATATATCTTCTATGTCTTAGTTTTGACTGATCGATTGATGAAACTTAATTACGGTACGAGGTCTGTGTATATATACAAAGTTATTGCTTAATTAATCTTCACATGATGATGATGATCAAAGGCATGGGCAGGGCTTAATATGTGTAGTTATCTAATGAACAAAATTAAATAATAACTAAACTAAACTAAAATAATGACATTTTCCAAGAAAAAATGAATTAGTGACATTGGCAGTATCCTTTATGAAAAAAACAATGACTTAAATATTGACAAAATTTGCACAAAATTTACGTAAAAAGCGCATATTTTCATAATATGTAAGAATAAGCATATAATTGTGGAACTTTTGAGAAAAAAGAAGTTTCCTAACAAAGAATGAATTAGTGGCATTGGTATTTTATGCTTAAAGAAAAACAAAAAGAAATAAAACTTGAAGCAAAATCAAAACGTTATAGTTGTTTTAGGAAAATAAATTAGTGTCGTTGGTATTACATTGTAAGAAAAAAAATGAAAACAAATAATGATAGTGAATTTTTTATTTTAAACATATGCAAGGAAAAATATAATAATGATTTTT
The DNA here is from genome assembly GCA_902687465.1 of Secale cereale. Classification (NCBI taxonomy): domain Eukaryota; kingdom Viridiplantae; phylum Streptophyta; class Magnoliopsida; order Poales; family Poaceae; genus Secale; species Secale cereale. The sequence goes on from LR738713.1 coordinate 729,841,835, forward strand.
TTGCAAAAGGAAGTTTTATCGAAAGAATGAATTAGTGTTAACCTTAAAGAAGAAAGAAAATGAAGTAAAAACTGAAATAGAACCAAAATAATGAAGTTTCCCAAGAAAGAATGAATTAGTGACATTGGTCTTACTCTTTAGGAAGAAAGAAAATAAATAATAAATAATGATTTTTTTTGCACAAAATTTACATAGAAGTTGTGCTTTTTATAATATGCCAGAATAAGCATATGATAGTGGAATTTTAGAATAGAAGGTATAAATTTGTGGCATTGGTATTATCCTTAAATAAGAAAGAAATCAAATAAAAACTAATGAATACAAAATAATGAAGCTTTTTAAGGAATAATAAATTATTGTCATTAGTATTATCCTTTAGGAAGAAAGAGAATTAAAAAATTAAAAATAATAATGATAAAATTTGCACATAAATTGTGTTTTAATAATACGCAAGAATAAGAATATAATTGCGAAACTTTACAAAAAAGAAATTAAAAAATTAAAAATAATAATGATAAAATTTGCACACAACTTTGTACTGAAATTGATTAAACTTGCACACAACTTTGCACCGAGTTTGATTTTTTAATATTCAAAGAATAAGCATATAGTAGTGTAATTTCACACTCTAGTGTAATTTACTCACATACTGTATAGTACTTTTGTGAATACCATATAGTACTTTATTGTCATATAGTACTTTTTAAGGAATAATAAATTATTGTCATTAGTATTATCCTTTAGGAAGAAAGAGAATTAAAAAATTAAAAATAATAATGATAAAATTTGCACATAAATTGTGTTTTAATAATACGCAAGAATAAGAATATAATTGCGAAACTTTACAAAAAAGAAATTTCCTAAGAAGAAATGAACTAGTGGCATTGGTATTACCCTTAAATAAGAAAGAGAATGAAATAAAAAAATAAAACAAAACCAAAATAATGGAGCTCTATAAGGAAAAATGAATTAGTGACATTGATATTACCATTTTAAGAAAAAGAAATAAAAAAAACTTGCACACAACTTTGTACTGAAATTGATTAAACTTGCACACAACTTTGCACCGAGTTTGATTTTTTAATATTCAATGAATAAGCATATAGTAGTGTAATTTCACACTCTAGTGTAATTTACTCACATACTGTATAGTACTTTTGTGAATACATTTCCATTCACCCAACATGTCAAAAATGCCCTTGTATAAAAAATAAAAATCAATTAAAAATAAAAGCAAAAGGAAAGGAAAAACAAAAAAGCGCATACAAACAAAAGAAGGAGCAATGTGTAACAGGCTTCAAGTCCAACAGGAAAATCAACTTACGCCAAACGAGGCAAGTAAAAAATTCAGCTTAAGAAGAAAGTTGACTTACCTCAAACAGGGGCAAGTCAACAATCAGCCTAAGAAGCCAAGAAACAACACAAGAAAAAAATGTCAACACGGATTTTGACCAAAAAATTTAATGGTCAGAAAATCTTCTTAACCAAATTTTAAAATCAGGCAACTTACATATAGCTGAAGTGCTCTGTTACTCGTGTTAATCAGGGTGGTCTATTCTTGGACTAAATCATTGATCTTGCCCAAATATAAGGGTGTGATCTGGCGCACCAAATAATGCTCTTGGACTAAACAATGCCACGTCTCAGAGTGCTTGCAGGACAGTTTCCACTCTGCTCCAAATCGAAAATGATCTTTCACTTCCTCCGACCAACAATAAAATATTTATTGGCTTCATACCCATGTTGCTCCGCTTCTATTTGACCGACAAATGTCCTCATACACAATACCTATATTTTGTAACGGATAAATGTCCTCATATGCAATACTTTCATACAAAACTATATCTATACGGCAGTCTGACGATTTCTAATTGTCTTGATATATTTCGAAATTTATACTACTCAATTGTTGATATAATCCTATAGTTCTGGAAAGCATCAAATCGTCCATGCATGTACCAATAACGACATTGACCACTTAAGTGGTTGTTACTAGAATCACAGTTTATAAGTAAAATTTAGGTGTTTGTATACAATTATTGCTCAATTAATCATGCATATTAACAATTTCTTAAACATCTTTCTGTTAGACAGTTTTACAATTGCAAATCTTTACCATCAAATATTGACTGTTGTCAAATACATGAACAAACAACCGGACGGCCACTTCTATCACATGCAAAAAATAAGTCTGCGAGCTCCATGCCTCTTTTATTTGACCACATCGACACATGTTTTATAAGGGTGTGACCTGGCGCACCAAATAATGTTCTGTCATCAGTTCATGCATGGAGATTAAAGCTCACCAGAATTACATGGAGGGCATTTCAGAGATGAAGAATGCTACAAAACCGCCAATGTGCCTCATTTTTAAAGACAACGTCACACGCAAAAACAACACCACGAAGATACCCGAGGAACATCCATTTAGGTCCGGCAAATACATCTTCAAGTACATACATAAAGGAACCCCACATGTCCAAATTGTCCTCACTGAAGGACACGCCTGCGCCAACAGCTAGAAGGAATTTTAAACACACATTGTGCTACTTATATTCCAAAACTGTTTTGCAACAATAAACTAATTAAGTACATTTTAAGGCAAAAATGCCTTTTTAAGGAAAAAACTAATCAAATAGAAGGAATCTCATATTTTCACTTCCATTCTCATATTGTTAATTTGAATATTCACATTCGTGCAACCAAGTCTCATCCAAATATTTCGCAATCAATTCCCGCAGCAACGCGCGGGGAATTGTCTAGTACAGGAAAATTTTCCATTCCACCTAGTGGCACTGCATTTTTTCTTTATCACAAGCCACTGATAAATTATTATTTCTGTGAGTGTTTAAATTTGGGCAAGTATCAAGGGATATATATAAAAGGATGTACATTCCCTTCAAAATAGAACAAAATAAAAGGATGTACATAAACGGCTATAAATATCAACTTAAGTAGCACGTGTATAAGTATGATATCCATGTTGTAGCTAAGCTTATACAGCACATGTATAAAGGAATCACGGGCTATGCCTACGGTTAAAACCGTAGGCAAACGGCCAAAACCCGTCGGCATAGGCTATGCCTACGGTCACCGTAGGCATATCCCCGTTGGCATAAATAGCGTCGGGATACCTCCACCGGCCGTAGGCATAGAAAACCCGTAGGCATAGATGGTCTATGCCTACGGTAACCGTAGGCATATATACCCGTCGGCAAAAATATTTGACGGCGCGTCCGTCAAGTGCCGTACGCACACATGCACACCTCAGATACCGACACGTGTCAAATGTATGCCTACGTTTTAACCGTAGGCATATGTCGTATTCATGCCTACGGTTTAACCGTAGGCGTATATTGAACACGTGGCGGCATCTGGCACCCCTTCAGCCGCATGTGTATGCCTACGGTTTAACCGTAGGCATATATGCGATATATGCCTACGGTTAAACGGTAGGCATAGACATGCCACATGGCATCACCTGTCATCGCCCTGTGCGCGGACATGCTAAAACTATGCCTACGGTTTAACCGTAGGCATACTTGCGAACCAAAACAAAAAAATGCTAGCCAAAAAGGCTAGCAATTTCCAATACAATTATACAGACATGATTCAACAACCATGGATTTGCAAACACAGACCATAAAATATTTTTTATGTACACAACATTTTCATTCTAAAACACTAAAACTGGGCCGGCTCGATGGCCGTGGGCAGAGAGAGTAGAGGAAGTGTGTCTTACCTCATATATGGTGCAACGGATGGAGGAGCAGAGGGCGTCGTGCTGCGCCGTAGCAGGCAAGGGTGCTTCTGTTGGCCAAACTCACGGCCAGCAGCATCATGTCTCTGTGGCTAGGGTTCTTCTCGCTAGCACCTCGTGTCCAACCGTGCCGGAGCAGGCATGCATGCATGCTTGACCGGTGGCTAGGGAGTCCTTGGTGGTCTTGCGTGTCTCACGCGAACACCTGCCTGCATGAGAAAACCAAAATAATAGCATAAACAAGATTGATTCCGAGGAAATGAAAGCACCTTTTCTATCGAAGTGGTACTCCAGTCATACAAACAGAGCTTCAAGTCCTAACTTTTCCGACCCAGTCATACAAACAGAGGAGATCACTACATACATGTGTTGAATAAAGCAGACAAGAAAAGTATTGTATGTTGGCTGATGAGTTGCATTTACATAATAACAAACTAATTAACTAGCTAGGCCTAGTGCCACATCATGACAATACGTATATCATTGTCTATCCTGGCAGCAGCTCCAATATTTGTGGAACTGTTTTGGCATGGGCACAACCAAATAAAGCACTAAAAGATTGCTGTGCTTGATGGCTGTAGGCGCACAGAAGAACCGAACAAGATGGATATGCCTCAGACATCAAATACATGGCAGTTGAGAGGAGGGCACAGAACTGACTGAATTTCAGTTGACAGTTAATGGAATTATTTTACTGCTTCCAAGATATTTGCAGCAAAAAAATATCAAGCTTTCTGGGCTAAACGATCATTGATATTTACAGCAAACTTTTGGCAGCGGCAAAGACAGGTCGAATCCGACGGTGGTGGAGACTATTTCAGTGATGAAAAATAAAATCAAATGGAATCAGGCTTTCTAGGTTCAACGACCATCGATATCTAGAACCTACAAGCAAGGATTTATGATTCTATCAAAAACATGATGGGAGGTGTGCAGCTACAACAATAAAAAGGTCATGGCTATCATCTCAGATAGTGCTCTCTCTGAAAGAACAAAAGTGATGATACAGCAAAAGGGCCTGCCCCAGGTTATCTTAACAACTAATTAATATCAACTTAACAGGATGTGTTCCTTTCATACCACTATGTTAAATGTTCCACAATAATTTCATTAATTGGTGGTACAGGACAAGCATAATGGACGACACCTTACCATCCTGAAGCATAACTTATTCAGAACAAACAAGGGGCGGCTTTAAACGGTAAACTGTTTGCATATGAACTGTTTGCATATGTGCATAACAGTATATACAGCTGAGTGAGTAGTCATAGTCTGTGTAACAAACATAAAAACAGAGCTTCAAGTTGTAACTTTTCCTACCCACAGAAATAATTGTAGAGTAAAGGAGATAACTGTACGTGCATGTGTTCAAAGAAGAAGACTAAGAATATTGGCTGGCTAATGCAAAAAAAAAAAAAACAGAGTTGCATCTTGTACAGACTAAAGAATTAACTAGCCCTATTGCATGCCACCAATACGTATATCCCTGCCCATCTTTTGTACAGTAGCTCCAACTATTGTGGAACAGTTTTATGCATCTAGTAAAACACTAAACTTGGAACGGCTTGATGGCCGTGTGAGGGAGAGAGGGGGGGAGGGAGACGGCTTGATTACCTCATAATGCAGGAACCGAGGAACAGAGTGCCGCTACAGAGCAGGCAGAGGTGCTACTATTAGCCAAACTCATGGCCAGCAGCGGCGCCTCTCTGGCTAGGGTCCTTCCGGCTAGCACAGCGTGGCCAACCGTGCAGGAGCAGGCAGGCAGATCTGCTTAGCCGGTGGCTAGGTAGTCGCTGGTGATGTTCGATGTATCACACGAGCACCTGCCTGTGAGTGGAAACCCAAATAATAGCATAAATAAGATTGATTCTGAGGAAATGACAGCACCTATTCTATCAAAATGCTAGAAAAGAATAGCATGCTTATAATCCTACTGCACGCAAAAGCACTAGACAGATTCAAGTTCTATGTTTTCCGACCCATAGAACAACTGTAGAGTGTAGGAAACCGTTGTGCGTACATGTGTGTATGAAGCAGACAAGAATAGTATGCTGGCTGATGAGCCGCATCTACACAATAACTAACTACGTGATTAACTAGGCCTGGTGGCACACAATGACAATACACATATCCTTGTCCATCCTGACAGCAGCTTCAATATTTAGCTGCTGCTAAGCAATGAATAGCTTTTAAGTGGTCCAAGTAAATACAGTCAAGCAACAAGTATGAGCATAAAAAAATCTATTGTCCCTGCTTGCTGCATGTAAATCCAATGATATTGACGCAACACTGGGCATCACTAAGCTACAAATATGAAGCATCATAAATAAACACTAGATAGAAATCAGCATGGGCAGCGCATAAGTTAGCAGCAAGCAGAGCATGATAATGGAGCAAGCAGGAGGAACGGTTGCGTACCAGCTATGCTATGCCGAACCGGAAGAAGAGTAACCAGACCGGAGGGGGGAGAAGAATCACCACACGGTGTGCCCTGCTCCTGGGCATGTTAGGAAGTGCAACTCCGTCGCTGGTGATGGTGGGGGTCTCAGGCATGAACCTGGCCTGCCTGCGTGAGGAAACCAAAATGATAGCATACATAAGATTGATTCCGAGGAAATGATAGCGCATATTCCATCAAAATGCTAGAAAAACAATAGCATAGCATGCTTAAAATCCAATCAACAATACACAGCAGCACTAGACGACATTACACGATCATTTTTTTTGTATTTGATAGTCGGTAACAAGTCAAAGACCCTGACAAGCAATAGCATGTACTATCTCCATTCCAAAATATAAGACCGTGACAACTGTAGCAACAAGTCTAAAATGGAGGTAGTAGCAGTCTTATCAGGCAAACAAAATATGGATCACTGGTTACCAACAAAGCATTGCTGCTACAGTAGCTGGCGGTAGGAAAAGGGCTTAACCAGCAGAATAAGTATAATAAGAGAAAATAATTCATTGTTGCGGCCGGAACAGGAAGATCACGGTCCGTCGTCATGGGCTCGGTTGCCGGAACAACCCATATGGCTGTTGGACTAGATGGTCAGCATAAAAACAACACAATAAAAGCTAATGGATACTTCGTTAATGACAAGATTGCAAGCTCATTAATTTACCATGTATCTGTTCATTATTAGGGTGTGGAGGGGGCTATTTTTGCTCCTTGCAGAACCAAGGACTGGCACCTGCCTGACTACCATGGCAACCCAGATCGCATCAGAGAAGAGAATCAAAAGAGAGATTAGGAAATCGAAGATGGGCGAGTGGGGAGTACATTGAGGAGCAGCTGCACTGCGCTAGTAAAGAAGAAGAGGAATTCCGCCGTAGGGAGTGAGCGCTGGAGATGCATGTTTGCTGCGTGAGGTGGGAAGGAAAGAAAGTCATAAAATTGTAGGGAAAAGAAGAGGAAATCGAAGATGGAGGTACCTTGAACAGCAGCAGCTTGGCGGCATCTCCGTCGAGACGAGGCCCATGACGGAGTCCCCACGCACGGCACGGCCGCGTCGTCGGAGGGGGGGGGAGGGGGGTTCTGTCCCGGCGGCGCGAGCCCGTCCGCCCGTCTCGTCGTCGTGGGTTCCATCGTCCCAGATTGAGGCGACCTCCGTGGAGGAGCAGCCCTTGACGATGGATGGATCTGGTTGTGTGGGAGCGCGCCCGATCTGATCTGGGGGTGAGGAAGAGATGCGCCATGGCGGCCGTCGGCTGACCTGCTTCGGATCCTTGCCGTGGCCGCGGGCCAGAGGTTGAGGTGGCGGCGGCGGCGGGGATGTGGAGGGTGGCGGCGGCGGCGAGGTTGGGGGAATGGCAGTCGTCGGGAGAGGACAGGAGAGGTGGTTCGATTATGAAGGAATTGGGGTTTGGATTAGGTTTGTTTGGTGGGGATGGATGGATGGATGAATGTGTTTTCAATTTTGTTTGAAACCAAAATCTAGAGAGGGCGCGCGGGCGAAATTTCCGGAAACAATTTCGGCAGCCGTGTCGTGCTTGATGATTGGTCAGTGTGATCCCCTCACGGATCGATCCCCTTTATAGTTGATCTGGGCCATCCATCACGTCTAACGAATTAACGACTTGTTGGAAACGTTTGAGGCGCGGAATTATGGTTTATTCCAAACTAATGGAATATTTTATTATAGCTCCCTATAATATTGAGAGGCTCTTATATGTTATAAAGAGAAATCACAAGTGAATTCCCTCGGTTTAAATGGATAGAAGTTCCATTCACTTTAATTAAGTGAGTTTTAGTTGGGTTACAAAAATTAATTAGATGAGCATGATGACATGATGCAATGCAAAAAATGAAGGCAGTGCACGCGGCGACGGCAGGTCTCTCCGGCGACGACGCAGTTTTCCCTTGTAAGTGCTAGAGGCAGTGCCATTCTTGAAGGATGTCACACTCTGGAGCTGTGTGTTAGGTGTTAGATCCTAGGCCGGTTACAAGTTTGGGTGGGATTGCTACCCCCCGAAGGCCCCCGAGCAGCCTAACCCTGGGCCGGTTGACCTAGAAATCTATGGGGGTAACTTTCTCAATTGCATCAAAGCATCAAAGTAATAATTTAATATTTCAAACTGAATACGTGATTTTTAATTGCTATTCAGTGATATAAACATTAAACAAATAGACATGAGCAACCAATGCAACTATAAAAACAAAACTCTCGAGCGTTACTTCGGTGTTATCATCGTCCATGAAGGGGGGCACACTGCGGAGGTGCATGCTTGGTGTATGAACCTACCGCCACACTTTAAGACGTGTAGGGGACCAAGTGTGGTGTTTTGGTAGCATTGCTACCCGTCGAAGGCCCATATGAACATTTCAGAACAAAGTCTGGGTCGAACCCACCACAAGATTCCCTCTGTATTAAACCTCTGTCGCAGTTTCCCTTATAAGTGTTGGCGGCAGTGCCGTTCTTGAAGGGGGTCACACTTCGGAGTTGCGTGTTGGGTGTTATATCCAGCCACCACACTTGTACACATGTGTGAGGACCCATTGCAAGTTTTGGTGGGATTGTTACCCCTCGAAGGCCCCCGAGCGGCCTAACCCTGATCTGGTTGACCTGGAAATCTATGAGGGTAGCTTTCTCTATTGCAGCAAAGCATCAAAGTTGAAAGTGCTAGTTATCGACTAGAGGGGGGGTGAATAGGCGATTTTTATGAAAGTCTTCAAAACACGAGGTCTTTGAAGACAAACAGTAGAAATGAACCTATTGATATGCAGCGGAAGGTAGACTACACTAGACAAGCCATAGTCAAGTAAGCAATGTAGTGAAAGCACAAAGACTATCAGCAGATAGGTAGTATGGATCAGGATGGAAGATAGTATGAAGCCAAACTGGAAATAGTCTTCACTCAGTGAAGTCAAAACAGATCATACAAGTAAGCAATGAATTCACGAAGACAAAAATGTTGAACCTCTTACTTCGGTGCTATCACCGTCCGTGAAGGGAGCCACACTCTGCAGCTGCATATTGCCTCTTTAAATATCTCACCACACTCTCAGATATGTATGAGGGCCCAATGCAAGTTTTGGTCGCATTGCTACCCCTCTCCGGCCTTGGACCGGCCTAACCCTAGCCCGATTGATCCAAAAGCTACCCCTTTGACTTCCACCGGATGGCCTTTGACCAATCGACATTGCTACATGGTTGTGATAGGCCAGCCCCTGGGAACATTTTAAAACCAAGTTCGAGCCCAACCCATCACAAGATTCCCTCCAGGTCGAACTTTCGTCGTAGTTCCCCCCTCTAAGTGCTGGTGGTAGTGCCGTTCGTGAAGGGGGTCACCCTCGGAACCTACCACCACACTTCTAGACATGTATGAGGTCTCAATGCAAGTTTTGGTGGGATGGCTACCCCCCTCCCCACCCACGCGAAGACCTCGAGCGGCCTAACCCTAGGACGGTTGACTCGAAAATTTGAGGGGGAGGGAGGGGTAGCTTTCTCTATTGCAGCAAAGCATGAAAGTAATAAATAATTAAACATTTTAAACTAAACACATGAATTTTGAAATCCTTGAAACTTTTCGATGCAAATAGAGATAAAATTTGCCTCATTTGGAAAGGAATGAAAATATACAAACAAATGAAAACAATAGGGTACATTCGAGGCGTGGTGCCGCTACCGTATATACGCCTACGGTTTAACCGTAGGCATACATATGATATATGCCTACGGTTTAACCGTAGGCATACAAGGGACACGTGGCGGTATGCCTACGGCCGCCGTTAGGGCCGTAGGCATAGCTTCAACGGGGTCAGCCTCCCGTTAGCCTCAGGTCTCTATAGGGCCCGTGGTATGCCTACGGGGCCCGTAGGCGTAGTTACAAGCTTTGCCGACGGGATATTGTTGCCGACGAGGCCCGTCGGTTCGGATGTACTATTTTGCCGACGGCCGACCTATGCCTACGGGCACCGTAGGCATAGATCTAGATTTGCCGACGGCCGACCTATGCCTACGGGCACCGTAGGCATAGATCTAGGTTTGCCGACGGCGGGAATTTGCCGACGGTGCCGGTTGGGCCGTCGGCATAGCTCGCACTATGCCTACGGGGCCGTAGGCATATCTTCAACCGTAGGCATTTTCGATGATTCCTGTAATTAAGAGGATCTCAGGGAAACTATACCGAAGTAGTAGGACTACGTACACACAGAACAGGGTTATTAGCTCTACCAAAATACTACAGTACTTCTCCCGCAAAAAAAAATACTACAGTACTCCCTCCGTCCGGAAATACTTGTCATCAAAATGAAGAAAAGGAGATGTATCTAGATGTATTTTAGTTCTAGATACATACCTTTTTGTCCATTTTGATGACAAGTATTTGTACTTACTACTCGTGACAGCCGATCAACATGTGCATGCACAGCACAACTCGCAAGTCGTTGAAAATTATGTCATCTCCCTCCGGAGAGTCCACTGATTGTGCCCATGGTCATCATCGTATTCGTGGCCGACGATGGATCCGACGCCGACGACAAGACGAAAGAGTCAAACCCTTGGCTCTGCATCAGGGCCAGCATACTGAAGCTCATCTGCGTGGGCGTCAGCTCGGGGATGGGCATGTCACCCTCGAGGTACTGCATGACCTGCCGCATGCTAGGCCTCGCGCCGGGCATGGGATGCGAGCACATCAACCCCAGCTTCAGCGCCAGGACCACCTCGCCGGCGTCGTATTCGCCGTCGAGCCTCGCGTCGACCACCTCGAGGTGCGTCTCCTTCTGCCAGTGCTCGAGCACCCAGTCGACCAGCATGAGCCGGCTGTCGTTCATGGCCTGCTCCACGGGCCTCCGGCCGCAGGCCACCTCGAGGATGAAGGCGCCGAAGGCGAACACGTCGGTGAGAGGGGACGCCTTCCCCGTCCGCGCCAGCTCCGGGGCAAGGTACCCCATGGTGCCGACGACGTGCGTGGTCTGCGGGTCGGCGCCGTGGTCGTAGAGCCGCGCGAGGCCGAAGTCGCCCAGGCGGCCGTTCATGTCGGCGTCGAGGAGCACGTTGCTGGCCTTGATGTCCCGGTGGATGATGACCTGCTCGAAGTCCTCGTGGATGTAGAGCAGGCCCGACGCCACGCCCTTGATGATCCGGAACCTCTGCGCCCAGTCCAGCGCCGGCTTCTCCTTGCTGCCGCCGTAGAGGCACTTGTCCAGGCTGCCGTTGGACATGTAGTCGTACACCAGGAGCAGCTCCCCCTTCCGGCGGCAGTAGCCGAGCAGCTGCACGAGGTTGCGATGCCGGAGGCGGCCGATGGTGACCACCTCCGCCACGAACTCCTTGATGCCCTGCCTCGACTCGTGCGACACCTTCTTCACGGCCACCTCCAGCTTGGACTTTGGGAGCACCCCCTTGTACACCCTCCCGAAGCCGCCGAAGCCCAGCAGCGTCTTGTTCTTGAATCCTTCCGTGGCGCGGAACAGGTCCTTGTACGTGAACCTGTGCGGCCCGAACTCCACCTCCCAGTCCTCCCGTACTTCCGCGTACCTGGACCGCCGCCGGACGAGCAGGATCACGACGGCCACCACGCCGAGGACGAACGCCGCGGTGGCGATCGGCAGGACGATGTCCAGCACCCTCGACCGCGGCTTGGTGCCCACGAACGGCAGCTTCGGCAGGCTGCCGATGTCGATGGGAGGAGCAGGGCCGTCCATGGCGAAGCTCCAGCCGAGAAGGTAGTGGCGCGACCTGACCGTGCCCGTCGACGACGAGAAGCCGGCGTACGCCGGCTCCACGAGCACATCCGAGAGGTTTTTCTTGGCTGACACCAGGGGCGTCGAAGGCTTGGCGCCATTCTTCAGGGGCGCCAGGAACACGTTGATCTGCGTGGACTCGCTCTCGTAGTCCACCCAGACCTGCATCGCCTTGCCGCTGATCAGAAGCAGATCATGGAACGCGCCGGTCTTGTCGTCGTAGTAGGCGGCGGGGCGCGCGGCGAGGGAGTCGAGGCTATTGACGTCGATGCCGACGTGGTTGTCGTTGGGGTCGTTGAACTCCTTGCTCTGGATGGTGTCGAGCTCGACGCCGAAGATGTGGTTGGTGGCGTTGCCGTTGTTGGCGCTGTTGAGGAGGCCCAGGTACTGGCTCGGCAGCGCGGCCGAGAAGTTGTCCTTGCCGACGAAGAAGACGATGCCGTGGCCGCTGAGGTCGGAGTACGCGGGGATGATGCCGAACACGAAGGACGCCGAGAAGGAGCGCACACCATCGCCGGGCGACCTCCGCAGGCGCAGCGCCGTCCGGTGAATCGCGTGGCTCGAGAGCTGGGCCGTGCCGTTGGTCAGCTCCAGGCGCCCGCTCGGCTGGACGACGGCCGTGCCGTCCAGGGCCAGGGTGGCGTTCGCGCCGGCGAAGCCGGAGTAGACGAACCGCTCGCCATCGCCGTCGCCCTGGACGGCGGCGCTGAAGCCGAAATACACGAGGAGGAGAGCCGCGAGAAGGGGGCGCCGCAGATGCTCCATGCCGGCCACGGCTCCAGCAAAGAGAGGACTATGGTGTGGTGCGCTCAGCCAGTGCAGCCGGCGTAGTGTCGAGCCGCCGTATATGATTTGCGGCTGCGGGGTCCGTGTCCGGCTACTATTCTGCGCGCTTGACTTGGCTGCCGGAGTCTTCCCCGGACCCCGGCGCAGCTGCGGCGAATCACGCTCGTGATGCTTCTAGAGTCGAATCAAAGTGGTTAAGCACGTGCCATCTATCTTCTTCCCGGTTGGTCCGGGTCCGAAGTTTCCAAGCCTGGTGCATACACACTCACTCGCGGATCGCGAGGCGTTGACTGACACGGACATTTGCAGAGAAATGTAGACTTGATCGATCGGTAGATCGGGACTGCTCTGTCACTAAACGTCGGCAAGTAGGTTTCGTGGGGCCAGTAAGGGCATGTACAATGGTTGCTAAAATAGTCTTATCTTAAGTTTTGCATGTAAATTAGAGATGACAAAAAAACAAGTCTACAATGGGTCATCTCTTAGCCTTATCTTCAATAATTAGTTATTCCTAAAAACATGGTGAGACAAATTGTGCTAAGCTATCATCTCTTGTCTTTGCTTAAATAAGCTAAGACAAGCCTTCTCTTAGGATTTCTCTCTCCTCCACCTCATCATTTATCTTACGTGGCATACTTAAGCTAGAACCATTGTACATGCCCTAATACAACCCTCGCGCAAGGGGCGCATGCTCGCGACGTCCACGTAGGCTAGCTGGGCGACAAAAAAAAATCGAAGGGAGAAAAAGATAAGCGTCAACCGCTCGCGCAGCCCCAGCGCCCGTTCCCCAACCCTATCTCCCCGATTCCTCTCCCACAGCCGCCGCCGCCACCCGCGCCCTCCACACCGCCGCCGCCGCCACCAACACCACCACTCCTCGCATCTCCTCACTTTCTCCACACCACCGGCGACCTCCTACCCTCTCCCTCGCGGCGTCGCGGCGACGCCGACGCCTGCCGGCGGCGGTAGTTTGGTGTCGGGGCCGCGCGGCGGGCGTAACCTCTCCCTGCTCCCCGCCCTCGCCCGCAACGAGGAGGATCGAGTTGTGATGCGCCTCCACTCCCTGACCAGGTCGCGCCACGCCTCCAGTCCCAGATCATGGTCGCACTAGACATGCCCCACGACGCCATCTGCATCGATCTGAAGCTCGAGGAGGATAGGGACGAGGTGGGGTTGGAGATGCAGGTCGTCTCCTCCTGCTCGCTGGTAAGCCACCGTCTCTCCTTCTCTGTCTTTCTCACAAGGGAGTAGCAGGTATGTCGATAGTGTTACTTGTTTCTTGCATGGCCTGGCTTTTGTTGCACTTCACTCTGTAATGCAAGCACAATGAACCTGACTTGAACCACAACATATGTAGCTGTCTGTTTTGAGTAATGAAATTACATTTGTAGCATGAAGACTATATGTAAATTGATTGGTTTTGCGTGTTTATAGGGATGGAAAGAACATGCATCTTGCATTTATTGGTTTTAGAACCAATGAAGAGGCAGCGGACGCCCTCAAGTATTTCAAACAGTGCATACATTGACACTTCTAAGATCACACGGGAGGTAGTTTACTTTGTAAATGGGTTTCAGCTTTTTTTCTTTCTCTTTTTTATATTTATTGAATGCAGTGTTGTAGCTTGTATGCAATTGAATGATACTCTAGTGGGTTGAAATGAGGTGAATAAACATGTCTTTTAAATAATATGGTGTGTGACTGGTTGCTCGGAAGATTGGTGACCGTGCTAGTCCTCGCCCTTGGAGTCGCCATTCTGTAAAAAAGGCATAATCTAATGCTAGAAAACAAAACTAACAGCGGGGATGTTAATGCACCGCTGAAGAGTTCCAACCAAGGTCTGCTGATGTTGGAGGTTCTATAAAGGTATTGTCGCTAATGATCCTAAGTTCCAAGAGTTTCTTGAAGTCATGCAACCCTGGTCTAAAGCAAAGATGTGGGCAAATGATACAATGGGTACCCTTGATGACGCTGTCAAAGATAGCATGATAGTTACTGGATTCAAGAAATGACAGAAGAGTGAAAATGATTCATTGTCTGAAAATGATTCATCTTCTGACAATGATTTTGAGGAGAAAATAGCAAATGATTTTCCATCATAGGATGCTTAAGAGAAGCTACAAACTGAAAGAAAATGAGACAACAATATGACAGGTATGGACTTCTTCAAGAGTAAAATTAGAAAAAACTGGTCCGATTCTGAATCTGATGACGAAAATTCTGGTCTGATTCCGAGTTTATCTCTGGTGTGATGTTTTCTATGTAGTATCTCTGGCCTGAACTCCTTTTCGAATGAAATGGTAATTGATTTGGAACTACATGTTTAGTTTACTTAATTGGATTTTAATTTTGGTGCTCGGTGTCAAAGCGATTGAAACTTATCCCTTAATTCTTTTGTTTTGTGTGAGGCGATTCATTGTCGCTATCTGTGCCACCTGGCAGCAAGTTTTTTATGATAATTTATCATTCTGACTTACTTGATGCTACTTGCAGTCTGGAGAGAGAAAATCGACTTATCTACTTGATGCTACTTGCAGCCTGGAGTGAAATAATATGATTAAGGTCTTGGTGTCTTCTGCTTCATGATCGCCTTCTCCACAAGATGGTCATTTGTCATTGTTGCTTGGACAAGGCTTCCTAATTATATCTCTTCCAACCATTTTTCTGACATGGTATGGCCACACTACCTCCTCTCCTTATGACATCATGTTACTTCCCTATATGTATGTCATATGCCATACTCATGATTAGCCTTTAAGTAACAACAAATTGCTAATGTACTGATTGTGATTTTTATTTATTATACTGGTCCTGGAAACCTGATTTTTACCTAATAAAATGTGTGTCCTTCCCTTAAAATCTGAAACCCTCAGAAAATAATCTGAGATGGATCTACACCATAAAATATGGCCATGGTTCAGCTACTGATGCATCTTTTCAATTACTCATGGTTAATACACATATATCTTCGATTATTTCTTTTTTTTTCATAATTTACGTATTATATGTCTGGAGCTTGTTTTGTGACATTCATGATTTCTAATTGAGATACTTGAAATCTGTTATGGCTACCTATTGGCTATATTAAACTTACAAAATTGTGTTCACAAGACATTGTTAACGCTATGAAAGAAATAATATTTCCAGTTATAGGTGAGCTGCATATGTAGATGTTAGTTTTGCTCGTTGATAGATGTTTTTCCCATAGAGTTTTATTCAATTTTGTTTTTTAGGGCAGACCGTGCTGAAATATGCGATTGATCTCTGCACCGGTGCCTTCGTCCTTTATTTGGCCGAAATGTAATCTCTGTGCTCCTTCAGTTATTCATGCAAATCATATGGATATCGATGTCTTTGGTTCTATTGTACAGTATCACATGTGCAATGTTTCTTCGTGTGCACCACCACATCTACCGCTTTGCTGCCCTCATTTGTGTTTACTGATCTTATTAGGTGTACCCGACCCTGATTTCTTGTGTGCTTTCTTTAAAATTTATGGCAGACACGATGGAGAACAACCTAGGGGAGGAGGTCCATCGACAACCTCAGGGAAGAGACAGTCAATGTTAGGCAGTGACGACACAGTGATGTCCATGAACCATTGAAGACAACAGTCTTTTTGACGAGCGGTGCGTGGGGCCGTGTGCATGCTCCTGATCTTCGTCGTCTTCTCCCTTATCACCGAGCGTTGCTGCTGTCACTGTGAACAACCACCGCCTCCCGCACCTGCCACTTCAGGTACCCCGCCCCTTCCCTCTTCTAGGGTCGTCGTCTCTCTCAATGCTTATATCTAGGTCGCAGATTTTCTATCATCCGGGAGGAACGGGTAATTGAGATGAGTTCAACAATTACATGAGCATGTGCTCCTTTCAGTGGGAGGACAATACCCCATTTGGTAAGCTCATGCTTCATTTAATCTGCAGCTGGCTGTTAGAGAGGTCTAATTAATTTGCTAATTGAGATGCTTTTTGATAAATACATAATAGTCTTACCAATTATTTTCAGTTGGCTGCTACATTAGTCTAATTCATCCTTTCTAATAGCTAACAAGTTGATCATGATCCGGGGAAAAGAGCAACCAGAGCAATCAACAATGTGCGAGTACATCTGCTTCATGCTTTATAGGGAGATGGATGGGTGTCCTAAGTAGAGGGGTCGATGTTGTGAACATATTGGGAGGAGGCGCTACGAGGCAGGCTTTTGCATGAGGTGAAGCTGGGAACACCTTCATCTCCTGATAATCTGAAAATCTTTCCTGCTTGATGTAGTACTCCGTTTCATGAGGCACTATCAAATTTCTTACTTTTATGGATGTTCAGTGGTTGGTTAATTTATCCACCCATTAGGTTTCTCACATTTTCTTCTGAATTTTATAAATGGCCGGTGCTTGAAGAATCACATTTTTTTTACTGTATTAGTATATGAGGATTGTGTTTGTTTCTCTCATTCATTTTGAAAGTGAGCATCGGTTTTGATTAGTCACTATCTTTGACCATTTAATAGTTAGCTGATAGAATAATTTCTCATTTCAAAATTGCCTCGCTTCAACCCCTCTTTGAAGCATATCTATTCCTTTTGTGATTCTTTTTTTGTTTCAGGTCCTGGAGAGGAGGTTTCTGCAGCCCTATTATGTTTCATGTCCCCGGTGGGAAAATTAATGTGATGCCTGACTGATTAGTGGTGAATCAGATCTAGCACAGAATCACATGTTATGATAATACCACTGTGATTATGGTTATACAATTGTTCAGTATCTTTAGTTGAATCCGTGGATTGTCACATCTGCAATTTGTGTATTAGTTATCCTTCATTAAGGTCTTTTGACTGAATAGAAGCAGATCACGAGCCTTGGTCCTCTCTAATGTCGGTCCTCTCTATAGATAATTATGTTCATATTCATAGTAATTGCTCATGTGTTTTTCTTAGTAATTGCTCTATCCCTTTTGTGATTGCTTAGTAATCGCCTGTGTGTTTTTCTTCTCAATACTTCTTGGTGCCCTTCACAATATGCCTCTGTGTTCCTTGGGCTCCTTAGGTGACTTGAAATACCAGTTTAAAACGTGCCCATCAAATCTCCCGATCGTGCTACACATGCCTCTGTGTTAGAATGGTTTTTTCTTAAAGGGCCCTAATGCAAATGCTAATCAAGGCATTAAGCAAGGACATGTACGTATTATACTGATTACAAACACGCACAGTATCGTCAAAAGAGCTGGATACCTACCTGGCACCGCAAAAGAAGACCTCAGGTGGCGCGCCATTGGCGCGCCCAGCCCCTAGTAACGATAACATATGTCTGGTTTCGGCGTTTTCTACGTCAAGGACAAATAAGAATTCAGATTGGGGTCCGCCCAAGGAATCTTCTTCTTCTTTTTATTTGAGGCCCTCTTTGATTCGTAGGATTGTAAAAACATGGAAATAGGAAAAATATAGGATTAAAATATCATGCTCATCTCAATCCTATAGGATTTTAGATTGTTTGGTTGCATCATAGGAAAAACAAAGGATTCTTTCAAAGAAGTTTGAGTGGATGCTAGAAATCCCATGGGAAGTAGTACAAAAAATTCCATAGGAAAAGTTCCTATAGAATTCAATCCTATGAATCAAACAATCAACATAGGAAAAATTCCTAAGGATTCTAATCCTCCAAAGTTCCTATGCAAATCCTTTGAATCAAAGGAGCCCTGAATTGGAAAATGCTAGGACACACCCCCTGATCTCTTCTCGCGCGTCCACTGCCTCCATGGCCGTCAGATCTGTTTTTGATCGGACGGCTCCCAAGCAACCCCCACAACAGGCCAGGTTTGCAACCTGGCCCTTATTGCAATCGTTCCACCACAACAAAAGATCTGTTGCAAAGATTGACGCTTAATTGCAATACCTTTGAGCAGAGATTGACGTTGCCGAGGGTAGGTGACCAAAGAGGTGTGGTTGGCTTGGGTGTTGGTGCGGGGATAGTCCTGGCCATCTCCGGCCCGGCCCTGTCGGCCCACCCAGGCCCGGCCCTGTCGGCCCACCCAGGCCCGGCCCTGTCGGCCCACCCAGGCCCGACCCTAAAATCCAGGGCCTAGGCCCGACGGGCTTGCCCGTGGGCCGGGCTTGGGCCTGAGTTTTGAGCCCACCAGCAGGGCCTAGACGGGCTTGGGCTTGGTATATTGACATTTTAAGGAAGAGGCCCGGCCCATGGCCCTAAGCCCTAAGGGCTTTTCACCAGATGGGCCGGGCTTGGGCTTGAAAAGTAGGCCCGATGATAGGGCTTGGGCGGGCCTGGGCCTCAGTTTTCTGCCATGGGCTTTTGAGGGCCTGGCCCAAGCCCGGCCCGGCCCGGCCCATGGCCAGGTATATGCGGGGACGGTTGATGTTGCGGGTCATGGGGCGAGATGGGGCGGCCCAGAGCCAAGGCAGGCGGAGGAGGCAACCTCGCACTGATGGCTAGCCGGATCTGGCCGCGATGAGGTGGGGGAGCAGAGACCTTGTGGGGGCTAGCGGTTGAATGCGAGTTGAACTTGAGGCGACCCAGCGGTGCCAGCTCACCGGGTCTGGCCGCAGCGAGGTGGCTGAGGGATGTTGCGGGGCATGGCGTCGCTGCACACTGGGAGGCAATGAGCGGAGGGCATCATCATCGCCGCAGTAGACGAGCCTGACATCGGACACAATCACGGGCCGATATGTTTTTTTGCAAAGCAATAGCCTGTTGCATTTATAGCACTTTCACGTATTTTAAGAACAACACTGATGCTTATTTGATCAACAAAATATTGATTATATGCCACAAAAATTGTTTGATTTGATTGGCATCCATAATAATCGATGGGGTTGCGGTTTTCGCCCGGTTTTCCGTAATTAACTGGGCAATTCTCTTCTGCTTAATTAATAGATGAGGCAATCTTTGCCTCCGTTTCGAAAAAAAAAATCAATGGGTATGTACAATGCATGTTAGTTTTGGCGTGAATTAAATTTTGTAAACTTTGATAAAGTTTATAGCAGATTTTATCAGCATCCACAATGGTAAATCAATACCATTAGATGCATCATGGAGTATTTGGTATTGTAAATGCTCATATATTTTACAGTGCATATTAGTTTTGTCTTAAGTCAAACTTTATGAACTTTGACCAAATTTATATAAAAACTTATAAACATCTACAATATCATTACATTCATAATGTTTTTTTGCATATTATAAACATTTGGTATTGTAAATGTTCATATATTTTTCCATATAGTTCGTCAAACTTCACAAAGTTTGGATTATAAACCTGAATTGAGGGAGTATGACTGATGATGTGGTCATGGTAGGAGTGCTTTATTGGTCAAATTTGTGGTCAAAGTATTTTTCTCGAAATGCATGTGTGCCTTATAAATCCAAATTGAGGGAGTATGACCGATGATGTGGTGCTGCACACGTGGCATCCAGGACAACAAAACTCATAAAATCAAGGTAAAATACATTTCTTAACAAATGATTACCCCAACAAAACAAGGAAAATAAAAGTATTTTAGAGAATATTGATATCAATGTAATTGGAAAATCATAGAAAAGAACATGCTTGTTCATAAGTTTCCCCCAAAACTTAGAATTGAGAAGAAAAAAAACACCAGTGATTTAGGAACAATAATGAATGATTGAGAAATAGTGATTTTCACAAATGTGTATTGACCGTGTGAGATATTCTCTAATGCCGTCATTTGCTTCACATTTATGATATTTATATTCTCTTTTGGAATTTTCTCATGTTTTCATTTATAGTTCCCACACTTTAGTAACTTTTCTGTAGTACTAATAGTTTTTTTTTCATACCATGGTTTTAGATCTTCATTATTTCAAATGTCTATGATATACCGCGGGGCTTCTTTCCATTGGTGCCGATGTGTTGGGAGGCCTTTGGGTCGTATTCTCAAAAGCCTCGCCTTTTCTGGGTTTGTACCCTAGATTTTTCTTCTTCTCCACGTATGCTTGCTCATGGATTGTTGTAATTGTGGAGTCCCTTCTCAAAGTAAATTTTCTTCTTTACAACACGTTCAAGGGCCAACAAAAGAAAACCATTAGTACCAGTTTGTCGTGACTCGTGACAATTTTTCTCTTCTCAAGGAACTAAACTTTTATATTTTCCTCTTTTATGCTAAGATAGTGAAGTAACCATGGCATGTGGTTTACTTGTTCCTATGATATAGAACATCAATGAAAAATAGCATGCTATAACAAAATAGCACAACCCTCAAAATCCGGTATAGCGAAGCTATAGTGCCCTATAGCAACACCATATCGAGAGTGGATTTTTGGGAGCCGGGTGCATTGGAGGACTTTATTTAAAATAGTTTAAAAATCGCATTTGAAGTTTCCAAAAAATCTTTAAAGAACTCTACATGATTGTATGGTTGTATATTACACACGTGTAAAGTTTGGTGATGAAATAAGTAATGCGAGCTATACAAAAATGACCAAATGGTGATATCTAAATAGTGGATAAAACATGCACCGTTCACCTTTCCAAAAATCATGATTTTTATTTTTGTGTAACTCACATGGTTCTTTATTTCAACATCAAATTTTGCACATGTGTGATATACATTCATACAAACATGTTGAATTTGTGTTAGATTCTTTTAAAACTTCATTGTACTATTTTGGCACTACTCAAAATATAGGGCTCACTGGAGCTCGTCTTCGAAAGTGACTTTTTGCACTATATCACGCCCGAAAGTGACTTTTTGCACTATATCACGCTTTTATGAATGGTATTTTTTGCGGGGATTTTTACGAATGATTGTACACTGCTTTCATTTAGCGAGACATTACTCATAGCGCTTGACGGTGCCATGGATTACGGGATACTAGCTTATACAACCCATAGCCCATAGGCCGAACTTACGGCCCACCAATCTCCACAAGGAAGGACCCCGGAAGCTGCGAGCCCTGACGTGATCAAGATGGGTGCGAAGACATGGCGTAACTTCAAGGACATCTCTCAATAGTCCGCGTGTTTTCTCCTAGTTGGCAACCGATTATATGTAACCCTAGATACCCCCAGCTAGACCTGGCCAAACCTCGAGCCGGGCCTAGCCAAGTCCGAGGGAAAAAAACGTAGGCCCGAGCCCGGCCCGGCCCGGCCATCGGGCCTGTTTTTTGGGGCCGAGCCCGGCCCGAACACGCAAAAGCCCGACGGGCTTCGGGCCGGGCCCCTTCAGAAAACGCAATTTCGACGGGCCTGGGCCTGGCCCGGCCCGGCCAACGGGCTCAAAATCTAGGCCTGAGCCCGGCCCGGGAGCAGCGTCGGGCCGGGCTTTTTCGGGCCGGGTTGGGTCGGGCCGGCCGGGCCGGGCTGCCCATGGCAAGGACTACCACGAGCGCCTATAGAAGTTGAGGGGTTTAATTCATAGAGGCACAATTACGAGCCTTACGGTTTATAACACAACATACGGTCTCAAGGTAGATCAACCCGTACTCGATACTCCATCACAACAATATAATCAAAGCAGGACGTGGGTTTTTACCTCTTCGAGAGGGCCCAAACCTGGGTAAATATCGTCTCCCTTGTCTCCTATCACCCATCATTCCTAGACCCACATCTTGGGACCCCCTATCCGAGATCAGCCGGTTTTAAATACTGAGAACGATGTAACATGCTATTAGCGACGCTATAACATTGCTATTAGGGGCGCTATAGTATGAGAATTTGTTCATGATAGAAAACACACATTTACTCTCCACGTAAAAGACATGGATCTTGGCGGCATGGTGCAACTGAGACTCGCTGACATATGCGTCTGGATGGACGAGCGCAGGGTGGTGGCGTTGTTTGACGCCGTGGCGGCATCGGTGCATGGCCGACTTGGCAAAGATGATGCTGATCTCTTTCATGGAGATGGGTCAACGGTTCATGGTGATGGCGGCTTCTAGAACGTTTGCATGCAGTGTACGTTTTAGGTTTGCTACACCGGGTGTAGACTCATGATACGTCATGCGGACAGATCGGCGGTGACTCTGGTTCTACATGGTGGGGAGTGAGGGTACTCCACATTATCAAGTTTGTGGGTGTGAATGGCGCCTTCGGGTGGCTTGTTATATGTTCTTATCTGACCCTTGTTGAATAATCATAGCCTTTTAACTTCCTTTTCAAAAAAAAGAAAAAAATAGTAAACGACAAGGAACTAATCTCCAGAATTCTAGAACAGTAAGCAGTCAACCATATAGGTCTTTAACTCTGGACTCGCTCCTTGTCACATTTATGCAAGTTCAAAACTTGAACGTTTTGGCCCGGCCATTCTGCCGCTGCCCCCACTTGACAAATGCACAAAGGAACGAGGTGGACGTACGACAGTGACAGGTGTGGCCGTGTGGTCGCTAATGACTTCGAGATGCTCGGCACCCTTGACGGACTGGATAGATGGACGTGGATTTCCGCCGCGATCGTGGACCAAGACGTTGAAAAATCCTTGTGCTACTCCAGTAGTTGTATGTTTGTTTGCTACCGGTGGCCACTGGCCAGCTGTTGATCGAGAGCGATGGCAGTGGCGGGGAGGCGATGTGGCGTTCTGCGCAGCCGTGTCGATCGATGGCTGCCGCCGGGCTTGGCTCTTTATCGCTCGGCCGTCCCGCAAGGCAGGAGTCAGGCGCAACGTTCGTGCCTGCCGTCCGCGTGCGGGGTTTCTTGCAGGCTGCAGCAGCCCACGCCCACATGTCCGGCGGGCTTGGCAGCCGCAACAAAACTTAGGCCGTGTTCAGATGCTCTAGTGAGGTATTGCCAGCAATATATATTTTTGTTTGTATTTAAAAAAAAATCAATTTATTCAACATTAATCATGATAATACAACGAATACAAAAAATAATAAAAGTTATATTCAGATTCGTAGATTATGTTACAATATTGGACCCATATATGAGGCAGCTCAATAGGCAAATTCTAAAATATCAAAGGCCAATGTGTGTGAGCAAGTGGTGGGCCTCCTTCTCCACAAAAAGCTAGGGTTTTTGCCTCCCGCCGCCGCCGCCGCAGGTCCGCCTCCTCTTCGGTGGCCTTAGGGCCATGGAGGCGCGGTGGATCTCGGCAAGGTTCGGCGGGAGGGCTTCGTTTTTAATCGTTTCTTTCTGTTTTGCTAGGGTTTGTGTCCTGCTCAGGAAGACGAGACGGCGGCGGCTCCCTGAAGATGGAATAAAGGTATATCCGCCTAGTTACCGTTCCGGCGATGCGTCTAGCATCGTTAGTGGGTGTTTGGAGGTGTGTCTCCTGCGGATCTATCTTTGGTGGATTTGCTCGGATCTCGTCGGTGTTCGTCTATGTTCGTGTGTCTTCGGATTGGATCTTTCTGATCTACGTTATTCTTCATCTGCGGCGGTTGCTGTTTTGGTACGCTGGTCCTACGAGGCCATAGCACGACGACTTCCCGACTGTCTACTACAAAAATTTGTGCCCGACTCCCGGGATGGAGGGGCGATGACGGCGGCGCGCCTTCGGCTCGCTTCAGTGCTGGTAGTTGTTGCTAGGTGGTCTACGGATCTGGATGTAATTTCTATTATTTCTGGTATTCGTTGTACCGCCATGATTGAAGATGAATAGTTGGGAAATTTTCTCGCAAAAGAAAAGTGGTGGGAGTGAGAAGTTTAGTCCCACATGAAAAATTGGAGGAGTTGCACACCACCTTATAAGGTGGAGTATTGTAGCACTTTTTTTTTTTGCGGGGAAAACAGATATTTTTTTTTTGCTTTGAAAAAAGGTGCAACGGACAGGCACAAGCAGTCTGTGCTTTATTATTAGGTACTAGATCATGATGGCGAGCGTTGCTGCGCCCGCCCATTTTTATGTCAACACACCGTTAAGAACTTTCATAGATTTATGAGTGTACCAAAATCAAAAAATAAATTTGCATCAACTGGCCATATATTGATAATTTATTGACGGGAAAAAATTTAGCGAATTTCTAGTGATGTAGTGCGGAAGGGAAGAAAATCACGTGAAAATACAACCAAATTTGCTGAAGGAAGTAGCTTGATATTTCTATGTCATACGTTCAATTTTCATTTAAGATACACATGTGAGTTTGCCCTGGAAGGTATCTTCAGCACATAAGTGGAACTTGATTGGTACTTGTTTCCCAAGTCCTAACAAAAATGATTCAATTTTAGCACCTCCAAAAATGTCAAAAATTGTTCAGATGAAATTTTCAAGCACGACCGTAGGATCATATTACAAAATAGAAAAACACACTTTTATTAAAAAAAAGTTATTTATCGATGTGTCATTCACAACATTGTTGTTAACCATCTCGCCTCACATTGATAATGAACATAAACATGACTTTAAGAATCGGAAAACATAATAATGAAAAAAAGGCAATGCTTATCTCCAATTATTGTCTCCATATGCCATTTAAATAACTTTTACTCTCATGCATCAAGGGGACATTCATGGAATAATTTTTACACCATCGGCCAGAATATGCACGATAGCAAAGAAGGCCACAAACTGAAGACTCAAACTATCACATTGAAAGAATAACTTATTAAATAACACTTGGAAGAACGAAGGTAAATGTCACATTATCTATGTCATGCAAAATACTACTCCATGACAACAGAACTTTACATCAATGAAGTGCTTCACTGCAACTGAACTTTCATGCATGGTTCCTGTCAAATTATTGTCACAAAGTGTCTCATTAATCTTCTGCATGGTTAGGCTTCAAACTGGATACTTGTGGAAGGTTACGAAATGCTTCAGTTCACATGGAGAGGCTCGGCTGATATGAAAACTACAACAAAGGTTGGGAGAAGGTCTACCTTACTCTTGATTTCAGATGAACATGCAGAGACGGGTCGCGGTACAGCTGCAAGAGCATGGAGGCGGATTAAGGACGAGGACGTCCAGCGATGGATGCCAACGGCGTGAGCGACCGTCGCAGCCACAATGGAGGAACGCTGCACGACACGACATTAAAAAACACTAAATAAGGCGCCTGTTGCGGACGAAGAGTACATGGCGGGAGGAGGGCAGCGACGCAAAGGACAAGCTCGCCGGCGGGACAGAGTACGACGGAGGCGCATCGCGAATGAATAGAGGAGGACAGAAGGGATGGAGGACGACGGCGGCGCATCGCGGACGAATGAAAAGAGGAGCAACTCGGGGGGGGGGGGTGGATATGGCTGGGTAACAGAAAACCTTGAAGAAGGACATAGGCCTCTGATTTTATGGGCCCGATTACGGAGAGAAGCCCAAGCTCATTCTGCGGAGCAGCAACCCATGAAATGGAGCACGTGAACGACTTGGGTGAGACCTGGGAGAAAATCGTGTGCGTACATTACAGCGATCCGACGGCTAATAGCATCAAATCGCCGTGGAGCCTCCTAACTAACTGAGTTATACTGTTTAGTAATATAGATTACGTTTATCTGTGCTATTATTTTTGTTGGGCGCGGATAAATTTGGGTCGGCTTACAGTTGCGTGCACTAGCTGACCCAAATCAAAAAACGGACGCGTCCGTCCGTCTGGCCGACCAGACGGATAAAAGGCGGATAAACTGCATGTTCGTTTTTTTGACACCACGCGTCCGTTTAATCGCTCGGTTGGAGTTGCTCTAATGATATATTTTAATTTTATTATTATCTTGGGTTATGTGCATCTTCTGCGTGCATGACCCGCCTCGGCACTGCACGGCGGCAACATGGCCAAGCTCCAGGTCGAGCAGAGGAGTTCGCCCGCCCCGTCCCATCCACCTAGCCCCCTGGCGCGCCAAGCCCGGTAGGTCGCCCCGTTGGTGTCCCAGCATGCGTGTGTGTGTTGGGTGTTGCTGTAAAAATATTGTGGGTGCATGTCTTTCGCCGGCGAGCTGCTCCCGTGCGTGCTCTGGTCCGCGCCCAAGACCTGTTCGTTGAAATGCCTGCAATGGGGAGGGCAAAATCAAGGGGGTGTGGTTGTTTTTTTTTGCCAGGAAAAGTTGGGGCTCAAAATAGACATGCTCGGGCACTGTCCGGATGGATGCGCCCATGGACGTTTGAGTGGTAAAATTAGCTCATGGTGGTTGTAGATGCCCTCACAACTTTACATGTTCATCCAACCTGATAAATATTGTCATTGTAATAGGGAAGGAAGGAATACGATGATGAGTGCAAAGTCTCAAACATCTTTGCTTATGGAGTCTAACCTAGCAATTACAGAGAAGTAAGCAATATCAGACAACTTTTTCTCTACACAAATAACTTTGAGCAGTTCTGAAATTCTGTTCAACTGTGATAGTCATTGGCATACTCAGCGTACTCTCTGCATAGTGAAATACCTTTTGCTAGTTCCTCAACTTTGAGTAGTAATTGAGTAGTAAATGGGGATGAGCAAGAATATAATCATGAAGTGCTGATAGAACAATATTGTAATCTGTGACAAAAAATATGTCCAGAGATGGTAGTACATATGAGGTAGAGGCCGAGATGTTAATTAATTTGTATCTGGGCAACCTGCTTTAGATAGAAAATAAGTTATGTCGGTCGAGGCTCTGATACCAACTTGTCAGGCCCAAGATGCGATTCTATCCCGATCACGTGACACACTTGTGATTGAGGCACAACCGCATTTCGGGCGCTTAGCAAGATGGATATCATTACATCGTATCATTACATAATTACATGGGGATACAACAATTCATACAAGTCACATGTATACAACAACGTCAATACAAGGAATCCGACTACGGATGCAAACGTGAAAAGCACAACGACATCCATCTGCTATCCCAGGCTGCCGACCCGGAATCTAACCCAAGACCGACGAAGAAGAAGAAAGAACTCCAACAAAAGGTAACATCGCTCTCACGTCAAATCATCGAAAACCTGCACCTGCAACTGTTGTTGTAGTATCTGTGAGCCACGAGGACTCAGCAATCCCGTAACCATGGGTAACAAGACTAGCAAAGCTTAATGGGAAGGAAGAGGTAAAGTGGTGAGGTTGCAACAACGACTAAGAAATATATATGATAGCTAACTTACGAGTACAAGAATAAGATGAGCATCTACGCAAACGGTCGCAAGCTAGTAATGATCGCTAAAGATCCTGAACTACCTACGAGTCAAACATAACCCCACCGTGTTTTCTTCTCGATGTGAAAAGAGACAGTCACGGTTACTCACGCGGTTCGTGTATTTTACTTCGGATCCTCTGTCAAGTTTTCTACAACCGGACATTAACAAATTCTAATCTGCCAAATAACCGCGGGCACGACTTTCGAAAGATCATAACCCTACAGGGGTGTCCCAACTTAGCCCATCACAAGCTCTCACGATCAGCAGAGATATTAATAATGTTACCCCTTATCTTAGGGACAATCCGATCAGGCTCGGTATCCCGGTGCACAAGACATTTCGGTAATGGTAAAACAAGTCCAGCAAGACCTCCCGGCGTGCCGACACCCTGATAGTAGCCGCGCGTATCTCGTCTCAGGCCACGACCGGATAGGTGAGCCTACGGGAGTCAGATACCTCGAGTTTCCCCGTGGCGGCCCAGCGGTATCCCCGCTTGGGACCAACACCATCAGCACTGGCCCCCCTGTATGTAGAAGAATCCTCGGGTAGAGCTAACTCCCTATGCAATTAATTAATTAATTAATTAATTTTTTATATGTTGCAAATTAAAACCAATGTTGGGCCTTGCTGGAGGAGTTTTATTTAAAGACGAACTGTCAAGGGGTCCCCATATACCCAACCGTGTTAGGAACGCAAAATCAAGTAAAATAACGCCGGTTTATCGGTTCCTAAGGTGGCATGAGTGGAACAAAACACCGAGCAAAAGGCCAAGCCTTCCACCCATTGCCAAGTATATATGTGTGTTATTATGTATAAGATATATTGTGATATTCCAACAACAAGATCCGACATTGATCAAACTTCATCTTCACCTGCAACTAACAACGCTATAAGAGGGGCAGAGCAAGCGGGTAAATAGCCAAACAACGGTTTGCTAGGAAGGTGTCAAATGTTAGAGGTTCCATGGCAACAAGGAGAGGGGCTGCCAATAAATGATGGGTAGCGCGACATATAACGATAGCATCGAGACAACTAGCATGGCAATGATAGTAAAGGTATCCAAGGTGATGGTCATCTTGCCTGAGATCCCGCAAGGAAGAAGAATGAGTCCATGAAGAAGACGAAGAAGAAGCCTTGAAGACGAACCACGAGTAGTCGAACGAATCCTCACGATCGCAACGGAAAATGAACTAGCGAGAAGAAGCACACGACAAGGTAAACACACCACTCAAGAACATGACAAGATGCTCAACCAAGTATGATGCAAGACAAGTCTATATGATGTAATTCATGGCAAGGGATGATGCACACAAGAACAACACAAACCAACAAGTTTAAATGAGGCCGGAATCAACATATAATAATTCCGGTAAGTCCTCATATGCACGTTTCGAAATTGGTCCAGATCTGAACAAACCTTAAGTTAAAGTTGTTAAACAGCAAGTTAACATGCACCATGATGATCTACGCGAAAATCTAGTCAAGTTACATACGAAGTTTGTTTAATTCGGAGCTACGGCCTAGAAGATATGAGCAAAACATGACAAGCAAGTCAAATATGCAAGATGCATCCAAACAACAAGCAAACACACTCCAAACATGTAAACAACATGATATTATGCTTCTACATGCGAAATCACACAAGTTTCATATAGGACACGCTCAAAACGGAGCAACGGTTCAACACATACACATGAAACAAGATATAATAACAAGCTGTCCAAAAACAGCAACATAGCAACTTTGGAGCAAGGTATATATATGCTACAGCACCCAAACATGATAACAAGAGGCATGTATGTGAAATAGACATGATACTTAACAAACATGAACTTAGAACACACCCAAAAACTTGCTGGAACACAATTAAACAAGCATGTCAAGTTGAAATAAATTTATCCAGACTTAGTCAAAATCTGGGAAGGCAAAAACATCATCACGATGCTGTCTTCGGAGGCACAAAACAACAAGCATATCATCTCTACTAAGTATATAAAGATCATGGACATGTAATAGACATAACATACATCAAACAACTCCATAGGAGGCATGGATCAATAACAACAAGCTTCACCAAATTGATCATGCTGATAACAATCCGACAGGTACATTTATAGCAACTTGAGAGCAAGAAATAAATAAGCTACAATAGGCCATATATGCAACTAAGGGCATGGATGGATAGAGCATAACATGGACAACAAGGTATGATCATTTTACATACTAAAACATGCACGGATTTGAGTGATGCATCAAGCAAACATAGCATGAGGTTTAACAGTTTCAGACAACAGTTTTCGACAAGTCCTAGAAAACAACAACAACGAGTAGGCTACTTTACAAGCTTGATGCAAACACCACAAGGCATATCATGAAAAGTGGATTGCACCACAGCAAAGATGGCATGATTGTGCTTCTAAAATATATTGACATGTGGCATAAAAGACAAACACACCAATAGCTATGAACAATTCAAATCAACATCTCATAACAAGTTTCAGCACTTAACAGCCACATGCACTTTTGCAACAGAGATAAACATGACAATATGGCACCTAACATAAATGCTACAGCAACCAACATGAAGAGCACATCACAGTGAACATTTTGACATATCATATGCTCCATTTGGACCAACATGCACAAAGTTATCATCACCACAAGCATGCAACAAAATTACTGTTATCAGCAGTTTTAAACATGTAGCACTCTAGCAATGATGATTATGGCATCAAGATGAACTCAAAAAAGCATGTCATAGTGGAACAAAACGAAGAGCATATCACCACGAACATTTTGACATATTACATGCTCAAATTGGACCATCACGCAAAAAGTTACAACCACTCAAACATGCATACATATTTTCACAGAACAGGGACTTAGCAGTTTTTTTTGACTTGAAAAAAAACAAAGCGAGTGGGTTTTTGCTATATTACGCACAGGGTGAGGGATAGGGGGTTGCTCACCCAATGGGCCTGGCCCAACTGCAGAGGAGGCCGGCTGGGCTTGGGAGGTGGACCGGGCCGGTGGGGGCTTGGGCCGGACGCGGGGCAGGCCGACTAGGCCGGTGGCGAAGCGAGGTGCGCTGGGCCTGGCCCACGTGAGGCAGGGACGCGGCCCAGGTCAAAGCGCTCGACCCAGGCCTCCCGGAGCTGGACGGCGCTGGCGGCGGGAAGGTCAACGGCGGCGGCGCTGTGCAGGGGGCGGCTCCGGCGAGGAGGAAGTGGTCAGATCCGGCGGAAGCTCGCCGGGATATAGGGTCGGAATGGTCGGGGCGGACGCCAGGGTCGCGGCCAAGGAGCGGTGAGATCCAAGCATCCCTAGATCCATGGCGGCGGCGGGGCTCGACGGGAGGCTGGCGGTGCTGGTCGCCGGACTGGGCGGATGCGGCGGCTACGGCGAGGTCTTGCGGGCGCGGAGGAGCTGGCCTCCGGCGAGGCGGAGCGGTCCTCGGTGGCAGGTGGCGGTGGTGCACGGTGAGGTCGACGGGGACTCCGGCGAACGGCGACCGGCGGCGGGGTCGAGGAAGCAGCGGCGCGGGGCGCGCGGTGCACGAACATGCGGACATTGTCCGGGTGGCGGCGGACAATGTCCGGTGGGGCTTGGGGACGAAATCTGGGCTCCTAATTTCGGATCTGAGGGCTGAAAATTGAGAGGGAGGAGTGGATCTCGGGACAAGGAGGCTAGGTGGCGGCTGGAGGTTGAAGGGGCACAGAAATTAAGGAGGCTAGGGCTAGGTTTCCAGATTTGGAGGTGAGGGTGTCCATATATAGCAGGGAAGGCTAGGGGTGAGGGTTTTAATCCGTTTTTGGACCGTTAGATCCCGATCGGACAGCCCGCAACGAAGGGGTAGTGTAGCTGGGCTAGATGGGCTGTGTTGGAGGCCTTGGGATGAGAAGAGAGAGAGATGAAGTGCGGCCCGGCACACGTTTCGGAGATAGAAAACGTCCGACATTTTATCCGGCGACTAGTGCCGCTATATATATATATATCCGTTGGGCTATCAAACGAGCTCCGAATGCGACGAAATTTGGCAGGCGGCCTGTCTACACTATAATAAGACCGCACGCCAAGTTTCATCCCAATCCGAGAACATTTTCCGGCCACTCATAAAATAAATATTCGAAGGTGTCGCGGGCACGTGCGAGTGTGTCTGGCTCAGAATGGACAACGGAAAGGACGGGCGGACTCGGATGGATGCAAGTTTTGAAAACATGTTGATGCAATGAACACGATGACATGGCGAAGTGCAACACACAAGCAGATGACATGTCGACGACGACGAATAACGGGCTGACACCTGGCGCATCGGTCTCGGGGTGTCACACCTTAACCCAAACCCATGTCTGAGCGCATATTACTTGTAGTGATCATAAGCTTCCTCATAAGTGTCAAACTTCATCGTTTCATCAGGAGGCTTCGTTGTGGAGTAGGCCTCAGTGTTTTTGTCTCCCTGATCAACATTAACCCCTCCTATTTTTGGACTCGCTGGCTCGCTGACTGACTAATCAAAGAAGCTTTCTCTTCCCCCTATGATGCTACTAGTCGGTTCTTTGCTTGGCTCTCGGACCATTGGCTTGCTTCTAGATGTAGCACCAGCAATTTTTTTGAAGAAGTTAGTTTGTGTGGTAATTTTGCACACCAAATGTGTGGTAACTTGCACACCATTGGCCTGGTAAAGTTTGCATGCAGTAAGCTATTTTGTAGTTGTAAACTAAAATCATGGTAATTGTAATACATATTGCATGATAATTTGTATGCAGTGAGTGTGGTAATTGTACGAAATTTCATGGTAACTTGTGTGCATTAAGTTTTATTATTATTTATTTTTGTGAAATGATGCATGGTTATGTAAATAGATTGTTGTAAATGTGGTAGTTGTAAACAACATAGTTGGTAATTGCAATTCAACTAGGATGGTAACATGTCTGTGTATAAAAATGTGGTACCATGGTAAATGTTTACCTTCGTCTGTTTTGTTGATGTTGGCAGAACCAAAGCTTGCCGTGTGTACATCCTCACACTGTTGGTTTGTCCCCACACCACTCATCATGATATCCAATTGTGTTGCAGCACCTGCTAGCACATATAATTGCATCCATCAATTCCACACTTCCAAGAAATTTTGATTATTTTTTCACAACAATTATTTTTTCTTTGTTGCACTGATTACTTCATTTTTTATAACACGTATCATTTTGGGAGTAACAAGCGTATGAGAGTGTGACATCGATAGTATCTACAACCTCATTTCATCAACATCATTTCTAATCAATCAATTCTAATTGCAACAATGTAAATCAACACACGGTATTCTTGTAGTGTTTTAGCACCTTGGTTCTCTGTGCATCCATGGGCTGATAAGTGTTGGTATAGAGTTTTTCTGGTAAATTCTTATGAATTATCATGATAACTTGTTGTGTCATGGGTTTGTTGTGTCATGTCTGTTGTTCACATACACTAATGGTTCTTCAATAAAAAAAATTCTTAATACGATGAATAAGTGTTAAAGGATGCTTTTTTCAAAAAAAAAAATTCTTGTTTTATACTGATTACTCAGTGCATACACTTTGGTAATCTATATTGATTTGAAATGGTAACTCAATTATTAATGAGAAATTTCATACATCGAGGTCTTTCATACATGTAGTTTTAACATGCTTCAGAAAAGATAGCTTAATAGAATCATGATGGTAACTCAATGATGAGGGATGAAAGAACTAATGTAGAATTGGATCACTTTTACCAACCTTTTGTCTTTAAAAAAGGCAACTTAATACAATCTTGTTGGTAACCTGTTAGAATTTGAATGGTAACTCAATTATGATGGAGGAATTCCACACATGTAGGATTTGAAGGCTAGGAAAAGGGCTATCTTTTTCGCATCTTTTTGGCTTTGTTCTTATCCCATGGATTTTTTGCTTTGATTTTATTGGAATGAAATGAAAATGCAGCATGTGTATGGATGTTGAATCACTTACCTCCTTGATTATTTGCCTGATTATGGCAAATTTCAGACGAACTAGGGTAATTGGTCCCATAGCATGTGGTAACCCTTGTATTGATGATGTGGTAAATCAGGCCCGCTCTCAAATCCTTGTGTTTGGGAGTGTTTTTGGTGGGTTTTTTGGTGGATCAAATCGGGGACGCAGCTCATTGGCGATGGTGGCACGTCGGGGAGAGAGGAGAAGAGATCGGGGGCAGGTGGCTGTTTCTTGCGATGTAGGTAAGAAACTGGGGTTTTGGGGTGGTAAGTCACGTGAGAGGACAAGGTGGGCCATAGGGGCTGTTTTGTCTTGGGCCTCATGCACTGTGTGTGCTGGGCCTCGCGAAGGAAGGCTGGGTCATCGTGGGCGGCCCTGGCAAAGCGGGAAGGAAGTGGTGACGATCGTGCGGGTATGATGCTTAACGTCCAGTGGACTGGACGTCATCTAGTCAATTTCATCATGTTTGTTTGATTCGCGTTCGTTACTTTGATAATTTGATATGTGGGTGGGTCAGTGCTTAGGTGATGTTCTTACTTGAACAAGCCTCCCACTTATGGTTACCCCCTCTCGCAAGCATCTGCAACTACGAAATAAGAATTAAGATAAATCTAACCATAGCATGAAGCATATGGATCCAAATCAGACCCTTACGGAATAGCGCATAAAGTAGGGTTTAAGCTTCTGTCACTCTAGCAACCAATCATCTAATAACTACTCCACAATGCTTTCTCGTAGGCCCAAAGATGGTGAAGTGTCATGTAGTCGACGTTCACATAACACCACTAAGGGAAACAACAACATACATATAAAAAAAAAAATCAAACGAATACCAAATTCACATGATTACTTATGACAAGACTTCTCCCATGTCCTCAAGAACAAAAGTAACTACTCACTACTCATGTTCATGTTCAAGAACAGAGGGTTATTAAATACCATTAAGGATCTAGACATTTAATCTTCCTCCAAATAAACCAACTATCATCAACTACAAGATGTAATCAACAGTACTAGCAACCCACAGGTACCAATATGAGATTTTGAGATAAATATTGAATACAAGAGATGAACTAGCATTTGAGATGAGATGGTGTTGGTGAAGATGTTGATGAAGATTGGTCCTCCCACGATGAGAGGATCTTCGATGATGACGATGGCTTCGATTTTCCCCTCCTGGAGGGAAGTTTCCCCAGCGAAATCTCTCCGCCGGAGAGCAAAAGTGCTCCTACCCAGGTTCCTCCTCGAGACGGTGGCGATTCGTCCTGAAACTCTTCTTCCGATTTTTTTCCTAGGGCAAAAAGCATCATATATGAGAAGATGGGCCTCGGAGGCCGGCCGGGATCACAACAAGCTCAGGGGGGCACGCTCAAGGGGGTGGGGCGCACCCCCAGGCTTGTGGATGCCTGGTGGGTCCCCCTTGTACTTCTTTCCCGAATAACTTCAATATAGTCATAAATAATTCTTCGTCAATTTTCAGTTCATTTGGAGATGCTCAGAAAATGCCTCCGATATAGCCCTTTTCGGTCTAGAATTCCAGATGACGACAATCCTCCTCTTTATGTGGAACTTGCAAAATAAGAGAGAAAATGCATAAGAATTGTATCATAAAGTGAAATAACAGTACATAAGCATCAACATAAAAACATGATGCAAAATGGACGTATCATCAGACAGCCTAGGTGTTTGAGGCCGGTTTGAGGCATACGGGTGGGTCAATTTTATTGGCCGATCTGTGACTGCGCGGCCTCCCCGGGCGTTTGAGGCGCCGACTATAGATGCTCTAATACATGCTATTCTAACCTTGCATTTTGTTCTTTCTAAGTGTTGTTAGTGAGCGTACTATGCAACAGCTATATTTTGCACCAAGATGCTTTCATGTTTTCTCCCCTTTTTTCTCTGTTATCGTTGTAGTGGAATTGTTGACGTTGCATGGAAAACTAACAAAAAAATCTATGCACACGCAAGATCTATCCATGGATATGCATAGCAACAAGAGGGGAGAGTGTGTCTACGTACCCTCATAAACCGTAAGCGGAAGCGTTAATTAACGCAGTTGATGTAGTCGAACTTCTTTGCAATACAACCGATCAAGTACCGAACATACGTCACCTCCGCGTTCAGCACACGTTCGGTGACGTCCTCGCCTTCTTGGTCGAGCAAGACGGGCATAGTAGTGGATGAGTTCCGGTAGCACGACGATGTGGTGACGGTGGTGGTAATGCTATCTCCACAGGGCTTCGCCTAAGCACTACGAGAATATGACCGACGGATGAAACTTGAGAGGGGCGCCGCGCACAGCTAAGAGGTTGTCGTGGGTCTTGTGTGGCGCCCCTCCCACATATATATAGGTCGGGGAGAGGGGAGGCAGCCAGGAGACACCCCAAGGGTGGCCGAATCACCCTTGGTCTCCTGCCCTTGGCCCCCTGATGTCTACTACGCAACCTTCTTCTTGTAGACGTTGTTGGGCCTCCAAGTGCAGAAGTTTGTAGGACAGTAGCAAATTTCCCTCAAGTGGATGACCTAAGGTTTATCAATCCATGGGAGGCGTAGGATGAAGATGGTCTCTCTCAAACAACCCTGCAACCAAATAACAAAGAGTCTCTTGTGTACCCAACACACCCAATACAATGGCAGATTGTATAGGTGCACTAGTTCGGCAAAGAGATGGTGATACAAGTGTAATATGGATGGTAGATATAGCTTTTTACAATCTGAAACTATAAAAACAGCAAGGTAACTAATGATAAAAGTGAGCACAAACGGTATTGCAATGCATTGAAACTAGGCCTATGGTTCATATTTTCACTAGTGCAAGTTCTCTCAACAATAATTACATAAATGGATCATATAACTATCCGTCAACATGCAACAAAGAGTCACTCCAAAGTTACTAATAGTGGAGAACAAACGAAGAGATTATTGTAGGGTACGAAACCACCTCAAAGTTATTCTTCCTGATCGATCTATTCAAGAGTCTGTAGTAAAATAACACGAAGCTATTCTTTCCGTTCGATCTATCATAGAGTTCGTACTAGAATAACACCTCAAGATACAAATCAACCAAAACCCTAATGTCACCTAGATACTCCATTGTCACCTCAAGTATCCGTGGGCATGATTATATGATATGCATCACACAATCTCAGATTCATCTATTCAACCAACACAAAGAACTTCAAAGAGTGCCCCAAAGTTTCTACCTGAGAGTCAAGACGAAAACGTGTGCCAACCCCTATGCATAGATTCCCAAGGTCATGGAACCCGCAAGTTCATCACCAAAACATACATCAAGTGAATCGATAGAATACCCCATTGTCACCACGGGTATCCCACACAAGACATACATCAAGTGTTCTCAAATCCTTAAAGACTCAATCCGATAAGATTACTTCAAATGGAAAACTCAATTCATCACAAGAGAGTAGAGGGGGAGAAACATCATAAGATACAACTATAATAACAAAGCTTGCGATACATCAAGATCGTGCCATCTCAAGAACACGCGAGAGAGAGAGAGAGAGAGAGAGAGAGAGAGAGAGAGAGAGATCAAACACATAGCTACTGATACATACCCTCAGCCCCGAGGTTGAACTACTCCCCCTCGTCATGGAGAGCGCCGGGATGATGAAATGGCCACCGGAGAGGGATTCCCCCCTCCAACAGGGTGCCGGAACGGGTCTAGATTGGTTTTTGGTAGATCCAGAGGCTTGCGGCAGCGGAACTCCCGATCTAGGTTATTTTCTGGATGTTTGTGTATATATAAGGGGTGTTGGAGTCGGGAACAAGTAAGGGGGGGTCTCCGGGCTGTCCACGAGGTAGGGGGCACGCCCAGGGGTGGGCGCGCCCTCCCTCCCTTGTGGGCAGCCCGGGACTCTTCTGGTCCATCTCCGGTACTCCTTGGGCTTCTTCTGGTCCAAAAACAACCTCCGTTGAGTTTCAGGTCAATTGGGCTCCGTTTGGTATTCCTTGTCTGCGATACTCAAAAACAAGGGAAAAACAGAAACTGGCAGTGGGCTCTGGGTTAATAGGTTAGTCCCAAAAATCATATAAAAGTGTATATTAAAGCCCACTAAACATCCTAGAAGGATAATATACTAGCATGGAACAATCAAAAATTATAGATACG
This sequence comes from Secale cereale, assembly GCA_902687465.1. Classification (NCBI taxonomy): domain Eukaryota; kingdom Viridiplantae; phylum Streptophyta; class Magnoliopsida; order Poales; family Poaceae; genus Secale; species Secale cereale. Next base: position 729,879,691 of record LR738713.1, read on the forward strand.
TTGGAGACGTATCAAGCATCCCCAAGCTTAATTCATGCTCGTCCTCGAGTAGGTAAATGATAAAAACAGAATTTTTGATTCGGAATGCTACCCAACATAATTCTCAATGTAATTTTATTTATTGTGGCATGAATGTTCAGATCCGAAATAATCAGGACGAAAGTTTAATATTGGCATAAGAATAATAATACTTCAAGCATACTAACAAAGCAATTATGTCTTCTCAAAATAACATGGAAAGGTCATCCCTACAAATTCATATAGTTTGGTTATGCTCCATCTTCGTCACACAAAATACCCAAATCATGCACAACCCGGTTTCAGCCAAGTAATTGTTTCATACTTTAATTTTTTCAAACTTTTTCAACTTTCACACAATACATGAGCGTGAGCCATGGATATAGCACTATAGGTGGAATAGAGTGGTGGTTATGGAGAAGACAAAAAGGAGGAAGATGGTCTCACATCAACTAAGAGTATCAATGGGCTATGGAGATGCCCATCAATAGATATCAATGTGCCTGAGTAGGGATTGCCATGCAACGGATGCACTAGAGTTATAAATGTATGAAAGCTCAACAGAAGAAACTAAGTGGGTGTGCATCCAACTTGCTTGCTCACGAAGACCTAGGGCATTTGAGGAAGCCCATCGTTGGAATATACCAGCCAAGTTTTATAATGAAAATTCCCACTAGGATATGAAAGTGACAAAACAAGAGACTCTCTATCATGAAGATCATGGTGCTACTTTGAAGCACAAGTGTGGAAAAAGATAGTAGCATTGTCCCTTTTTTTCTTGCTTTTTTTCTTTTTTTTGGGCCTTTCTTTTTTTTTTGGCCTTTCCTTCCTTTTTTTTGGGACAATGCTCTAATAATGATGATCATCACACTTCTATTTATTTATAACTCATAGATTACGACTCGATACTAGAACAAAGTATGACTCTATATGAATGCCTCCGGTGGTGTACCGGGATGAGCAATGAATCAAGAGTGACATGTATGAAAAATTATGCATGGTGGCCTAGCCACAAATACGATGTCAACTACATGATCATGCATGGCAATATGACAATGATGAAGCGTGTCATATGAACGGAACGGTGGAAAGTTGCATGGCAATATATCTCGGAATGGCTATGGAAATGCCATAATAGGTAGGTATGGTGGCTGTTTTGAGGAAGATATATGGTCGGTGTATGGTATCAGTGATAGTTGTGCGGTACAAGAGAGGCTACCAATGGCGGAAGGGTGAGAGTGCGTATAATCCATGGACTCAACATTAGTCATAAAGAACTCACATACTTCTTGCAAAAATCTACAAGTCATCAAAAAAAAGTACTACACGCATGCTCCTAGGGGAAGTGTTGGTAGGAGTTAACCATCGCGCGATCCCGACCTCCACACAAAGGATGACAATCAAAGAAATACCTCATGCTTCAAATTTGTCACACAACGGTTACCATACGTGCATGCTACGGGACTTGCAAACCTCAACACAAGTATTTCTCAAATTCACAACTACTCTACTAGCATGACTCTAATATCACCATCCTCATATCTCAAAACAATCATCAAGTATCAAACATCTCATAATATTCAATGCACTTTATATGAAAGTTTTTACTATATCCCTCTTGGATGCCTATCATATTAGGACTAAATTCATAACCAAAGCAAATTACCATGATGTTCTAAAAGACTCTCAAAATAATATAAGTGAAGCAAGAGAGTTCATCAATTTCTTCAAAATAAAACCACCATCATGCTCTAAAAGATATAAGTGAAGCACTAGAGCAAATGACAAACTACTCCAAAAGATATAAGTGAAGATCAATGAGTAGTTGAATAATTATGTAACTATGTGAAGACTCTCTAACATTTAAGAATTTCAGATCTTGGGATATTATTCAAACAGCAAGCAAAACAAAATAAAATAAATTGACGCTCCAAGCAAAACACATATCATGTGGTGAAAAAAATATAGCCTCAAGTAAAGTTACCGATAGACGAAAGAGGGGATGCCTTCCGGGGCATCCCCAAGCTTAGTCTCTTGCCACTCCTTATTCCATAGTCCATCGAATCTTTACCCAAAACTTGAAAACTTCACAACACAAAACTCAACAGAAAACGCGTAAGCTCCGTTAGTATAAGAAAATAAAACCACCTCTTAGGTACTGTTGTGAAATCATTCTAAATTCATATTGGTGTAATATCTACTGTATTAAAACTTCTGTATGGTTCATACCCTCCGATACTACTCATAGATTCATCAAAATAAGCAAACAACACATAGAAAACAGAATCTGTCAAAAACAGAACAGTCTTTAGCAATCTTTAACTTTTGAATACTTCTGTAAGTCAAAAAATTCTGAAATAAATTGGTGGACGTGAGGAATTTTTCTATTAATCTTCTTAAAAAATAATCAACTTAAAAGCACTCTCCAGTAAAAACTAGCAGCTAATCTCGTGAGCGCAAAAGTTTCTGTTTTTTACAGCAGGATCGCAAAGACTTCGCCCAAGTCTTCCCAAAGGTTCTACTTGGCACTTTATTGAAACAAAAAGCTGTAAAACATGATTACTACAGTAGCTTAATAATGTGAACACACAAAAAACATTAGGGGTAAATATTGGGTTGTCTCCCAACAAACGCTTTTCTTTCATGCCTTTTAGCTAGGCATGATGATTTCAATGATGCTCGCATAAAAGATAAGAATTGAAACATAACGGGAGCATCATGAAGAATATGACTAGCACATTTAAGCCTAACCCACTTTCTATGTATAGGGATTTTGTGAGCAAACAACTTATGGTAACAATAATCAACTAGCATAGGAAGGCAAAATAAGCATAACTTCAAAACTTTAAGCACATAGAGAGGAAACTTGATATTATTGCAATATGTAGAAGCATATGATCCTCTCTCATAATAATTTTCAGTATCATCATGAATGAATTCAACCATATAACCAGCACATAAAGCATTCTTTTCATGATCTACTTGCATAGAAATTTTATTACTCTCCACATAAGCAAATTTATTCTCATGAATAATAGTGGGAGCAATCTCAACAAAATAACTATCATGTGAAGCATAATCCAATTGAAAATTAAAATCATGATGACAAGTTTCATGGTTATCTTTATTCTGTATAGCATATGTGCCATCACAATAATCATCATAAATAGGAGGCATGCTTTCATCATAATAAATTTGCTCCTTAAAACTTGGGGGACTAAACATATCATCTTCATCAAACATAGCATCCCCAAGCTTGTGGCTTTGCATATCAATAGAATCATGGGTATTCAAAGAATTCATACTAACAGCATTGCAATCATGCTCATCATGCACATATTTTATGCCAAGCATTCTATGTAATTCTTCTTCTGGTACTTGAGCACAATTTTCCTTCCCATCATTTTCACGAAAGATAATAAAAAGAAGAAACATATGAGGTAACCTCAATTCCATTTTTTTGTAGTTTTCTTTTATAAACTGAACCAGTGATAAAACAAGAAACTAAAAGATTTTATTGCAAGATCTAAACATATACCTTCAAGCACTAACCTCCCCGCCAACGGCGCTAGAAAAGAGCTTGATGTCTACTAAGCAACCTTCTTCTTGTAGACATTGTTGGGCCTCCAAGTGCAGAGGCTTGTAGGACAGTAGCAAATTTCCCTCAAGTGGATGAACTAAGGTTTATCAATCCGTGGGAGGCGTAGGATGAAGATGGTCTCTCTCAAACAACCCTGCAACAAAATAACAAAGAGTCTCCTGTGTCCCAAACACACCCAATACAATGGCAAATTGTATAGGTGCACTAGTTCGGCGAAGAGATGGTGATACAAGTGCAATATGGATGGTAGATATAGGTTTTTGTAATCTGAAAATTTAAAAACAGCAAGGTAATAATGATAAAAGTGAGCACAAACGGTATTGCAATGAGTTGAAACAAGGCCTAGGGTTCATATTTTCACTAGTGAAAGTTCTCTCAACAATAATAACATAACTGGATCATATAACTATCCCTCAACATGCAACAAAGAGTCACTCCAAAGTCACTAATAGTGGAGAACAAACGAAGAGATTATTGTAGGGTATGAAAACACCTCAAAGTTATTCTTCCTAATCGAGCTATTCAATAGTCAATAGTAAAATAACACGAAGCTATTCTTTCCGTTCGATATATCATAGAGTTCGTACAAGAATAACACCTTAAGATACAAATCAACCAAAACTCTAATGTCACCTAGATACTCCATTGTCACCTCAAGTATCCGTGGGCATGATTATACGATATGCATCACACAATCTCAGATTCATCTATTCAACCAACACAAAGAACTTCAAAGAGTGCCCCAAAGTTTCTACCAGAGAGTCAAGACGAAAATGTGTGCCAACCCCTATGCATAGATTCCCAAGGTCATGGAACCCGCAAGTTCATCACCAAAACATATATCAAGTGAATCGATAAAATACCCCATTGTCACCACAGGTATCCCACGCAAGACATACATCAAGTGTTCTCAAATCCTTAAAGACTCAATCCGATAAGATAATTTCAAATGGAAAACTCAATTCATCACAAGAGAGTAGAGGGGGAGAAACATCATAAGATCCAGCTATAATAGCAAAGCTCGCGATACATCAAGATCGTGCCATCTCAAGAACACGAGAAAGAGAGAGAGAGAGAGAGAGAGAGAGAGAGAGAGAGAGAGAGAGAGAGAGAGAGATCAAACACATAGCTACTGATACATACCCTCAGCCCCGAGGGTGAACTACTCCCCCCTCGTCATGGAGAGCGCCGGGATGATGAAGATGGCCGCCGGAGAGGCCCCCCCCCTCCGGCAGGGTGCCAGAACGGGTCTAGATTGGTTTTTGGTGGCTCCAGAGGCTTGCGGCGGCGGAACTCCCGATCTAGGTTATTTTCTGGAGGTTTCTGTATATATAAGGGGTGTTGGAGTCGGAACAAGTAAGGGGGGTCTCCGGGCTGTCCACGAGGTAGGGGGCGTGCCCAGGGGGTCGGCGCGCCCCCCACCCTCGTGGGCAGCCCGGGACTCTTCAGGTCCATCTCTGGTACTCCATGGGCTTCTTCTGGTCCAAAAACAACCTCCGTTGAGTTTCAGGTCAATTGGGCTCCGTTTGGTATTCCTTTTCTGTGATACTCAAAAACAAGGGAAAAACAGAAACTGGCACTGGGCTCTGGGTTAATAGGTTAGTCCCAAAAATCATATAAAAGTGTATATTAAATTCCACTAAACATCCTAGAAGGATAATATACTAGCATGGAACAATAAAAAATTATAGATACGTTGGAGACGTATCACACCCGCCCCCTTCCTTTTTTCTGTGCGGGAGGAAGACAGTGTGAGTTGTCCCCCTTTCCTTTCTCTCGTGAGAAGGGAAAGGCAGGAGGGGCCAACCTGCCCCTTTCTTTCCTCTGGGGCTAGTGGCTAGGGAGAGAGGCACACCAGCCCTTGTGGGCTGGTGTGTTACCCCCTTTGGCTGATTAGACGCATATAGCCTCCCGGGTCTTCCCGGAACCCCTTCCGGTGATCCGATGACTACCTGGTACCACCCGAAACTCTTTCGATGTCCAAATATCACCGTCCTATATATTGATCTTTACCTCGGGACCATTCTGGAGCTCCTTGTCATGTCTGTGATCTTATCCGGGACTCCGAACAACATTCGGTCACCAAATCATATAACTCATATAACATTATATCGTTAACAAACGTTAAGCGTGCGGACCCTACGGGTTTGATAACTAGGTAGACATGACCGAGACACTTCTCCGATCAATAACCAATAGCGGAACCTAGAACGGCAAGTCTCTTTACTCATTCTGTAATACATCATCTCGTAACTAACTCCTTAGTCATTTTGCTTGCAAGCTTCTTGTGATGTGTATTACCGAGAGGGCCCAGAGATACCTCTCCGATACATGGAGTGACAAATCCTAATCTCGATCCATGCCAACTCAACAGATACCTACGGAGATACCTGTAGAGCATCTTTATGATCACCCAGTTACGTTGTGATGTTTGATAGTACACAAGGTATTCATCCGGTATCCGGGATTTGCATGATCTCATAGTCGAAGGAATACGTATTTGACATTAAGAAAGCAATAGCAATAAACTAAACGACCATACGCTAAGCTAATGGATGGGTCACATATTTCTCCTAATGATGCAATCTCGTTATCAAGTGACAACACATGTCTATGGTTAGGAAACCATAACCATCTTTGATCAACGAGCTTGTCTAGTAGAGGCTTACTAGGGACACGGTATTTGGATATGTATCCACACATGTATTTAATCAATACAATTCTAACATGAATAATAAACCTTTATCATGAATAAGGAAATATAAAATAACAACTTTATTATTGCCTCTAGGGCATATTTCCTTCAGTCTCCCACTTGCACTAGAGTCAATAGTCTAGATTACATTGTAATGAATCTAACACCCATGGAGTCTTGGTGCTGGTCATGTTTTGCTCGTGGAAGAGGCTTAGTCAACGAGTCTGCTACATTCAGACCCGTACGTACTTTGCAAATCTCTATGTCTTAATCCTTGACCTTTTCACGAATGGAGTTGAAGCATATCTTGATGTGTTTGGTTCTCTTATGAAACTTGGATTCCTTCGCTAAGGCAATTGCTCCAGTGTTGTCACAAAAGATTTTGATTGGACCTGATGCACTCGGTATTACACCCTGATCGGATATGAATTATTTCAAACAGACTCCTTCATATGTTGTTTCCGAAGCAGCAATGCACTCCGCTTCACACGTAGATCCCGCCACGACGCTCTACTTGGAACTACACCAACTGTCAGCTCCACCATTCAATATAAATACATATCCGGTTTGTGACTTAGAGTGATCCAGATCAGTGCCGAAGCTAGCATCAACGTAACCATTTACAACAACCTCTTTGCCACCTACATAAATGAGAAACATATCCTAGGTCCTTTTCAAGTACTTCAGGATGTTCTTGACTGCTGTCCAGTGATCCACTCATGGATTACTTTGGTACCTCCCTGCCATACTTATGGCAAGGCACACATCAGGTCTGGTACACAACATAGCATACATAATAGAACCTACAGCCGAGGCATAGGGAATGACTTTCATTTTCTCTCTATCTTCTGCAGTTGTCGGGCTTTGAGTATGACTCAATTTCACACCTTGTAACATAGGCAAGAAACCTTTCTTTCACTAGTCCATTTTGAACTTCTTCAAAACTTTGTCAAGGTATGTGCTTTGTGAAAGTCCTATTAAGTGTCTTGATCTATCCCTTTAGATCTTGATGCCCAATATATAAGCAGCTTCACCGAGGTCTTTCCTTGAAAAAAATCTAATTCAAGTATCCTTTAATGCTATCCAGAAATTCTATATCATTTCCAATCAATAATATGTCATCCACATATAATATCAGAAATGCTACAGAGCTCCCACTCACTTTCTTGTAAATACAGGCTTCACTGTAAGTCTATATAAAACCATATGCTTTGATCACCTCATCAAAGCATATATTCCAACTCTGAGATGCCTGCACCAATCCATAAATGGATCGCTGGAGCTTGCACACTTTGTTAGCACCTTTAGGATCGACAAAACCTTTTGGTTGCATCATATACAACTCTTATTTAAGAAATACATTAAGGAATGCGGTTTTGACATCCATTTGCCATATTTCATAATTATAAAATGCGGCAATAGCTAACATGATTCAGACAGACTTAAGCATCGCTATGGGTGAGAAAGTCTCATCGTAGTCAACACCTTGAACTTATCGAAAACTATTTGCAACAGGTCGAGCTTGTAGACAGTAACATTACCATCAGCATCAGTCTTCTTCTTGAAGATCCATTTATTCTCTATGGCTTGCCGATCATCAGGCAAGTCCACCAAAGTCCACACTTTGTTCTCATACATGGATCCTATCTTAGATTTCATGGCCTCAAGCCATTTGTCGGAAGCTGGGCTCATCATAGCTTCTTCATAGTTTGAAGGTTCGTCGTTGTCTAACAACATGACTTCCAGGACAGGATTACTGTAGCACTCTGGTGCGTTATGTGTTCTGGTCGACCTTCGAGGTTCAGTAGTAACTTGATCCGAAGTTTCATGATCATCATGTTGGGGAACGTAGTATTCAAAAAAATTCCTACGGTCACGCAAGATCTATCTAGGAGAAGCATAGCAACGAGCGGGGAGAGTGTCTCCACGTACCCTCATAGACCGAAAGCGGAAGCGTTTAGTAACGCGGCTTATGTAGTCGAACGTCTTCGCAATCCAATTGATCAAGTACCGAACGCATGACACCTCCGCGATTTGCACACGTTCAGCTCGGTGACGTCCCTCGAATGCTTGATCCAGTTGAGGCCGAGGGAGAGTTTCGTCAGCACGACGGCGTGGTGACGGTGTTTTTGAAGTTACCGACGCAGGGCTTCGCCTAAGCACTGCGACAATATGACCAAGGTGTGTAACTGTGGAGGGGGGCACCGCACACGGCTAAGAAATCAACTTGTGTGTCTTTGGAGTGCCCCCTCCCCACGTATATAAAGGAGGGAGGGAGGATGAGGCCGGCCTAGGAGGGGCACGCCAAGGGAGGAGGATTCCTACTCCTAGTAGGAGTAGGTTTCCTCCTTTCCTAGTCCTACGAGGAAAAGGGAGGAACGAGGAGGAGGAGAGAAGGAAGGAGGGGGCCGGCCCCCCGAGCCCTAAACCAATTCGGTTTAGGCCTAGGGGGCGCCCCACATCTTGCTTGCTGCCCTCTTTCTCCACCAGAGCCCAATAAGGCCCATAGACTCCCCGGGGGGTTTCGGTAACCTCCTGGTACTCTGAAAAATACCCGATACACTTCGGAACCCTTTCGGTATCCGAATATAACCTTCTAGTATATCCATATTTATGTCTCGACCATCTCGAGACTCCTCGTCATGTCCTTGATCTCATCCGGGACTCCGGACAACCTTCGGTATATCAAAACACATAAACTCACAATATCGATCGTCATCGAACATTAAGCGTGCGGACCCTACGGGTTCGAGAGCTATGTAGACATGACCGACACACCTCTCCGGTCAATAACCAATAGTGGAACCTAGATGCTCATATTGACTCCTACATATTCTATGAAGATATTTATCGGTCAAACCGCACAACTGAAGGAAATATGCCCTAGAGGCAATAATAAAGTTGTTATTTATATTTCCTTATATCATGGTAAATGTTTATTATTCATGCTAGAATTGTATTAACCGGAAACTTAGTACATGTGTGAATACATAGACAAAACAGAGTGTCCCTAGTATGCCTCTACTAGACTAGCTCATTGATCAAAGATGGTTATGTTTCCTAACCATAGACATGAGTTGTCATTTGATCAACGGGATCACATCATTAGGAGAATGATGTGATGGACAAGACCCATCCGTTAGCTTAGCACTATGATTGTTTAGTTTTACTGCTATTGCTTTCTTCATGACTTATACATGTTCCTATGACTATGAGATTATGCAACTCCCGAATACCGTAGGAACACCTTGTGTGCTATCAAACGTCACAACGTAACTGGGTGATCATAAAGATGCTCTACAGGTGTCTCCGAAAGTGTTCGTGGTGTTGGCATAGATCAAGACTAGGATTTGTCACTCCGAGTGTCGGAGAGGTATCTCTGGGCCCTCTCGGTAATGCACATCATAATAAGCCTTGCAAGCAAAAGACTAATGAGTTAGTCACGAGATGATGTATTACGGAACGAGTAAATAGACTTGCCGGTAACGAGATTGAACTAGGTATAGAGATACCGACGATCGAATCTCGGGCAAGTAACATACCAATGACAAAAGGAACAACGTATGTTGTTATGCGGTTTGACCGATAAAGATCTTCGTAGAATATGTAGGAGCCAATATGAGCATCCAGGTTCCGCTATTGGTTATTGACCGGAGATGAGTCTCGGTCATGTCTACATAGTTCTCGAACCTGTAGGGTCCGCACGCTTAACGTTTGATGACGATCGGTACTATGAGTTTATGAGTTTTGATGTACCGAAGGAGTTCGGAGTCCCGGATGAGACCGGGGACATGACGAGAAGTCTCGAAATGGTCGATACATAAAGATCGATATATTGGACGACTATATTCGGACATCGGAAAGGTTCCGAGTGATTCGGATATTTTTCGGAGTATATGGGCCTTATTGGGCCATACGGGAATAGAGGAGAAAGGCCAAAAGGAAGGAGGCGCGCGGCCCCCCTCTGGTCCGAATTGGACAAGGGGTGCAGCCCCCTTTTCCTTCTCCCTCTCCACCTCTTTCCTTCTCTCCTACTCCAGAAAGGAAAGGGGAATCCTACTAGGACTTGGGAGTCCTAGTAGGACTCCCCACACTTGGCGCGCCCCCTCTAGGGCCGGCCTCTTCCTTGCTCCTTTATATACGGGGGCAGGGGGGCACCCTAGGACACAGAAGTTGAATTGTTCTAGCCGTGTGCGGTGCCCCCCTCCACAGAAACACACCTCAGTCATATCGTCGCAGTGCTTAGGCGAAGCCCTGCGCCGGTAGATACATCATATCCGTCACCACGCCGTCGTGCTGACGAAACTCTCCCGTGAAGCTCAACTGGATCAAGAGCTCGTGGGACGTCATCAAGCTGAACGTGTGCTGAACGCGGAGGTGCCGTACTTTCGGTGCTTGATCGGTTGGATCGCGAAGAAGTTCGACTACATCAACCGCGTCACTTGACGCTTCCGCTTCCGGCCTACGAGGGTACGTAGACACACTCTTCCCTCTCTTTGCTATGCATCTGGTAGATAGATCTTGCGTGATCGTAGGAAATTTTTAAAATACTACGTTCCCCAACAGTGGCATCATGAGCCAGGTCTATGCGTAGATGATATGCACGAGTAGAACACAATGAGTTGTGGGCGATACTAGTCATACTGCTTACCAGCATGTCATACTTTGCTTCGGCGGTATTGTGAGATGAAGCGGCCCGGACCGACATTACGCGTACGCTTACGCGAGACTGGTTTCACCGTTATGAGCACTTGTTGCTTAAAGATGACTGGTGGGTGTCTGTCTCTCTCACTTTAGCTGAATCAAGTGTGGCTACGCCCGGTCCTTGTGAAGGTTAAAACAGCACATACTTGACAAAACATTGTTGTGGTTTTGTATGCGTAGGTAAGAACGGTTCTTGCTAAAGCCCGTAGCAGCCACGTAAAACTTGCAACAACAAAGTAGAGGACGTCTAACTTGTTTTTGCAGGGCATGTTGTGATGTGATATGGTCAAGACATGATGAGTTATACGGCTTTGTATGAGATGATCATGTTTTGTAATGTTATCGGCAAGTGGCAGGAGCCATATGGTTGTCGCTTTATTGTATGAAATGCAATCGCCATGTAATTTCTTTACTTTATCACTAAGCGGTAGCGATAGTCGTAGAAGCAATAGTTGGCGAAACGACAACGATGCTACGATGGAGATCAAGGTGTCGCGCCGGTGACGAAGGTGATCATGACAGTGCTTTGGAGATGGAGATCAAAAGCACAAGATGATGATGGCCATATCATGTCACATATTTTGATTGCATGTGATGTTTATCTTATTATGCTTCTTATTTTGCTTAGAACGACGGTAGCATTATAAGATGATCCCTTACTAAATTTCAAGGTATAAGTGTTCTCCCTGAGTATGCACCGTTGCGAAAGTTCGTCGTGCCAAGACACCACGTGATGATCGGGTGTGATAAGCTCTACGTTCAAATACAACGAGTGTAAGCCAGTTTTGCACACGCAGAATACTCGGGTTAAACTTGACGAGCCTAGCATATGCAGATATGGCCTCGGAACACTGGAGACCGAAAGGTCGAGCGTGAATCATATAGTAGATATGATCAACATAAGATGTTCACCATTGAAACTACTCCATCTCACGTGATGATCGGACATGGTTTAGTTGATTTGGATCACGTGATCATTTAGATGACTAGAGGGATGTCTATCTTAGTGGGAGTTCTTAAGTAATATGATTAATTGAACTTTAATTTATCATGAACTTAGTCCTGGTAGTATTAGCATATCTATGTTGTAGATCAATAGCTCGCGATGTTGCTCCCCGTTTATTTTTATATGTTCCTAGAGAAAACTAAGTTGAAAGATGTTAGTAGCAATGATGCGGAATTGTTCCGTGATCTGAGGATTATCCTCATTGCTGCACAGAGAATTATGTCCTTGATGCACCGCTAGGTGACAGACCTATTGCAGGAGCAGATGTAGACATTATGAACATTTTGACAAAAGCTCGGTATGATGACTACTTGATAGTTTAAGTGCACCATGCTTTACGGCTTAGAACCGGGACTTCAAAAACGTTTTGAACGCCACGGAGCATATAAGATGTTCCAAGAGTTGAAATTAGTATTTCATACTCATGCCCGTGTCGAGAGGTATAAGGCTTCTGACAGTACAAGATGGAGGAGAATAGCTCAACCAGTGAGCATGTGCTCAGATTGTCTGGGTATTACAATTACTTGAATCAAGTGGGAGTTAATCTTCCAGATAAGATAGTAATTGACAAAGTTCTCTAGTCACTATCACCAAGTTAGTAGAACTTCGTGATGAACTATAATATGCAAGGGATAACGAAAGGAATTCCCGAGCTCTTCCCGATGCTAAAGTCGGCGAAGGTAGAAATCATGAAAAAGCATCAAGTGTTGATGGTTAACAAGACCACTTGTTTCAAGTAAAGGGCAAAGGGATAGAAGGGGTACTTCAAGAAGAATGACAAGCAAGTTGTCACTCCCGTGAAGAAAGCCAAAGCTAAAACTCAAGCCTGAAACTAAGTGCTTCTACTGCAAAGGAAATGGTCACTGGAAGTGGAACTGCCCTAGATATTTGACGGATAAGAAGGATGGCAAAGTGAACAAAGGTATATTTTGATATACATATTATTGATGTGTACTTTACTAGTGTTCATAGCAACCCCTGGGTATTTGATACCGATTCAGTTGCTAAAATTAGTAACTCAAAACGAGAATTGCAGAATGAACAGAGATTAGTTAAAGGTGAAGTGACGATGTGTGTTGGAAGTGGTTCCAAGATTGATATGATCATCATCGCACACTCCCTATACTTTCGGGATTAGTGTAAAACCTAAATAAATGTTATTTGACATTTACGTTGAGCATGAATATGATTTGATCATATTTGTTGCAATACGTTATTCATTTAAAGTCATAGAATAATTGTTATTCTGTTTACATGAATAAAACCTTCGATGGTCATACACCCAATGAAAATAGTTTGTTGGATCTCGATCGTGGTGATACACATATTCATAATATTGAAGCCAAAAGATGCAAGGTTAATAATGATAGTGCAACTTATTTGTGGCACTGCCGTTTAGGTCATAATGGTGTAAAGCGCATGAAGAAACTCCATAGTGATGGACTTTTGGAATCACTTGATTATGAATCACTTCGTGCTTGCGAACCATGCCTCATGGGCAAGATGACTAAAACTCCGTTCTCCGGAACAATGGAGCGAGCAACAGATTTGTTGGAGATCATACATACAGATGTATGTGGACCAATGAGTGTTGAAGCTCGCGGCGGGTATCGTTATTTTCTGACCTTCACTGATGATTTGAGCAGATATGGGTATATCTACTTAATGAAGCACAAGTCTGAAACATTTGAAAAGTTCAAAGAATTTCAGAGTGAAGTGGAGAATCATCGTAACAAGAAAATAAGAGTTTCTACGATATGATCGTAGAGGTAAAATATTTGAGTTAGCGAGTTTGGCCTTCAGTAAAAACAATGTGAAATAGTTTCACTACTCACGCCACCTGGAACACCACAGTGTAATGGTCTGTCAGAACGTCATAACCGTACTTTATTAGATATGGTGCGATCGATGATGTCTCTTACCGATCTACCACTATCGGTTTTGGGGTTATGCATTAGAGACAGCTACATTCACGGTAAATAGGGCACCATCTAAATCTGTGGAGATGACACCGTATGAACTGTGGTTTGACGAGAAACCTAAGCTGTCATTTCTTTAAGTTTGGGACTGCGATGCTTATGTGAAAAAGTTTCAACATGATAAGCTCGAACCCAAATCGGAGAAGTAAATCTTCATAGGATACCCAAAAGAAACTGTTGGGTACACCTTCTATCACAGATCCGAAGGCAAGGTCTTTGTTGCTAAGAGTGGATCCTTTCTAGAGAAGGAGTTTCTCTCGAAAGAAGTGAGTGGGAGGAATGTAGAACTTGATGAGGTAATTGTACCTTCTTCCGAATTGGAAAGTGGAACATCACAGAAACTAGTTCCAGTGATTCCTACACCAATTAGTGAGGAAGCTAATGATGATGATCATGAAACTTCAGATCAAGTTTTTGCTGAACTTCATAGATCAACCAGAGTTCGTTCCGCATCAGAGTGGTACGGCAACCCGGTTCTGGAAGTCATGTTACTGGACCATGATGAACCTACGAACTATGAGGAAGCAATGATGAGCCCAGATTCCGCAAAATGGCTTGAAGCCATGAAATCTGAGATGGGATTCATGTATGAGAACAAAGTGTGGACTTTGGTTGACTTGCCCGATGATCGGCAAGCCATAAAAAATAAATGGATCTTCAAGAGGAAGACTGACGCTGACGGTAATGTTACTGTTTACTAAGCTCGACTTGTGGCAAAAGTTTTTCAACAAGTTCAAGGAGTTGACTACGATGAGACTTTCTCACCTGTAGCGATGCTTAAGTCTGTCCGAATCATGTTAGCAATTGCCGCATTTTATGAAATCTGGCAAATGGATAAAAAAACTGCATTCTTTAATGGATTTATTAAAGAAGACTTGTATATGATGCAACCAGAAGGTTTTGTCAATCCTAAAGGTGCTAACAAAATGTGCAAGCTCCAGCGATCCATCTATGGACTGGTGCAAGCATCTCGGAGTTGGAATATACGCTTTGATAAGTTGATCAAAGCATATAGATTTATACAGACTTGCGGTGAAGCCTGTATTTACAAGAAGTGAGTGGGAGCACTACAACCTTTCTGATAAGTATATGTGAATGACATATTGTCGATCGGAAATGATGTAGAATTTTCTGGAAAGCATAAAGGAGTGTTTGCAAGGAGTTTTTCAAAGAAAGACCTTGGTGAAGCTGCTTACATATTGGGCATCAAGATCTATAGAGATAGATCAAGACGCTTGATAAGACTTTCGATGAGTACATACCTTGATAAGATTTTGAAGTAGTTCAAAATGGATCAGTCAAAGAAGGAGTTCTTGCATGACTTGTAAGGTGTGAAGTTGAGTAAGACTCAAAGCCAGACCACGGCAGAAAAATATAGAGAGAATGAAAGTCATTCCCTATGCCTCAGCCATAGGTTCTATAAAGTATGCCATGTTGTGTACCAAACATGTTGTGTACCTTGCCATGAGTTTGTCAAGAGGGTACAATAGTGATCCAGGAGTAGATCACTGTACAGCGGTCAAAATTATCCTTAGTAACTGGATGACTAAGGAAATGTTTCTCGATTATGGAGGTGATAAAGAGTTCGTCGTAAAGGGTTACGCCGATGCAAGCTTTGACACTAAATCCAGATGACTCTAAGTATCAATCTGGATGCGTATTGAAAGTGGGAGCAATTAGCTAGAGTAGCTCAATGCAGAGCATTGTAGATATAGAAATTTGCGAAATACATACGGATCTGAATGTGACAGACCCGTTGACTAAACTTCTCTCACAAGCAAAACATGATCACACCTTATTACTCTTGGGTATTAATCACATAGCGATGTGAACTAGATTATTGACTCTAGTAAACCCTTTGGGTGTTGGTCACATGGCGATGTGAACTATGGATGTTATTCACATAACGATGTGAACTATCAGTATTAAATCACATGGCGATGTGAGCTAGATTATTGACTCTAGTGCAAGTGGGAGACTGAAGGAAATATGCCCTAGAGGCAATAATAAAGTTGTTATTTATATTTCCTTATATCATGATAAATGTTTATTATTCATGCTAGAATTGTATTAACCGGAAACTTAGTACATGTGTGAATACATAGACAAAACAGAGTGTCCCTAGTATGCCTCTACTAGACTAGCTCATTGATCAAAGATGGTTATGTTTCCTAACCATAGACATGAGTTGTCATTTGATCAACGGGATCACATCATTAGGAGAATGATGTGATGGACAAGACCCATCCGTTAGCTTAGCACTATGATCGTTTAGTTTTACTGCTATTGCTTTCTTCATGACTTATACATGTTCCTATGACTATGAGATTATGCAACTCCCGGATACCGTAGGAACACCTTGTGTGCTATCAAACGTCACAACGTAACTGGGTGATCATAAAGATGCTCTACAGGTGTCTCCGAAAGTGTTCGTGGTGTTGGCATAGATCAAGACTAGGATTTGTCACTCCGAGTGTCGGAGAGGTATCTCTGGGCTCTCTCGGTAATGCACATCATAATAAGCCTTGCAAGCAAAAGACTAATGAGTTAGTCACGAGATGATGTATTACAGAACGAGTAAAGAGACTTACCGGTAACGAGATTGAACTAGGTATAGAGATACCGACGATCGAATCTCGGGCAAGTAACATACCAATGACAAAAGGAACAACGTATGTTGTTATGCGGTTTGACCGATAAAGATATTCGTAGAATATGTAGGAGCCAATATGAGCATCCAGGTTCCGCTATTGGTTATTGACCGGAGATGAGTCTCGGTCATGTCTACATAGTTCTCGAACCCGTAGGGTCTGCACGCTTAACGTTTGATGACGATCGGTATTATGAGTTTATGAGTTTTGATGTACCGAAGGAGTTCGGAGTCCCGGATGAGACCGGGGACATGACGAGAAGTCTCGAAATGGTCGAGACGTAAAGATCGATATATTGGACGACTATATTCGGACATCGGAAAGGTTCCGAGTGATTCGGATATTTTTCGGAGTATATGGGCCTTATTGGGCCATACGGGAATAGAAGAGAAAGGCCAAAAGGAAGGAGGCGCGCGGCCCCCCTCTGGTCCGAATTGGACAAGGGGTGCAGCCCCCTTTTCCTTCTCCCTCTCCACCTCTTTCCTTCTCTCCTACTCCAGAAAGGAAAGGGGAATCCTACTAGGACTTGGGAGTCCTAGTAGGACTCCCCACACTTGGCGCGCCCCCTCTAGGGCCGGCCTCTTCCTTGCTCCTTTATATACGGGGGCAGGGGGGGCACCCAAGGACACAGAAGTTGAATTGTTCTAGCCGTGTGCGGTGCCCCCCTCCACAGAAACACACCTCGGTCATATCGTCGCAGTGCTTAGGCGAAGCCCTGCGCCGGTAGATACATCATATCCGTCACCACGCCGTCGTGCTGACGAAACTCTCCCGTGAAGCTCAACTGGATCAAGAGCTCGTGGGACGTCATCAAGCTGAACGTGTGCTGAACACGGAGGTGCCGTACGTTCGGTGCTTGATCGGTTGGATCGCGAAGAAGTTCGACTACATCAACCGCGTCACTTGACGCTTCCGCTTCCGGTCTACGAGGGTACGTAGACACACTCTTCCCTCTCGTTGCTATGCATCTGGTAGATAGATCTTGCGTGATCGTAGGAAAATTTTAAAATACTACGTTCCCCTACAACAACAACATACATTGTTCCCTTTTGTCATCATTATGTTACTTGCCCGAGATTCGATCGTCGGTATCACCATACCTAGTTCAATCTTGTTACCGGCAAGTATGTTTACTCGTTCCATAATACATCATCTCGTGACTAACTCATTAGTCGTTTGCTTGCAAGGCTTATTAGGATGTGTATTACCGTGAGGGCCCAGAGATACCTCTCCGACACTCGGAGTGACAAATCCTAATCTTGATCTATGCCAACACCACAAACACTTTCGGAAACATCTATAGAGCATCTTTAAAATCACCCAGTTATGTTGTGACGTTTGATAGCACACAAGGTGTTCCTCCGGTATTCGGGAGTTGCATAATCTCATAATCAGAGGAACATGTATACGTCATGAAGAAAGCAATAGCAGTAAAACTAAACGATCATAGTGGTAAGCTAACGAATGGGTCTTGTCCATCACATCATTCTCCTAATTATTTGATCATGTTCATCAAATGACAACACATGTCTATGGTTAGTAAACTTTACCATCTTTGATTAACGAGCTAGTCTAGTAGAGGCATACTAGGGACACTCTGTTTTGTCTATGTATTCACACATGCATCAAGTTTCCGGTTAATACAATTCTAGACATTTATCATGATATATAAGGAAATATAAATAACAACTTTATTATTGCCTCTAGGGCATATTTCCTTCAGTCTCCCACTTACACTAGAGTCAATAATCTAGTTCACATCGCCATGTGATTTAATACCGATAGTTCACATCGTTATGCGAATAACACCCATAGTTCACATCGCCATGTGACCAACACCCAAAGGGTTTACTAGAGTCAATAATCTAGTTCACATCACCATGTGATTAACACCCAAAGAGTACTAAGGTGTGATCATGTTTTGCTTCATGAGAGAAGTTTAGTCAACGGGTCTGTTACATTCAAATCCGTATGTATTTCGCAAATTTTTATGTATACAATGCTCTGCATGGAGCCACTCTAGCTAATGGCTCCCACTTTCAGTACACATACATATTGATACTTAGAGTCATCTGGATTAGCGTTAAAGCTTGCATCAGCGTAACTCTTTATGACGAACTCTTTATCACCTCCATAATCGAGAAACATTTCCTTAGTCATCAAGTAACTAAGGATAATTTTGACCGCTGTCCAGTGATCTACTTCTGGATCACTATTGTACCTCCTTGCCAAACTCATGGCAAGGTACACAATAGGTTTGGTACACATTGTGGCATACTTTATAGAACCTATGGCTGAGGCATAGGGAATGACTTTCATTCTTTCTCTATCTTCTGCCGTGGTCGGGTTTTGAGTCTTACTCAACTTCATACCTTACAACTAAGGCAAGAACTCCTTCTTTGACTGATCCATTTCGAACTTTCTTCAAAAACTTATTAAGGTATGTACTCATTGAAAATCTTATCAAGCATCTTAATCTATCTCTATAGATCTTGGTGCCCAATATTTAAGTAGCTTCACCGAGGTCTTTTATTGAAAAACTCCTTTTAAACAATCCTTTATGCTTTCCAGAAAATTCTACATCATTTCCGATCAATAGTATGTGATTCACATATACTTATCAGAACTGTTGTAGTGCTCCCACTCAATTTCTTGTAAATACATGCTTCTCCAAAAGTCTGTATAAAATCATATGCTTTGATCACCTCATCAAAGCGTATATTCCAACTCCGAGATGCTTGCACCAGTCCATAGATGGATCGTTGGAGCTTGCACACTTTGTTAGCACTTTTAGGATCGACAAAACCATCTGGTTGCATCATATACTACTCTTCTTTGAGATATCCATTAAGGAATGCAAATTTGGCATCCATTTGCCAGAGTCATAATCATAAAATGCGGCAATTGCTAACATGATTCGGACAGACTTAAGCGTCGCTGCGGGTGAGAAGGTCTCATCGTAGCCAACTTCTTGAACTTGTCGAGAAACCTTTTCGCAACAAGTCGAGCTTTGTAGACGATCACATTACCATCAGCGTCAGTCTTCTTCCTAAAGATCCATTTATTTTCTATGGCTTGTCGTTCATTGGGCAAGTCAACCAAAGTCCACACTTTGTTCTCATACGTGGATCCCATCTCAGATTTCATGGCCTGAGGCCATTTTACGGAATCTGGGCTCATCATCGCTTCCTCATAGTTCACAGGTTTGTCATGGTTTAGTAACATGACTTCCAGAACTCGGTTATCGTACCACTCTGGTGCGGAACGTACTCTAGTTGACCTACGAGGTTCGGTATTTACTTGATCCGAAGTTTCATGATCATCATCATTAGCTTCCTCACTAATTGGTGTAGGCATCACAAGAATAATTTTCTGTGATGTGCTATTCTCCAATTCTAGAGAAGGTACAATTACCTCATCAAGTTCTACTTTCCTCCCACTCACTTCTTTCGAGAGAAACTCCTTCTCTAGAAAGGATCCATTCTTAGCAACAAAAGTCTTGCCTTCGGATCTGTGATAGAAGGTGTACCCAATAGTTTCTTTTGGGTATCCTATGAAGACGCATTTCTCTGATTTGGGTTCGAGTTTATCAGGCTAAAGCTTTTTCACATAAGCATTGCAACCCCAAACTTTAAGAAACGACAACTTTGGTTTCTCGCCAAACCACAGTTCATACGGTGTCGTCTCAACGGATTTAGATGGTGCCCTATTTAACGTGAATCCAGTTGTCTCTAATGCATAACCCCAAAAAGATAGTGGTAAATCGATAAGAGACATCATAGATCGCACCATATCTAATAAAGTATGGTTACGACGTTCAGACACACCATTACACTGTGGTGTTCCAAGTGGCGTGAGCTGTGAAACTATTCCACATTGTTTTAAATGAAGACCAAACTCGTAACTCAAATATTCGCCTCCGCGATCAGATCATAGAAACTTTATTTTCTTTTTACGATGATTCTCTACTTCACTCTGAAATTCTTTGAACTTTTCAAATGTTTCAGACTTGTGTTTCATCAAGTAGATATACCCATATCTACTCAAATCATCTGTGAAGCTCAAAAAATAACGATACCTGCCGCGAGCCTCAACACTCATCGGATCGCATACATCTGCATGTATTATTTCGAATAAGTCATTTGGCTCGCTCCATTGTTTCGGAGAACGGAGTTTTAGTCATCTTGCCCATGAGGTATGGTTCGCAAGCATCAAATGATTCATAATCAAGTGATTCCAAAAGTCCATCATCATGGAGTTTCTTCATGCGCTTTACAACAATATGACTTAAACGGCAGTGCCACAAGTATGTTGCACTATCATTATCAACTCTGCATCTTTTTGGCTTCAATATTATGAATATGTGTATTACTACGATCGAGATCCAACAAATTATTATCGAAGGTTTTATTCATGTAAACAGAACAACAATTATTCTGTGACTTTAAATGAATAAATGTATTGCAATAAACATGATCAAATCATATTCATGCTCAACGCAAATGCCAAATAACATTTATTTAGGTTCTACACTAATCCCGAAAGTATAGGGAGTGTGCGATGATGATCATATCAATCTTGGAACCACTTCCAACACACATCGTCACTTCACCCTTAACTAGTCTCTGTTCATTCTGCAACTCTCGTTTCGAGTTACTAGTTTCAACAACTGACCGGTATCAAATACCCAGGGGTTGCTATGAACACTAGTAAAGGACACATCAATAATATGTATATTAAATTATTAAATATACCTTTGTTCATTTTGCCATCCTTCTTATTCGCCAAGTATCTAGGGCAGTTCCACGTCCAGTGACCATTTCCTTTGCAGTAAAATCACTTAGTTTCAGGCTTGAGTTTAGCTTTGGGTTTCTTCACGGGAGTGACAACTTGCTTGTCATTCTTCTTGAGGTTCCCCTTCTATCCATTTGCCCTTTTCTTGAAACTAGTGGTCTTATTAACCATCAACACTTGATGCTCTTTCTTGATTTCTACCTTCGCTGATTTCAGCATCGCGAAGAGCTCGGGAATTACTTTCATCATCCCTTGCATATTATAGTTCATCACGAAGTTCTATTAACTTGGTGATAGTGTCGGGGGAAACTGTCCTCCCACGAGCACCTATGGGACCGGAGCCCCTTGTACGTTGCGGTAAGGGAGCGGAGGGAGCACGAAGAGCAGATCGAGGAGCACACGCGGGTAGTTTACCCAGGTTCGGGCCGCGCGGACGCGTAAAACCCTACTCCTGCCTTGATTGTATTGAGCTCGGGAGCTTGAAGAGCTACAGTACTAGCTACACCGAGCGATAGAGTTGCTTAGGATTCGAACCCTTTCTACGTTGTGCATGGGCCTCCTTTTATAGCTCAAGGGGTCACCGACAGGTGTCAACGTAGAGGAGGGCAAAAATGTAACTTTGGTGGTAGTTGTAACAGTGCGGGAATAGTGCGTGAACAGTGCATGAACAGTGGTCTTCACCTAATCTTGACAGTGGGGGACAAGGGCATTAAATGCCCGTCACCGTCGACCCCAAAAGCGCCCGTCCATGCTTCTCCGTTCGCCACGGCGGTAGCCTCGTCACCGTGGCTCGCCACCGTGTGCCCCAGGCTGCACAGCCATCCGCAACGCGTCCCTGGAAGGGCCCCAGGTCGACGCGTGGGCAGATGAGCTGGAGCGCGGGCACACAGCATAGCTTTCCCCCGGCAAGCACCTTGCCGGGGCCGTGACCTTGCCGGGCCCGGAATCTTGTCGCTCCCCGGGCCCTGCCGGGGCGCATGATGCGCCGAGGCATCTCTTGGAGTATGCGTTCCTTGGCCTTCCTGGCAAGCTCCTCTTGCCAGGGTCTTGTGCTAACGTGATAACCTTGAGCCTGGTGCGGCCCTCCCGGCAAGCTCCTCTTGCCGGGGCCTTGATCTTCTGACTTGTATACTTTGTTCTTGAATGGTTTTACAGGGACCAGAAAGGTTTCCGGCGAGCACGTGGTGAACCCTGCCGCGGGAAGCTGCTACTGCCCGTGCACAAGTTGGGGTACTAAGGTACCCCTATCTTAGTACACCGACAGGAGCCCCCGGGCCTGGGCCACACACGGTGCCGAGCGCTGTTGGGCCAGGCCAAAAACAGTGCACGGGCACACGCGGCCCACGGCAAGCCGTATCCCCTTCCGCATCCGCCGCGCCCCTCCCTAACGGCACGCGTCGATTGCGGCGTCGTGGGAGAGATCGTGGCCTGTTCTTTAATGGGAAATGCGGAGCGTCCCCCACTTCCCCCCTTAAAAGCAGAGGAAGCAGGGGCAGTTCCCTCCTTCGTCTTCATTGCCTCTTAACTCTCCAGAAGTCCCCCGCCGCTCCTTGCCTCCACCCCTCCTCCGTTGCCTTCCGCATCCGCGGCGCCGTCGAGCTTCTTGCCTCTTCCCTCGCCGCCTCCGCCATGGCTCCGAAGAGCGACAAGGCAAAAGCGGACAAGGCCAAGAAGGAGAAGTCCGAGCAGGCGGCGAAGCTGGCCGCCCTGCGGAAGAGGAATGTGGTCTTCGCGCCGAGGCTTGGCGCGAAGGAGCTGCGGAACAAGTACTATCTGTTCTGGTCCGGGGAGACCAAAGCTCATCCCCGCACCAGAGCCTTCCCTGCCGTCGCCAGAGACATGTTCCCCGGCGGGTACTTCTTCTTCGCTGCTTTCTTTCATTGTGGATTGTGCCCTCCATACTCGGAGTTCTTTTGTGACATTATGAACACATATGGCCTCCATCTTCTAGACTTTACCCCCAACGCCATCCTTACGATGGCCGTTTTCGCACATCTGTGCGAAAACTATTTTGGGATCCATCCAAACGTAGCACTCTTTCGCCACTTCTTTATGCCTAGAGTAGAGGCTGGCACTCCCCTTTCCGGCGGCATCTCCTGGATCTTCCGGCTGAATAAGAAGGATTCATACCTGAAGGGAGAACTCCGCGGCAAGTGGGAAGAATGGCGTGCAGATTGGTGTTGGGTAGTGGAAGACAAGCCGGAGCCCTTCACCGCGCCGCGCACAACAGCCATAGTGCGCGGCAGGAATTGGAGCGAATTGGCCCCGTAAGACAACAAGCTCAGCATTGCCCTTGTCAGGATTATCCGTCTCCGGGTAGCTAATCTGACCATCAGAGAGGTTGGGGCAGATTTCCTCCGCCGCCGCATTGCCCCTTTACAAGAGAGGAAAAGGCCCGCCTGGGAATTTGGCAATGCGGCGGATATCATGAGGCTGCGCCCAGGGTTAAACTTCAATTTCACTACTTTGGAGCTGAAAGGAATGGTCCGAGAGCTCTTCAAGCACGACCCGGCCCATCCGGAGTGGTTCAGACCGGCCAAGGGAGTGGTGCCACTGTGCAACAGCACCGCCTGCGATTCCTTGCGCGCGATGATGCCGGAGTGCGACTCCCATGGCATCGTCCCCACCTGGATCGAGCCTCCGCCGGATACTGTGCTGAGCTTCTTCGATAACTTAGTTGAGACGCCCAAGAACTCGGAGGAGAACAGGGGCCTCACCCGGGCCACTACGGCGCGGGACATAGCTTACATTGCTTCCAGGATGGAAGAGGCCGCCGCAGCTGCAGCGGCGGGAGATTTTGGATTCACCGTCGACGAGGCGCAGGCCGCGGACGAGGCGAACCGAGCAGAGGAGGCGGAAATCCTCAGACTGCTCAAGCTTCCGCCCGATGAGTTTGCCGGGGTGCCCTCCCTGAGGCATGCCGGGATACCCGGGGTTGCCGGGGTGAGCGAGGCCGCCGCAGGGGGCGAGGTTGCCGGAGGGAGCGGGGCCGCCGGAGGGAGCGGGACCGCCGGAGGGAGCGAGGCCGCCGGGCATGGCGCTGGGCCCAGCGAGCCCGCCGGGGAGGAGGAGGAGGAGGACGTCGAGGCCGATGAAGACACCGGTGGATCTCTGGGACTTGACGACGATGCCTCCTCGTCCTCAGAGAACTCCCCGCCTCCGGCAAGTCCTACGCAACCGCCGAGGAAACGCCTCCGCAAGGTGGCGACGGCGAGGAGGACGCAGGCGCCTAGACAGCAGCCTGCGCGCCGGGCGACGCGTGCCACCAGGGCGAGTCAAGCCGCAACGGAGGAGGCGCCCCGCGCGCCCGCGCCAAGCGGAGGGGGATCCTCCCGGAGCGGAACGGCCGCTCCTCCTGCCCCTCGGGCCTCGGCGTCAACGGAGGCTGGGTCTTCGCAGCCCCCAGCCCCGGAGACCGCCAAGCGCCCGAGGGAGCCTTCTCCTCCTGCTCCTCGCGCGGGAGCATCTCAGGTGGAGTTCGACTTCTCCGCCCTCAGCTCCGACGACGACGAGGAAGAGGAGTAAGTACTTGTAACTTGTAACTTCTTCGATTTTGTCTTGGTCTTTCTTGATGATTCTGATCTTGTTCTTGTTTTGCTTTCAGGACCCTGGCCCAGCGGATGGCGAAGAGGGCCAAGATCCCCGTGGTTGAGGTCGAAGACGACTCGCCCGCCGCGGCGACCGGAGACGCGCCAGCGGCAAGCTTGCCGGATCAACCCGTTGCTCCGAGGAGCAGTCCCCAGCGCAGCCCCCAGCGTAAGTCTGGTAGTTATTCTTCTCTGATTGACAGGCGCGCTTGAGGTTGTTGCTTGAACTGATGTTTTGTTGTCTTGTTTGTCTTGTACAGAAGTGGAGGCGCAGCCGCAGGAGCGCCCGGAGACTGCCACCGACGAGCTACTCGCTCCACCCTCCCCGCCAAGGGTGAACTCCCCAGCGAGGGAGAACGCTCCGCCAAGGACGGGCACCCCGCCAAGGGCGGGCACCCCGCCAAGGGTGAGCAGCCCGACAAGAGTGGCCACCCCGCCAAGGGAGGGCGCGGGCGGCCCTCCGCCAGCAGGGGCCACTGCTCCGCCGCCAAGGGAGGACTCCCCGGCGAGGGAGCCTGTCGTTGAAGAAGTCCGCGAAGGTGAGTCTTGTAGCTTTTTCTTCTTGGACTTTTCTTTTTTGGATATTTGCTTGACTTTTTTCTTTTCTTTTTCTTCTGCTAGATCCTCCTGCACCGGAGCGGATGGAGACAGAGACCACCGGCGAGGAGGGCGTGCAAGGTGACGGCGGCAACGCCACTGCCGCTAAGGGCATGGCTGGAGCCGACGAGCCTGCCGCTGAGGAGACCGCCCCGACCGCAGACGCCGCGGCTGGGGAGGGGGGCGGCGACCACACTGCTGGCTCGGAGGAAGCAGGAGCGTCAAGCGCTGCACCGGCCGCCGACCCCTCCGCCGCCACAGAGCAGCCAGGCGTCTATCTTGAGGCCCCCAACGGGGTCTTTATACAAGTCCCGTGGGGGTCTTCGTCGCGAGCCCCCGTGGAGGGAGAGACCTATGACGGAGAGGTCCTCGCCTCCGCGGGGTTGAAGGTTGTTGAAGCACTTGGCGGTGGAGACGAGCCCGAAGAGGAGAAGCTCCTTCGCCGGCTCCTGGCCCTTTACCGGGCCAGGCAGGCGAAGCTGGACTCCCGGGAAGCTCTTGCCGCCAAGGCTGGAGTCGACTTGGAGAAGCGGGCCGCGGAGCTTTGCGCCGCCAACCAGGCCGCCCTCCGTAATTTCGCGGAGGAGCGGGAAGAGCTTGCCGGGGAGCAGCAAGCCTTCCTCCTGGAGAAGGCGGAGGCAGAAGAGCGACAGCGGTTGGCCGCCGAGGAGCTGTCTCGTCGGGAGGGGGCGCTCAACCAGCGGAAGGTTGAGCTCGACGCCCATGACGACGAACTCACCGTCCGGGAGCAGGCCCTTGGCGGGGCCCTGAAGGAGGCAAAGGAAGCCGCAGCCGCCGCGGAAACCGCCAAGAGGGACCTGGAGCTCAAAGTGGATCAGCTGGAGCGGTACCTGAAGGCAAGTGAGGACAGGGTCACCGCACTTAATGTGGAGCGGGAGAAGGACGCCCACACCAACTCTGACTTGCAGGTACGCCTCTCCAAGAAGGGCGACGAGCTCACTGCCGCCAAAGATTCAATTGCTGACTTGGAGTTGAAGGTCTCCACTTTGACTGATTCGCTCGACGCCGCCCGGGATCGCGAGACAAGGCCTGGTGGAGAGCGCCGCCGTCTCAGCGAACAACTTTAGCCGGGCGGTGGAGCAATGGACTGACGATCTGGTCACCTCCGCTGCCAACATCGACAAGGAGATGATGGCGCTGAGGGCGGAGCACCTCGTGTACTCTCCCGACGAGGACCTCCCCCATAGCGCCAAGCTAAGTCTCTTCTTTAGGGGAATCGCGCCGGCGCTTGCACGGCTGCGGGAGAAGCTCCCCGCGCAGCTGGCCGACGAGTCGCGCCAGCTCTGCGCGGGCACCTTGGAGCGCGTCTTGACGAAGATCGTCTACCGCAACCCCGACATCAACCTTGTCATCGTTCTCCACAGCTTGCCGGACGATGCAGATCTGGAGGCGTTGAAGGCGCAGGTCGCCCACATCGTCGCCAAGGTGAACAAGATCTCAAGGCGTGAAGGCGACCGCGTAGATTAGGCTTCTTCCTTTCTGTTTCCTTTGCCACTGCAAAGCGTGTCGTGAACATGAATCAATTAGTTATTGTGGCGAGTTATCCTTGTAACATACTATCTTATTTCTGAGCAATCAACGCGGTGTTATCTCCCTTGCTTTTGGTCCTTTACTTTGTATGCTTTTTGCCCTACGCTTTCAGGGGACTTGTCGGCAAGGGGCCCTTGCCGCGAGCGTTGAGTGCTGGACTCTTAGCAGCCTGCTGGCAAAGGTCTTACCGGCAAGTAACCTTGCCGCAGCTAGTCGCAGCGCACTTAGCTTGCTGAGCGAACTCGAAAACAAAGTAAGGGTGCGACACTTGTCGCAGCTCACTTAAGTCGTTGAGCGTGCTCGAAAACAAGGTAAGGGTGCGGCTAGTCATGGGTAGGTTCCTCCGCGCATAGGTTTTCCATACAAAGTGTGGTTGTTCAAGGAAGATAACTAAAATTTAAAAATTTGAACTGCTCAAATTCTGGTAACTTAGCTTTCATATATTGCTTGTTCCCCGACAAGGCTTCTCTTTCTTGAATAGCACTTGGTTCATCCTCCACCTCCTTCCCCCCGGCAAACTTGTGCGCGAGGAATATTCCTTCTGCTTAAGAGGGAAAGAAAAAGAGGAGGGAAAACAAGTATATAGCCTCGCGGCTTGCTAGTGCTTACCGGGGGTGTGTGTTGCACAAGGTGCCAAACAATGCATGCGAATAACAGAGAAAAGCATGAAAATGGCAAATAGTGCGAAGCACAAAAACTTTACTGATGCACGGGATCTGCGCCGGGCTTTGTACAAAGGTTTACATGCAACAACGGCAAGACTTGTACAAAAGGTGGTTGCCGGAGCGGGTCACGGCAACCGCGCCTTACGGGTGAAACTTGCGAAGATGCTCTATGTTCCAGGAGTTGCTCACCGGTAAGCCTTCTTCGGTCTCAAGGCGGACAGTGCCGGGCCTTGTGACTTGTCTCACCCGATAAGGGCCTTCCCACTTCGGCGTCAACTTGTTGGAATTCTTGGCGGACTGAACACGCCGAAGAACAAGGTCGCCTTCCTCGAGACTCCTGGCCTTGACCTTGCGGCTATGATAGCGACGCAAGGCTTGCTGATATCGAGAAGCTCGTACAGCAGCCTGGAGACGTTCCTCCTCAAGGAGCAATGCATCATCTTGTCGCAGTTGCTCTTGCTCGAGCTCATCATAAGCGAGCACTCGAGGAGATCCCTATACGAGTTCCGTGGGGAGAACTGCCTCTGCTCCATAGACAAGAGCAAAGGGTGTCTGTCCGGTGGCTCGATTTGGTGTCGTCCTGATTGACCAAAGAGCCGCCGGTAGCTCCTCTATCCAGTTTCTTCCGCACTTGCGCAGCCTGTCGAAGGTTCTTGTCTTGAGTCCGCGCAGCACTTCAGCATTGGCCCTCTCCGCTTGACCATTGCTCCTCGGGTGAGCAACAGAAGGGAAACAGACCTTGGCGCCAAGGTCTTGGGCGTATTGCATGAAGGTGCGACTTGTAAATTGTGTACCGTTGTCGGTGATGATCCTGTTAGGGATTCCGAAACGGCAAACAATTGACCTGAAGAACCTGACTGCTGACTGTGCTGTCACCTTTCTCACCGGTTCCACTTCTGGCCACTTTGTGAACTTGTCGATCGCAACGTACAAGTACTCAAAGCCCCCGACAGCACGGGGGAAGGGGCCAAGGATATCGAGCCCCCAGACCGAGAAGGGCCAGGACAAAGGGATCGTCTGGAGAGCTTGAGCTGGCTGGTGAATTTGCTTGGCATGGAACTGGCACGCTTCACACTTGGTTACTTGTGCAGTTGCATCTTGGAGGGCTTCTGGCCAGAAGAACCCTTGCCGGAACGCCTTCCCGGCAAGTGCCCTTGCGCCAATGTGGTGGCCACATATGCCTCCATGTATCTCTGCCAACAGCTTCTGTCCATCTTCTCTGGAAATGCACTTCAACCTGACACCATTGAGTCTTCTTCTGTACAGTTCATTGTCAACGAACTGGTACATACTTGACTGCCTGGTTATCTTCTCTATCTCTTCTGGGTCATCGGGAAGTTCTCCAGTTTGCAGAAAACGAACGATCTGTTGTGCCCATGCTAGAGCCCGAGGTTCAACAGCAAGGACTAAAGGCATGAGGGCTGCTGCGGGAACCTCAGCTTCTACGGCAAGAACCTGCGGTTCTGACGGAGCTGATGGTCCCCCGGCAAGCCTGCCGGGGCAAGGCTTGTCGGGAACACTTGCTTCAACTGTACAGATCCTCGGATCCGCAGGAGCAAACTGTTCATCAGCATTTTGGTTGTTGATCTTGGGGACCTTGGCGGCGGCTTCTGGAAGATCCGCCGGCAAGTAGTCGCCGGAGACCAACTTTCTCTTCTTACTTTGCCCAACTGATGGTGTAACGGATGGCTGAGTTAGCTTGAGCAGGAAGGTCCCTGGTTCCACAGGTAACTTCATCGTAGCACACTTTGAAAGGCCATCTGCAATATCATTCTGAGCTCTTGGAACATGCTCCATTTGTAGGCCCTCAAAGTGTTCTTCAAGCTTCCTCACTTCATCAACATAAGCTTCCATCAAAGGGCTCTGGTAACTCTTGTTCACTTGTCGGACCACCAACTGAGAATCTCCCCGCACAATCAACTTCTTGATCCCAAGCTCGGCCGCAATCCTGAGGCCGGCAAGCAAACCTTCATACTCAGCAGTATTGTTTGTCGCTTGCTCCTTGGGAAAGTGCATCTGGACAACATACTTGAGGTGCTCTCTGGTGGGCGCTATGAGTACCACGCCGGCACCGGCGCCTTGCAGCGAGAAGGCACCATCAAAGTACATTACCCATTCACTGCTTGCTTCTTGTACGGGGATGCTTGTCTCTGGAACTTCTTCATCCGGCGTCGGGGTCCATTCAGCTATGAATTCTGCCAAAGCTCTGCTCTGTATGGTTGAAGTACTCTCAAACTTGAGACCAAAGCTTGACAGCTCCAGTGCCCACTCAACGATCCTTCCTGTTGCTTCTGGATTCTACAATATCCTCTTCAACGGAAAGCGAGTGACCACTGTTATCTCGTGTGCTTGGAAGTAGTGGCGCAGCTTTCTCGAGGCCATGAGGAGGCCGAAAAGCAACTTCTGCACCCCAGAGTATCTTGATCTAGCCCCCTGCAAGAGGGAACTTACAAAATACACTGGGCGCCGCACCATCTTCTTTCGCACTTCACCTTGTTCTTGCGCAGACTTATCCTTGTCGGAGCCAGAGCTTGTCGGGGAAGCCCCCTTCTTGTCGCTGGATTCGCTTGCCGGTGGTGTAGATTCCTCATCCGCCTCCCTCTTCGCTACTAACGCAGCACTAACCACTTGATTGGTTGCCGCTAGGTATAGCAGCAACTTTTCTTGTGGCCTAGGTGCGACAAGTATTGGAGTGGAGGACAGGTATCCTTTCAAGTCTTGCAGCGCTGCCTCCGCTTCCGGAGTCCATTTCATAGGACCTGCCTTCTTCAAAATCTTGAAGAAAGGTAGGGCGCGTTCTGCAGACTTTGAAATGAACCTGCTGAGGGCAGCCACACAACCAGCAAGTCTCCTTACGTCCTTGACGCGCTTCGGGGCTTCAATCTGCTCAATGGCTTTTATCTTGTCGGGATTGGCTTCAATCCCCCTCTGGGACACAAAGAACCCGAGAAGCTTGCCGGAGGGGACTCCGAAGACGCACTTCTCGGGGTTCAACTTGAGCTGGATCTGGCGCAGATTCCCAAACGTCTCTTCCAAATCTTGGATCATGGTATCTTTGCTCTTGCTCTTGACCACTATGTCATCCATGTAAGCTTCCACATTTTTGTGGATCTGTGGCTCAAAAGCAGTGTGCACCACCCTTGCAAATGTTGAGCCTGCATTCTTCAATCCAAAGGGCATGCGTATGAAGCAGTATGTGCCGCATGGAGTAATGAATGCAGTCTTCTCTTCATCTTCCTTGGCCATGAAAATCTGGTGGTATCCTGAATATGCATCAAGGAAGGAAAGCAGCTCACATCTAGCGGTGGAGTCAACAATCTGGTCAATACGCGGCAAGGGAAATGGATCCTTGGGACATGCTTTATTCACATCAGTGAAGTCTATACAAAGTCTCCACTTCCCATTGGCCTTGCGTACGACAACTGGATTGGCCAACCACGTAGGATGGATCACGCCTCTAACTAGGCCTGCTGCTTCCAACTTCTTTATCTCTTCCGCGATGAACTCTTGGCGCTCCACGGCTTGCTTCCTGACCTTCTGCTTGACGGGCCGCGCATGAGGACAAACAGCAAGCTTGTGCTCAATCACCTTCCTGGGAACGCCGGGGATGTCAGATGGTTGCCATGCAAACACATCGACATTCGCCCGCAGGAAGGCAACGAGCGCGCTTTCCTATTTGTTGTCGAGCGTAGCACTGATGGTGAAAGTACCACCAGTGCCGTCCTCCTTGGCGGACACCTTCTTGGTTGCTGGTGGAGCGGCCATCCCCTTCTTGCACTTGCCGGTGGAGCTCGATGGTGCGTCCTCGATGGCAGCGCAGCACTCCGAGGAGGTGCGTTTGCCCGAGTGGGCCCCAGAGCATTTGCCGGACTTGGTCTTGGTCTTCTTCCCCCCGGGAGCTTCAGTGGCAAGTGTGTTGCTTTCTGCTGCGGCTGCTGCATCCTGGTATATCTTGTCGGCGCAGATAAGCGCGTCCTTCTTGTCGCGAGGGACAGAAATGACGCTTATCGGCCCCGGCATCTTGAGTACGTTGTAGGCATAGTGGAAAGCTGCCATGAACTTGGCGAGGGCAGGACGTCCAAGTATCCCATTGTATGGCAATGGGATATCGGCCACGTCAAAGGTTATCCTCTCCGTCCTGAAGTTGAGTTCCCCGCCAAAGGTCACTGGCAGCGTAATCTTCCCCTTCGGCTTGCTCCTTCCCGGGTTTATTCCTTGGAATGACCCGGTCTCTTCGAGCTCGCCGTCTGGGATCTGGAGTTTCTTGATCACAGCTGAGGAGATCAAGTTCAGGCCGGCCCCGCCGTCAACCAACATTTTGGTGACCTTGAGGTTGCGGATAGTTGGTGAGACCAACATCGGCAAGCACCCGACCGCCGTTGTGCGGTCAGGGTGATCCTCAAGATCAAAAATGATGGGCGTGCTGGACCACTTCAACAGCCTGCGTGACTCAACGGGCGGCTCAGCTGCGTTTACTTCCCGCACCCACTGCTTAAGTTGGCGGTGGGAAGTGTGCAGAGAGGCGCCTCCGTCGACACACAGAACTTTTGTGGCCTTCTGGAACTCCTGCTCGCTGTTATCTCCTTCCTCCATGTCGTCGTCGTCGTCTTCTTCCTCGTCCTTGTCGCGACCCCGGGGAGGTCGATCACCTTGCCGCTGCTTGGCCTTGTCGCGGCGTCCTCCCCGGCCATTAAATGGCCGCTTCTTGCTTGGCTCTCCCCCGCCACCTTGAGCCTTCTCCTTGTCGCGACGCTCGTATTCAGCCTTCTGCTGTTCTACGAGGTACTCGACTCGTTTGCAGTTCGAAAGGTCGTGGCCCTTGGTGCGGTGAATCTTGCAATATTGCTTGTCGGAGCCGTCCTGCTTGTCAGTTGCCGCTACAGGGGCAGGCTCCTTGCTGGAGCCGCCAGCCTGTGCCTTCTTGGCGGGAGCCTCCTTGCCGGACTGCTCGACGACTAGCACCTCCTTGCTCTTCTTTCTTCTGTTGTTCCGCCGTCGGCTCTTCTTTGCCGGGGCGGCATCCTCACTGTCGCTTCCTCCTACGCCAGTATCCTCTCCGGGGAGTCTCCTCCCCTCTTCGGCGCGCGCGCACTTGTCAGCCAGAGCGTAGAGCTCGCTGACATCCCGTATCTTGGTCATGGCCATCTCTTCCCTCATGCGGCGGTTACGCACGTTCTGGTGGAACGCGCTGATAACCGCGGCAGGGTGGACGTCGGGAATGTTGTGCTGCACGCGGCTGAATCGTTGAATGTACTTGCGCAGGGATTCTCCCTCCTTCTGGGCCAAGATGTGGAGATCGCTCTCCTGGCCATGGGGTTTGTGGCCGCCCGTGAAGGCGCCAACAAATTAGTGGCACAGATCTGCCCACGAAGAAATGGAGCCTTCCGGTAAGTGCATAAGCCAAGAGCGGACGTTTGGCTTAAGCACTAGCGGAAAGTAGTTGGCGAGTATCTTCTCGTCGCGTCCCCCGGCAGCCTGCACCGCGATGGTGTAGATGCTGAGAAACTCCGAGGGGTGCGTCTTGCCGTCGTACTTCTCGGGTACGTCGGGCTTAAAGTTTTTCATGCTAGGCCACTGGACGCGCCGCAGCTCACGGGTGAACGCAGGGCAACCTGCCGCATACGGCAAGTCGCCTGGTTCACCGGGCGCGTACGTGTCGACAGCGGTCCCAGCGCGCTGATCCGATTGTCGCCAGGCTTCTCGTCGGCGCTCGATGCGCGTCCGAGCGTCTTCTTGCCGCCGATCCTCGAGGACTTGGCGCTGGTCCCGACGAGCCCGCGGATCCGACGACGCCGTGGAGTCGTCGTCGACGTTAATCCGGCGGGGTGGCGTCTTCTGCTTCCGCGACGGGGAGTGCACGGTAGTTGCACCTCCGGCGGTCTTGTCGCCGTCGGCCTTCGTCTGGTCGACTTGTCGTGGCCGTGATGTCGCCGGCTGCTGCGGCGTGTCGTTGTTTGCGAAGGAGATGAGGCTTTGGATCGTCGCCCTCCAGTCTTCGGCCTTGTCTGCCGCTGGAGGGAAGTCGAGAAGCAGTTGCGCTCTTGCTAGCGCTTCTGCTGGAGAGGAGGGGAGCGGCGGCGAGCGGTGCGAGGAGCGAGATATGCTCGGACTTCTAACAGGGTTAGAAGGAGCAGTCTCTCGTCCCGGCGACCGTGCCTTGCTCGTGCCAGGACGATGGCCTTGAGCATCCCGCGAGCCTCCGGTTTGTCCTTGCCCCAGCAAGCGTATGGTACCTCCTGTACCACGACGCTGCTGGCCTGTCGTATGCTGAGAGGGACGTGGTGCGTCTATGGACACCGAGGCTTTTGAATTCGCCCGGTCGTCCGTCTTGTGCTTGGATTTGGTGGCGCCGTGAGTTTCCTCGCCGGCGACCACCTTTCCGCCGGCGTCTCCTGCACCAACCGTTGGTTCTGGTGGCGGTGGGATCGACGCAGACGGGCCTGCGACCTCCGAAGCTTTCTTCTTCGGTGCCATATTGTTGCTGATGATGTTGATGGAGCTGGAGAAGTTGATGAAGAATGTGCCCGCGTGAGCGCCGGATCAGGTTCGCACAACCTCGACGCCCCCTACCTGGCGCGCCAAAGATGTCGGGGGAAACTGCCCTCCCACGAGCACCTATGGGACCGGAGCCCCTTCTACGTTGCGGTAAGGGAGCGGAGGGAGCACGAAGAGCAGATCGAGGAGCACACGCGGGCAGTTTACCCAGGTTCGGGCCGCGCGGACGCGTAAAACCCTACTCCTGCCTTGGTTGTATTGAGCTCGGGAGCTTGAAGAGCTACAGTACTAGCTACACCGAGCGATAGAGTTGCTTAGGATTCGAACCCTTTCTACGTTGTGCATGGGCCTCCTTTTATAGCTCAAGGGGTCACCGACAGGTGTCAACGTAGAGGAGGGCAAAAATGTAACTTTGGTGGTAGTTGTAACAGTGCGGGAATAGTGCGTGAACAGTGCATGAACAGTGGTCTTCACCTAATCTTGACAGTGGGGGACAAGGGCATTAAATGCCCGTCACCGTCGACCCCAAAAGCGCCCGTCCATGCTTCTCCGTTCGCCACGGCGGTAGCCTCGTCACCGTGGCTCGCCACCGTGTGCCCCAGGCTGCACAGCCATCCGCCACGCGTCCCTGGAAGGGCCCCAGGTCGACGCGTGGGCAGATGAGCTGGAGCGTGGGCACACAGCATAGCTTTCCCCCGGCAAGCACCTTGCCGGGGCCGTGACCTTGCCGGGCCCGGAATCTTGTCGCTCCCCGGGCCCTGCCGGGGCGCATGATGCGCCGAGGCATCTCTTGGAGTATGCGTTCCTTGGCCTTCCTGGCAAGCTCCTCTTGCCAGGGTCTTGTGCTAACGTGATAACCTTGAGCCTGGTGCGGCCCTCCCGGCAAGCTCCTCTTGCCGGGGCCTTGATCTTCTGACTTGTATACTTTGTTCTTGAATGGTTTTACAGGGACCAGAAAGGTTTCCGGCGAGCATGTGGTGAACCCTGCCGCGGGAAGCTGCTACTGCCCGTGCACAAGTTGGGGTACTAAGGTACCCCTATCTTAGTACACCGACAGATAGTGACTAGAGAACTTTGCCAATTATTATCTTATCTGGAAGATTAACTCCCACTTGATTCAAGCAATTGTAGTACCCAGACAATCTGAGCACATGCTCACTGATTGAGCTATTCTCCTCCATCTTGTAGGCAAAGTACCGTCAGAGGTCTCATACCTCTCGACACGGGCATGAGTATGAAATACTAATTTCAACTCTTGGAACATCTCATATGCTCCATGGCATTCAAAACGTTTTTGAAGTCCCGGTTATAAGCCGTAAAGCATGGCGCACTAAACTATCAAGTAGTAATCATACCGAGCTTGTCAAACGTTCATAACATCTGCATCTGCTCCTGCAATAGGTTTATCACCTAGCGGTGCATCAAGGACATAATACTTCTCTGCAGCAATGAGGATAATCCTCATATCACGGACCTAGTCCGCATCATTGCTACTAACATCTTTCAACTTAGTTTTCTCTAGGAACCTATCAAAAACATAGGGGAGCTATAACGCGAGCTATTGATCTACAACATAATTTGCAAATACTATCAGGACTAATTTCATGATAAATTAAAGTTCAATTAATCATATTACTAAAGAACTCCCACTTAGATGGACATCCATCTAGTCATCTAAATGATCACGTGATCCAAATCAACTAAACCATGTCCGATCATCACGTGAGATTGGGTAGTTTTCAATGGTAAACATCTTATGTTGATCATATCTACTATATGATTCACGCTCGACCTTTCGGTCTCCAGTGTTCCGAGGCCATGTATGTACATGCTAGTCTCGTCAAGTTTAACCCAAGTATTCTGCATGTGCAAAACTGTCTTACACCCGTTGTATTTGAACATAGAGCTCATCACACCCGATCATCACGTGGTGTCTCGGCACGACGAACTGTCGCTACGGTGCATACTCAGGGAGAAATAAATTTTGTAAGGGATCATCTTATAATGCTACCGCCGTACTAAGTGATACGTCCAAAACGTATCTATAATTTCTGCTTGCTCCATGCCTCTTTTGTGTGATATTGCTATGTTATTTATACACTTCCATACACTTTTGATCATATTTGGACTAACCTATTAACTCAGTGCACCCCAGTGCCAGTTTCTGTTTTCTGCTGTTTTTGTATTTCAGGTTTTCCCATCATGTAAACTGCGAGAAAAATCCCGGAAAAATTATATAAAAAATCAGCGTTCCGGAAGCTTCCACACGGCCGAAGTAGGGCCGGAGGGGGGCCACCAGGGCTCCAGGCGCCCTGGTGGCGCGTGCTAGGTGGCTTCTCGCCCCTCGTTGGTTACCCCAAGTGGAAGGTTTGAGATGCAGTGTAGCAGAAGTTTTCCCTTGGCAATACCAAAGATCGATTTCCCTGAGACTCGCAGTTTCAACAAGAAGGTGTCAACTGCTAACGGCGCCAGATATTAGCAATCAATGTGGACCCGCACACAGATACAAATAACTTTGCTCCCAACGAGTACAGAGAGGTTGTCAATCCCTCCGGCCTTGTAGTTTACAAAGGATCAAACGCAAGTGATAATAGTGATAGGTATAATTGCAATAGTAAGTAAAAAGCGGAAAGTAAATAGCGGATGTGATCAATGATGGTAATATGGAGCGGAGTCTCATGATGTTCACTAGTGATGTCTCTCTCCCAAAAGACGATAAAACAGCTATGTGAGGTAAACGAATTACAGCTGGGCAATTGACAGGACCATGTGCGCAAACCAATGCTGACTAAGTTGCAAGAAAGGTAGAGGTTCAAAGCATGGGCGGTACGCCGAGGTAAGTAGACCGAAATCCATCTGCATCTACTACTAATCATCCACCTTGAGATATCTATCCAGAACATCTCGCTGGTATTAAGTTGCGAGTCCCACCCATAGTGTAAACTCAAAGCAATAGACAACTGCATTAAAAGAACTTTGCGTAAAGTAAACACTCCTTGCACCCGCGGGCACAAGTACCGTTGTTTTCCCCCTTGTGGCAACAGCACATCCCCTAGACTCATGTTTCTGTCACTCAAGCTAGTCATCGAGGGGCATAAACCCACAATCAAGCATAACGTTCCTGATAACCCTCAACCGTAAGGGATCGAGATATTCTTCGCGGGTAAGAATAACCCAATTTATTGATTCGACACACGGAGAGCCAAAGAGTATTTATAAGCTTTAACAGTTGAGTTGTCAATTCAACCGCACCTGAAATATACTTACTTGCAACAAAAGATAAGTGGTAACAGTGATATGATAGTGATGATAGTAATAGTAAAAGTAAACAGTAAAAGTAAATAGCAAAAGGTAAATGGCAAAAGTAGCAACTAGTGACAAGCAGGGTTTAAAACACTGTAGGCTAGGGAGATGGATGGTTGGGCGCTGCATGGATGAGATAGATTCTAACTTGGGGCACGGCACACGGAAAAGTAATGATCATCTAGGCAAATATCAAACATTAGGCATGTATCCCGTAGGTAGTTGTACGTGCTTGCAATAAGAACTTGCACAACATCTTTTGTCCTACCACCCCGCTACGAACGGGGCCAAAAGGAGCTAATGGAGATTAAGGTGCTCCTGTCAAAGAGCACTGGAACAAAGCAATGAACTCAATGGATACATGTAATCCTCAAACTACGGACCATCCCCTTTGGTGTCCCAAGCTTTCACTTTTGGGATCGCCGGTTCCGAACCGTAACAGGTGCAAACAACTCATAGATAGGATCACGAACACAAATATATCCATACAAACACATATGGTTCAGATCTGAAATCATGGAACTCGGGCCCTTAGTGTGAAGCATTAAGAATAACAAGTTGAAGCAAAGATGATAAACACCATAGTAGATGATAGGCAACATGCCCCCAACGATCTGATAAACTATTACATGATTTAACTCATCCAATCCCTACCATCCCCTTCGCCTATAGCAGGGGAATTACTCACACATGGAGGGAGAAGTCATGGAGGGATGATGGAGTGGTGATGATGATGACGATGGCGACGATCTCCCCTCTCCGGAGGCCAATTCAGCCTCCAGATTAGCCCTCCCGAGGAAGAACAGAGGGTGGCGGCGGCTCCGCGACGGAAAACTGCGAAAGAACTTCTGATCTGGGGTTTCTGCGTCGGGAGTAAAAATACGAGGCGAAGTAGGGTACCAGGGGGTGTGGGCCCCACCCAGGCGACCCCCCGGCGCGGCCCAGGGGGGGGGGGCGCTCCCACAGGGCGCATGGGCACCCCCTGGCCCCCCTCTAGCCTCACTTCTGGCTCCTGGTTCCTTCGGGTGCGTGGATTTTCTGTGATTTTTCGTGGATTTTTCTGAGATACTTAAAAATCCGTTTTCCTGCACACAAATAAACCATACAGGCAGCTCTGCTGAAAACAGCCTCAGTCCGGGTTAGTTTAGTCCAAATCATGCAAGAATGAGGCCAAAACAATATCAAAAGTGTTTGGAAAAGTAGATACGTTTGAGACGTATCAACTCCCCCAAGCTTAGCATATTGCTTGTCCTCAAGCAATTCAGTTCAACGAACTGGACGCGACAAAGAAAACTTTGACAAACTCTTTTGCTTCATTAGATGTATATAAGCATGTACTACGAAAAGAGTTTAGCAAGTATTGAAACAGTACTTATGAGGACAATGCAAGGAGCAATCCTTCTTTCAAGTGACCAGTCACAAATACTTAGAAGTAAATAATATATTACTGAAAATCAAGACAAGATTACATTGCACATAGCTTGAGCATATTAGGGTGGTATCTCGCTAGCCTCCATGAGTGAAGCAAAACATAAATGCAGAGACTCCTCCAGAGTTTTAAAGGAGACTAGAACTAAGAATTCCAGAATAAATCATATCACAAGTATGCAGAAGACAATGTAATACTTTGGGACAATGCACATTACACTCAGAATGACAATTATGCTCTCCTAGTCGGTGCTTTGAAGAAAGAAGGTGAGACTCTTGAACCGTGGCTTTTGTTGGCAAAGTTGAAAACCCGTGATCGGAAACAAAAACTAAACATGTACCAGAGCTCTTGGTTTTAAAAACAGAAGTAAACATGTTTTGAGAAGTGCATATTTCGTCAACGAATGCTAGCAGATAACTCAATCACTTTTTGAGTTGACAAGTCTCGAGGAACGGCTCCCGCATGAGGACGATCACATCCTCTTAATCTCCTTTGTTTATCACTGCCAAAGTTTTCTGATTTCTCATGAACAAAGCGTGAAGGAGGGTTTGTTTGTTATATTATCTTTTTGAGTCGGGCGCACTCAATGCCAGTTCCTTTTCGTATTAGGGGTTTGCACATTATACATGCAATCCAGGGGTGAAACTTGTCCAACTTAAAAAGATCATGAATTAACTACTACTTCCTCATGAGCTAAAACATAGGCGCAAAAGAGAAATGCTTTTGATTAGTTTCGAGATGGTACATGAAAGTCTTCGTTAGGAATGGCAGGTAAATACCATGTATAGGAAGGTATAGTGGACTCATATGGCATAACTGGTTTTCAGGATTTTGGATGCACAAGCAGTCATTCCGCTTAGTACAGGTGGAGGTTTAGCAAAAGACTGGGAAGCGACCAACTAGAGAGCAATAACGGCCATAATCATGCAGAGCGACAAAACAACATTGAATCGGGCATGAATGTGATATAACTATTCTAAAACTCAAAGATCATCAAGGCAGAGTAGACTTTTTAGTCTTAAACATCTGTAAGCATGTGCCAAGTCAATCCAAAAATTCTCTAAAGGGAAATACCACCTTAGTATGCCAGACTATGAACAGTGCAATGCATGTAGATCATTTCGATAACACATTATATACTTTAGTTATTCGAGACTAGCCACAAGGAAAGCATGAACCACTGGAAGAGCATTGTAAATATAGCACTATGTTGCTACAAGCTGGTCTCTAAATCATAAGTACAGGCATATGTACAAAAGTAGAAACAAAAAGAGTTCATACCGGTCTTGCTTGTTGCTTCCCTCCAGTCGATCTTCGTCATCACTGCTTATCACTTGCACGATCAAACGTAGGAAATATAATCAAATGACATCACGGACTCGAGCTGATCTCTGAAAACAAAGCAAACTAAAGAGAAAAGGAAATCTTTTTGGATTTTTTTAAAGGTTGAATAAAAGCAAAAGAAAGATAAAATCTTTTTGTTGTTTTTGCAAAGAGAGAAATAAAGAAGAACGGGCAAAAACTTCGAAAAGATCAAAGCGAATAAAACGGATAATACAATGGAAAAGTGAGAAGGGCACGTACTCCCCCAAGCTTAGGCTTTTGGCCTAAGTTGGTAGCAGCTACTGCCCCCAGGAGCCTCCTGCTCCAGGGGTATGGTGGTGAGTCCAAGGGTCGTAGAAGGATGCTGGCGCGTACACCGAACTCCTCGGAGTCTCCCACGAGGAAGGTTCCGAACGCCAAACAGAGGAAGACCCTTCACCAAACTCGGTGGCGGTCTCTTCCTGAAAATGTGGTATCTCACCGTGCCTCTCCTCGTCGGGCACAACCCCCTCCATGGGGTTATGAAACTGATGCTGGACCATGAACTCATCG
Source organism: Secale cereale (assembly GCA_902687465.1). Taxonomy (NCBI): domain Eukaryota; kingdom Viridiplantae; phylum Streptophyta; class Magnoliopsida; order Poales; family Poaceae; genus Secale; species Secale cereale. The sequence continues at coordinate 729,920,641 of LR738713.1, forward strand.
AACTGAACAACATCAAAGGACCATCCGTTCCTGCGAGAAAAATCAAACAAAAGAGGTGTAGGTAGACGGATCTCGCGTTCCGCGGCAGTTCCGAAACGCAAGATATAAACAAGATTATCAAGCTCAGAACCCATGGTAACAAACTTATGCCTTTTCATAGCAGCAAGATCAAAGCTTAAATAAGTAAAAGGAGTATCATCAGGGTGTGGGGTGCCTCCAAGATGCTCTAAGATAAGTGTGGCGTAAACGCCACCATATAAGTCCCCCTTGTTACCGTTCATAGCAAGGCGTCGAGCAATTAAGGTACCCAGATTATAATCAGACCTCCCTGAGAGGTCTGCTGCCAGGATAGCAATATCCGGAGCAGAAATGTTGCTCGTGTTGTCACGAGCTAACACCCCTCTAGCAATATAATATGCAAAATACCTGAGGTGAGGAAACAAGATGCTGGAGATCTTCGACCGATGAATATCCCTCGTACCCATGCTGCAGAGGGAGTTGATGACGGTTTTCAGCTCGGAGGGCTGAGTGGCCATCCTTGCCGTCCTCCCAACGTTCGGCACACCTATTATTTCACAAAAATTTTCCAAAGTCATGGTGATAAGATCATTATAAATTTTAAACTCAATAGCACCTAAATCAGGATTATATCTAAAACTGTTAATGAAACTGGAGGTGAGTTTTTGATACTGAGTAACACGGCTCGTGACGAGTCGTGTCAAACCTGCATTAGCACAAAGATTATATAACTCATCCTTGATTCCCGCAGCTTCCATGAATTCATCACGTGGAAATGTCATCGCACGTGCTGGACTTGTATCTTCCAACAACTCCAGGGGCACATGATCTTCATTATAGCTCACCCTAGCAGTCGATAGTGAAGCTGCGGCTCTAGTAACACGATCGGAGTGTGCGGGCCTCCTCTTCTCAAGCCATCCTTTTGCCCTTCCTAACAAACTCATTTCTGAAAAAAAATTACAATTTACAAAAATGAGGATTAAAACAAAGTGAGCTAAGGCAAACTACTCAACTCACTTGCCCAAGGCATAAACTTGCATCAAAACATGAAAAATAACTTTCTACACATGCATGCAAGCTCATCTCTACAGCACCAAGAACTACTAAATACTCACAAATGAGGCCACCAATCAAAAATCTAATTGGAGGGGTGGAGGAGTCACATACCAGGGAGTATTTGCTCAAAATTTCAGCTCAAATGAGGGGCTGTAGAGAGAGATCGAAGAATCGCCTCCAAGAACAGCAAGAACACAAGAACAAGACCAGAACTCGAGTTTTTGGAGAAAGAGAGAGAGGGAGGAAGAAGACATACCTGGAGGGGGGTCCCGTGGGCCCCAGGCTCCCTATGGGCGCGGCCAGGGGCTGGGCCGCGCCAGCTGGCCGCCTGGGCCACTGGTGGTCCCCCCTGGCTGGCCCCAGGACTTTCTGGGTCTCTCCCGTCGTGGAAATTTTTATTATAATTTTTCTGAAAACTTCACTGTTGAAATTTTTTCGAAGTTCAAAAAGCTGCGAAACTCTCTGAAAACTTGAAGCAGTTAGTAGTATTGTGAAGCTTCAAAAGCATAAATACTTGGTACAGCAAGTAGGACAAAACTAAAAACAAGTGAAAACATAACAAGCTCAACTTTTTATCCATATAAAACATGTTCACTAGTAAGGTTGATCAAGTCTTACCAACAAACAAGCGATATATAGAGCAAAAAGTCTCACCTCTTACGAAGTAATCACTGTACCTTTACTTTGATGGACATTGTCCCTACCATGATAGTTTTTTATTTGTGAGGCACATGTAGTGGACAGTCCCATTCTCCAATCTTCACGGTCTCGATATTCTCTATAGAGTTGAGGGCATGCCTCCTGTCGGTCTTCTTCGGAAAATATACCGTGTGTTCTTTATCATTCACATGGAAGGTAACCTTCCCTTTATTGCATTCAATAATAGCACCTGCGGTGTTAAGGAAAGGTCTACCAAGAATAATGGACATGCTCCCATCCTCGGGCATGTCAAGCACAACAAAATCAGTAAGAATTAAACAATTAGCAACTTCTACGGGAACATCCTCACAAATACCTATCGGAACAGCGGTTGACTTGTCAGCCATCTGAAGGGAGATATATGTAGGAATTAGTTTCTCTAAACAAAGCCTCTCATAAAGAGAGAGAGGCATAACACTCACTCCTGCTCCAAGATCACATAAAGAAGTTTTGACATAATTATTCTTTATGGAGCAAGGAATGGTGGGTATACCTGGATCACCGAGCTTCTCAGGAATCTTTCCACTGAAAGAGTACTTAGCAAGCATAGTAGATATTGCATCATTAGGAACTTTTCTTTTGTTAGTGACAATATCTTTCATATATTTTGATTAAGGAAGTAACTTAATAGCATCAGTCAAAGGGATTTGAAGAAAAAGAGGTTTAATCCACTCACAAAACTTATTATAATGCTCTTCTTCTTTAGATTTGATGGACTTACCTGGAAAGGGCATGGGTTTCTGTACCCATGGTTCTCTTTCCTTCCCATGTTTTCTTGCGATGAAGTCTTCTTTAGTGTACCTCTTACGTTTGTCAGGTGCTACTTCTTCTCGAACTTCAGGCGGATCATTCTTCTCATTATCATTACCTTCAGGTTCAGCACCGTCTTCAGTCTCAGCATCGGAAATAGATACACTGTTGGGATCAATAGATGGCTCTTCATCTGCAATAGGATCATTAGAATTGTCAGTCTCTTTATGTTTCTTCTTCTTCTTTGGAGAGACAACAATTTCTTCTTCATGCATTTGAGAATCCTGCTCGATTCTCTTCGGATGCCCCTCTGGATAAAGAGGATCTTGAGTGCTAGTTCCTCCTCGGGTCTTAATCCCGAAAGCCTGCAAATTATCTTGTTTGGCATTGTTAGCAAGCAAATATCTTTGCACATTAGAAATTTGATCAAGCTGAGTTTGAACCATATGAAAATGATTCACAAGACATTGAACATCATTAACTGTTCTATCTAAAACATCAAGCAATCTTTTGATAGCAAGGGAATTATCATGCAACTGACTTTCTATCCTCTCATTAAAATGATTCTGTTTCATAATAAAATTATCAAACTCATCTAAACATTGATCAGGATGCTTACCATGAGGGATGTCACTTGCGTCGAAATCGAAAAGAGAGTGTACCTCTACCATAGGAGGGTGAGTGGTAGGCTCACACAGCTTCTCAATAGGGGGTAGATTCTTCACGTCTTCAGCTTTAATACCTTCCTCTTTAATAGACTTCTTTGCTTCTCGCATATCCTCGGGGCTCAGAACAAACATGCCCCTCTTCTTTGTTGGTGGAGGTGGTTCAGGGACGGACCAATCTTCATGGTTTTTGGCAATCCTGCCCATCAAATCTTCTGCATCGTCCGGTGTTCTTTTCCTGAAAACACAACCAGCACAACTGTCCAAATAGGACCTGGATTCATCAGTTAGACCAGCATAGAATATATCGATTAATTCATTCTTAGGGATTTCATGTCCTGGTCTAGCCCGAATCAGACCGCAGTACCTCCCCCAAGCTTTAGGGAGGGACTCATCCTGCAACTGTTTAAAGTTATAAATTCTTTGTAAAGCAGCATGTTGCATGTGAGCAGGAAAGTACTTATCAACAAAAGAGTGAGATAAGTCCTGAGGACTCTTAATGGAACCGCATGGGAGTGAATTATACCATGCTTTAGCACCTTCCTTCAACGAGAAAGGAAGAAGCTTGGTCACATAAAAGTATCGTATCTTTTCATCTGTGGTAAACAGGCTACCCAACTCACCGAGTTTAGTCAGGTGTGCAATAGCATCATCATTTTCTCTGCCATAAAAGGGGTCAGATTTAACCATAGGTATAAGTGAAAGATCAACAGAGAAATCAAAATCAGGATCATCAATGCATATAGGAGATGTTGCAAATTCAGGATTAGGAACGGTTTTGTTCTTCAGAGAGTGTTTTTCAAATAGCTTCTTAATAGCTTCAGGGTCAGAGACGGAAAACTCTGTCAGTTCCCTGCATAAATCTTCATCTAGTATATAGTAATCATCATCAAGGAGACTCTCCTTGAGTTTACTCAAATCAGGATAATCATAAGTTTCACCAATAGGGTAGCGAGTAACAGGAAGTTCAATTCCAGACTTTTTAGCAGCAGCAGCAATTTGTTTCTCAAGAGCATAACCAAGCGAACTAATATCATCAAAAGTAGTAGAAGCATCATCAAGAGTATCGGACATAGTAATAGATTCAGTAGGAGCATCATGTGGTGGTGGTGAGGCAAACTTACTCATAACGGAAGGTGAATCAAGCGTAGCACTAGTGCTCAGAGCAGTACCTCTTCTTGTAGTGTATAGTAAGATCGGAACCTTGGGGTCTCCTTTCTTACCCATAGTGAATGAAGTGCAGCAGGTAGGATACCTCAAGTAGACTTGTAAATATTGCTATGCTCCCCGGCAACGGCGCCAGAAAACGGCAACGGCGCCAGCAGGTAGAATAACCCAATTTATTGATTCGACACACGGGGAGCCAAAGAGTATTTATAAGCTTTAATAGTTGAGTTGTCAATTCAACCGCACCTGAAATATACTTACTTGCAACAAAAGATACGTGGTAACAGTGATATGATAGTGATGATAGTAATAGTAAAAGTAAACAGTAAAAGTAAATAGCAAAAGGTAAATGGCAAAAGTAGCAACTAGTGACAAGCAGGGTTTAAAACACTGTAGGCTAGGGAGATGGATGGTTGGGCGCTGCATGGATGAGATAGATTCTAACTTGGGGCACGGCACACGGAAAACTAATGATCATCTAGGCAAATATCAAACATTAGGCATGTATCCCGTAGGTAGTTGTACGTGCTTGCAATAAGAACTTGCACAACATCTTTTGTCCTACCATCCCGCTACGAACGGGGCCAAAAGGAACTAATGGAGATTAAGGTGCTCCTGTCAAAGAGCACCGGAACAAAGCAATGAACTCAATGGATACATGTAATCCTCAAACTACGGACCATCCCCTTTGGTGTCCCAAGCTGTCACTTTTGGGATCGCCGGTTCTGAACCGTAACAGGTGCAAACAACTCATAGATAGGATCACGAACACAAATATACTCATACAAACACATATGGTTCAGATCTGAAATCATGGCACTCGGGCCCTAAGTGTCAAGCATTAAGAATAACAAGTTGAAGCAAAGATGATAAACACCATAGTAGATGATAGGCAACATGCCCCCAACGATCTGATAAACTATTACATGATCTAACTCATCCAATCCCTACCATCCCCTTCGCCTACAGCAGGGGAATTACTCACACATGGAGGGAGAAGTCATGGAGGGATGATGGAGTGGTGATGATGATGACGATGGCGACGATCTCCCCTCTCCGGAGGCCAATTCAGCCTCCAGATTAGCCCTCCCGAGGAAGAACAGAGGGTGGCGGCGGCTCCGCGATGGAAAACTGCGAAAGAACTTCTGATCTGGGGTTTCTGCGTCGGGAGTAAAAATACGAGGCGAAGTAGGGCACCAGGGGGTGTGGGCCCCACCCAGGCGACCCCCCGGCGCGGCCCAGGGGGGGCGCGCCCACAGGGCGCCTGGGCACCCCCTGGCCCCCCTCTGGCCCCACTTCTGGCTCCTGGTTCCTTCGGGTGCGTGGATTTTCTGTGATTTTTCGTGGACTTTTCTGAGATACTTAAAAATCCGTTTTCCTGCACACTAATAAACCATACAGGCAGCTCTGCTGAAAACAGCGTCAGTCCGGGTTAGTTTAGTCCAAATCATGCAAGAATGAGGCCAAAACAATATCAAAAGTGTTTGGAAAAGTAGATACGTTTGAGACGTATCAGTTCCCTCTTGGAGTCACTACCTACTACTTGTCAAAGCAATAAATAACAACGGAGAACATGCAAGAATTACTTACGAACATAAATATAAAAGAGGTGAATCAAATATATTACTGAAACACAATCTGAACATAATCTCATAATCCTTCGGATCCCAGCAAACTCATCATAGCAACAGCATAAGGATTACATATGTGCCTCGATCATGTAGGGCAGCTCACGAGGACTAATTAGTGAAGCACAAGAACGGGAGGAGAACGTCACATAGCTACTGGTCATGGACCCATGGTCCAAGGGAGACTACTCACAACTCATCCGGGAGGCGTCCATGGTGGTGGAGAAGCTCCCGGTGGTGATCCTCCCCTCCGGCAGGGTGCCGGGAAGAGTTCTCCTGGTGCTCCCAATCTTGGAAGCAGCGGCGGCGGCGGGACAGAGATGAGATCACGAAAAAGAGTTCCCGTCTCGAGGGTTTCGGGAGACGCTTTAAATATATGCCAAAGGGGGGCATCAGACGAGGCTCGGGGGGGCCAGGCGCCCCCCCGGCGCGGCCCAGGGGGGGCGCCACCAGGGCGCCTGGGGCCCTGGTGGCCCCCCTTCGGCTGTGCTTCGGGTGCCTGGTAGCTTCTGGAACGCTGATTTTTTATATAATTTTTCTGGATTTTTTCTGGCAGTTCTCGTAATGTAAAACCTGAAATACAAAAACAGCCGAAAACAGAAACTGGCACTGGGGTGCACTGAGTTAATAGGTTAGTCCAAATATGATCAAAAGTGTATGGAAGTGTATAAATAACATAGCAATATCACCCAAAAGAGGCATGGAGCAAGCAGAAATTATAGATACGTTTTGGACGTATCAACATCCCCAAGCTTAATTCCTGCTCGTCCTCGAGTAGGTAAATGATAACAAGAATAATTTCTGTGGTGACATGCTATTAACCATATAGGACTTTTTCATAGTCACATGACAAAAGCTTACTGAGACAATGAATCTATAGTAATTAAGTTGCCTCATGAGAAAATCACAAAGGACTGAAAGTTTTACAATATGATACTGAAACATCAAATAGATTTGTAATGAACATGGTGTGCAAATATGATAAAGTGATATCTCGCTTGCCCCCTTTAGTGAAGCAAAACATAAATGCAGGGGCACCTTCAAGGTTTAAGTGATGACTAGATACAATAATTTCAGAATAAACGATATCACAATCATGCAAAAGGCAATGCTACTTTGGGACAATGCACATTACACTCAGAATGACAATCATGCTCTCAGTAGTTGGTGCTTTAAAAGAAGGTGGAGACTCTCGAACCGTGGCTTTTGTTGGCAAGGTTGAAAACCCATAGTCGGAAACAAAGACAAAACATGTACCAGAGCTCTTGGTTTTAAAAACAGAGGTAACAATTATTTTTTTGATCATGCATGTTTCGTCAACGAATGCTAGCAGACAACTCAATCACTTCTTGAGATGGACAAGTTTCGATGAACGGCTCCCGAATGAGGACGATCACATCCTCTTAATCTCCTTTGTTTATCACTGCCAAAGTTTTCTGATTTCTCATGAACAAAGCGTGAAGGAGGGTTTGTTTGTTATATTAATTTTGAGCCGGGCGCACTCAATGCCAGTTCCTTCTCGTATTATGGGTTTGCACATTATATATGCAATCCCGGGGTGAAGCTTGTCCAACTTAAAAAGATCATGAATTAACTACTACTTCCTCATGAACTTACAACAGAGGCACAAAATAGGAATGCTTTTTTTCTTTGAATAATTTCGAGATGGTACATGCAGGTCTCTGTTAGGAATGGCAGGTAAATACCATGTAGGAAGGTATGGTGGACTCATATGGCATAACTGGATTAAAAGGATGTGGATGCACAAGCAGTCAGTCTGCTTAGTACAGGTGGAGGTTAGCAAAAGACTGGGAGCGACCAACTAAGAGAGCAATGACGGTCATAATCATGCAGAGCGACAAAGCAACATTGAATCAGGCATGGAAGTTATATCGCTACTCAGAAACAAAAGATCATCAAGGCTTGACAGACTTTCTTTACAGTCTTAAATATGCGTGAGCATACGCCAAGTCAATCAAAATAAATTCTAGAAGGAAGATATTACTAAACCATACCACATCATAGGCAAACAAATCATGTTGGTACTCCAATAACACATTGGGAACCCCCCGGCTATTTGAGACTAACCATAAGAAAACATGAACTACTAAGCGCCATTATGCACGTAGCATCTTTATCATAGACGTATCAACCAATGCAACGGAAGCAAACTCTCTTAATAATATAAGCATGATAACTAAAGAGAGTTCAAGCAACCAACTAAACAAAAGCTCTTTAAAAAGATAAGCATGAAAGTTAAGAGCTAAGCATGATAGTAGCTATTAAAAGACAAAGAACACACACAGCAAAGATAAACATGAAATTTCTATGTTATGTTCTAGGTAGAAGTGGAGCATGTTTCTCTCCCACATAAAGAAAGCTGAGTTCCGACTCGTTGTGAAAAGCTAAAAGAAAACTAAAAAGGAAAACTAAAAGCAAGACGCTCCAAGCATAGCACATAACACATGAAGTGATTAAAATATAGTGGAACGAAAGACGAACTGATAATGTTGATGGAGAAGGGGATGCACGGGGGCATCCCCAAGCTTAGACGCTTGAGTCTCCTTGAATATTTCTTGGGGGTGCACGGGGGAATCCCCAAGCTTGAGTGTTTGACACTCCTGAATCTTTTTATCATCTTCCCTCGCACACTTGAAAACTCCCTTCATACATAACTCATCATAATCTGATTAGCGAGGTTAGTACCCATAATAAAATATTTTTTCCTTGCTAGAAATAAATATATTCTTGAAGTTCTACTGTTTCTCAAGATTGCCAAAAGGTTTTTGCAAAGAAAAAGCAAGCTCTAGGTTTGCAAAATGAAGGAAAGGCAAAACATGACAGAATCTGTGAAAAACAGAACAGCAGGTAGTAAATGATTTTTCCGGGGCACTTCTGCAACTCTAATCAAAAAACTCAATACAGATGCACGAAAGACAATTATATAGAGCACGCTGTCGAAAACATTCAGACCAAAAAGATGATCTGGTGATTTTATATGAATTTTTCTATCCAAGGACAGAATCTGTTTCCTGGACAGCACGTCACAACTTTTGAACTTTCTTGCAATCAGAGGCTATACTTGGCACAAAATTGAAAAGCAAAGATACAATGATGATGCTACAGTAGTAACAACATCAAGAGACAACAAAAACAAAATAAAATTTATTCATTGGGTTGCCTCCCAAAAGTGCTTTCTTTTATGCCTTTAAGCTAGGCATAATGCATAGAGATCAAGTTTTATTAAGAGTAAAAGAATAGCTAGCCCGTATAACGGACTCAAAAGGTAACTTAATCTTCTTTCGAGGGAAGTGTTCCATCCCTTTATTGAGAGGAAACTGGAATTTTATATTACCCTCTTTCATGTCAATGATAGCACCAACGGTGCATAGAAAAGGACGTCCCAAAATAATTGGACACGAAGGTTCACATTCAATATCCATAATAGTAAAATCAACGGGAACATAGTTGTCATTGACAATGATAAGAACATCGTCGATCCTCCCCAAAGGTTTCTCTATGGAAGAATCAACGAGACAAACACCAAAAGAACAAGAATCAAAAGGTTTCAATTTAAGCATATCATATATTCTTTTGGGCATAACAGAGGTACTAGCACCAACATCACATAATGCATAGCAAGAGAAGTCATTCAACTTAATTTTTATCATAGGATCCCAACCATCTGCTAGCTTTCTAGGTATGGAGGCTTCTACTCTAAGTTTCTCCTCCCTAGCTTTGATAAGAGCATTAGTGATATTCTCTGTGAAGGCAAGGTTAATCGTGCTAGTGCGGGGATCTCTAGACATCTTGTGAAGGAAATCAATAACTTCGGTAAGAGTGCAATTATCAAAATCAAGGTCACTAGCATCAAGTAAAGTGGTAGTGGTGTCCTTTAGGTTCACTTGTTTGGTAGTTTCTATAGTCATAGCATCACCATTAATAGGTCCATCGGGACCAGGAGTACATTGGGTGCTAAGAGTTTGGATATCCTCAACAACTTGGATAGTAGCAACAGTGTGGTGAGTAGGAAGGCTCTTAATTCTATCTTCTTCCTCCCTTTCTCTAGCCCATCTCTCTTTAAGTTTAGCCATCATCCTAATATTTTCATTAATTTGCACTTGAATAGCATTCATAGGAGTGACCTTCCTCTCCTCAAGATGAGAAGTTTTAATTTTAAGCAATTCTACCTCATTGGCTAAATGGTCTACCTTCAAAGAGAGATCATCTAGTTTGTTTAGTTTCTCTTCTACACTCTTATTAAAGGCTTTTTGGGTAGTGATGAAATCTTTAAGCATAATCTCTAGTTCAGTAGTGGAGTTCTTGGTGCTAGGATAAGCATTGTTGTTCCCATAAGAATTAGAGGGGAACGGTCTAGGATTGCTACCAAAATTACTCCTATAAGCATTGTTGTTAAAATTGTTTCTAGAGATAAAGTTCACATCTACTTGTTCTTGAGCAATCAAAGAATTTAAAGGAACATCACGAGGATCAACAGAAGATTGCTTTGAAAGTAGAGACATAATTAAGTCAACTTTTTCATTTAGGGAGGAAATCTCCTCGACAGAGTTTACCTTCCTACCTGTTGGAGCGCGTTCGGTGTGCCATTGGGAATAGTTGGTCATCATCTCATCGAGAAGCTTTGTGGCAGCACCAAGTGTAGTTGACATAAAGGTTCCTCCCGTGGCCGAATCTAACAAGTTCTGCGAGGTAAAGTTCAAGCCTGCATAAAAAGTTTGGATAACCATCCAAGTAGTCAAACCATGAGTAGGGCAGTTCTTGATAAGAGATTTCATACGTTCCCAAGCTTGGGCAACGTGTTCATTATCCAATTGTTTAAAATTCATTATGTTACTTCTTAGTTGGATAATTTTAGCAGGTGGATAGTATTTTCCAATAAAAGCATCTTTGCACTTGTCCCATGAATCTATGCTGTTTCTAGGCAAAGACTGAAACCAAATTTTAGCTCCTCCTCTCAAGGAGAAAGGAAAAAGCTTAAGCTTAACAATATTACCATCTATTTCTTGGTACTTTTGCATATCACAAAGTTCAACAAAATTGTTCAAGTGTAAAGCAGCATCATCTCCAGCACCGGAGAATTGATCTTTCATGACTAAGTTCAGTAAAGCAGGTTTAATTTCATACGAAGGTGCTGAAGTGGCAGGTGTAGTGATAGGTGTGCAGAAAAAGTCATCGTTGTTGTGACTAGTGAAGTCACACAACTTGGTGTTCTCGGTGGAACCCATAGTAGCAAGCAAGCAAGATAACTATTTTTGTGATTTTCGATAAAAGATACTAAAGCAAAAACTGAAAGGTAAACTAACAAGACTAAAAGCAAAGGTAAAAGATAGTGTGCAACTCCCCTATCCTGAAGAGTGGAGTCCCCGGCAACGGCGCCAGAAATTGCTTTGCTAGGTGGCTTCTCGCCCCTCGTTGGTTACCCCAAGTGGAAGGTTTGAGATACAGTGTAGCAGAAGTTTTCCCTTGGCAATACCAAGGATCGATTTCCCTGAGACTCCCAGTTTCAACAAGAAGGTGTCAACTGCTAACGGCGCCAGATATTAGCAATCAACGTGGACCTGCACACAGATACAAATAACTTTGCTCCCAACGAGTACAGAGAGGTTGTCAATCCCTCCGGCCTTGTAGTTTACAAAGGATCAAACGCAAGTGATAATAGTGATAGGTATAATTGCAATAGTAAGTAAAAAGCGGAAAGTAAATAGCGGATGTGATCAATGATGGTAATATGGACCGGAGTCTCATGATGTTCACTAGTGATGTCTCTCTCCCAAAAGACAATACAACAGCTATGTGAGGTAAACGAATTATAGCTGGGCAATTGACAGGACCATGTGCGCAAACCAATGCTGACTAAGTTGCAAGAAAGGTAGAGGTTCAAAGCATGGGCGGTACGCCGAGGTAAGTAGACCGAAACCCATCTGCATCTACTACTAATCATCCACCTTGAGATATCTATCCAGAACATCTCGCTGGTATTAAGTTGCGAGTCCCACCCATAGTGTAAACTCAAAGCAACAGACAACTGCATTAAAAGAACTTTGCGTAAAGTAAACAATCCTTGCACCCGCGGGCACAAGCGCCGTTGTTTTCCCCCTTGTGGCAACAGCACATCCCCTAGACTCATGTTTCTGTCACTCAAGCTAGTCATCGAGGGGCATGAACCCACAATCAAGCATAACGTTCCCTCTTGGAGTCACTACCTACTACTTGGCCAAAGCAATAAATAACAACGGAGAACATGAAAGATATACTTACGAACATAAATATAAAAGAGGTGAATCAAATATATTACTCAAACACAATCTGAACATAATCTCATAATCCATCGGATCCCAGCAAACTCATCATAGCAACAGCATAAGGATTACATATGTGCCTCGATCATGTAGGGCAGCTCACGAGGACTAATTAGTGAAGCACAAGAACGGGAGGAGAACATCACATAGCTACTGGTCATGGACCCATGGTCCAAGGGAGACTACTCACAACTCATCCGGGAGGCATCCATGGTGGTGGAGAAGCTCCCGGTGGTGATCCTCCCCTCCGGCAGGGTGCCGGGAAGAGTTCTCCTGGTGCTCCCGATCTTGGAAGCGGCGGCGGCGGCGGAACAGAGATGAGATCGCGAAAAAGAGTTCCCGTCTCGAGGGTTTCAGGAGACGCTTTAAATATATGCCAAAGGGGGGCATCAGACGAGGCTCGGGGGGCCCAGGCGCCCCCCCGGCGCGGCCCAGGGGGGCGCGCCACCAGGGCGCCTGGGGCCCTGGTGGCCCCCCTCCGGCTGTGCTTCGGGTGCCTGGTAGCTTCTGGAACGCTGATTTTTTATATAATTTTTCTGGATTTTTTCTGGCAGTTCTCGTAATGTGAAAACCTGAATTCCAAAAACAGCCGAAAACAGAAACTGGCACTGGGGTGCACTGATTTAATAGGTTAGTCCAAATATGATCAAAAGTGTATGGAAGTGTATAAATAACATAGCAATATCACCCAAAAGAGGCATGGAGCAAGCAGAAATTATAGATACGTTTTGGACGTATCAGCGCGGCCAACCTCCTGGCCGCGCCAGGGGGGCGCCTAGGCCCCCCAGGTCTCCGCTGATGCCCCCCTTTGGCATATATTTAACACGCATCCCGAAACCCTCGAGGACGGAACCCTTTTTCGCGATCTCATCTCTGTTCCGCCGCCGCCGCGCTTCCAAGATCGGGAGCACCAGGAGAACTCTTCCCGGCACCCTGCCGGAGGGGAGGATCACCACCGGGAGCCTCTCCACCACCATGGACGCCTCCCGGATGAGTTCTGAGTAGTCTCCCTCGGTCCATGGGTCCAAGACCAGTGGCTATGTGATGTTCTCCTCCTCTTCTTGTGCTTCACTAATTAGACCTCGTGAGCTGCCCTACATGATCGAGGCACATATGTAATCCTTATGCTGTTGCTACGTTGAGTTTGCTGGGATCCGATGGATTGTGAGATTATGTTCAGATTGTGTTTGAGTAATATATTTGATTTACCTCTTTTATATTTATGTTCGTAAGTAATTCTTGCATGTTCTCCGTTGCTATTTATTGCTTTGTCCAAGTAGTAGGTAGTGACTCCAAGAGGGAACGTTATGCTCGATTATGGGTTCATGCCCCTCGATGACTAGTTTGAGTGACAGAAACATGAGTCTAGGGGATGTGCTGTTGCCACAAGGGGGAAAACAACGGTGCTTGTACTCGCGGGTGCAAGGATTGTTTACTTTACGCAAAGTTCTTTTAATGCAGTTGTCTGTTGCTTTGAGTTTACACTATGGGTGGGACTCGCAACTTAATACCAGCGAGATGTTCTGGATAGATATCTCAAGGTGGATGATTAGTAGTAGATGCAGATGGATTTCGGTCTACTTTCCTTGGCGTACCGCCCATGCTTTGAACCTCTACCTTTCTTGCAACATAGTTAGCATTGGTTTGCGCACATAATTCTGTCAATTGCCCAGCTGTAATTCGTTTACCTCACATAGATGTTTTATCGTCTTTTGGGAGAGAGACATCACTAGTGAACATCATGGGACCCGGTCCATATTACCATCACTGATCACATCCGCTATTTACTTTCTGCTTTTACATACTAGTTACAGTTTTACCTATCACTATTATCTCTTGCGTTTGACCCTTTGTAAACGACAAGGCCGGAGGGATTGACAACCTCTCTGTACTCGTTGGGAGCAAAGTTATTTGTATCTATGTGCAGGTCCAGTTGATTGCTAATATCTGGCGCCGTTAGCAGTTGACACCTTCTTGTTGAAACTAGAAGTCTCAGGGGAAATCGATCCTTGGTATCTTTGCCAAGGGAAAACTACCGCTACACTGCATCTCAAACCTTCCACTTGGGGTAACCAACGAGGGGCGAGAAGCCATCAAGCAAAGTTTTCTGGCGCCGTTGCCGGGTACTCCACTCTTCAAGCTAGGGGAGTTGCACGCTATCTTTTACCTTTGCTTTTAGTCTTGTTACTTTACCTTTCAGTTTTTGCTTTAGTATCTTTTATCGAAAATCACAAAAATAGTTATCTTGCTTGCTTGCTGCTATGGGTTCCACCGAGAACACCAAGTTGTGTGACTTCACTAGTCACAACAACGATGACTTTATCTGCACGCCTATCACTACACCTGCCACTTCAGCACCTTCGTATGAAATTAAACCTGCTTTACTGAACCTAGTTATGAAAGATCAATTCTCCGGTGCTGGAGATGATGCTGCTTTACACTTAAACAATTTTGTTGAACCCTGTGATATGCAAAAGTACCGAGAAGTAGACAGTGATATTGTTAAGCTTAAGCTTTTTCCTTTCTCCTTGAGAGGAGGAGCTAAAATTTGGTTTCAATCTTTGCCTAGAAATAGCATAGATTCATGGGACAAGTGCAAAGATGCTTTTATTGGAAAATACTATCCACCTGCTAAAATTATCCAACTAAGAAGTAACATAATGAATTTTAAACAATTGGATAATGAACACGTTGCCCAAGCTTGGGAACGTATGAAATCTCTTGTCAAGAACTGCCCTACTCATGGTTTGACTACTTGGATGGTTATCCAAACTTTTTATGCAGGCTTGAACTTTACCTCGCGGAACTTGTTAGATTCGGCCGCGGGAGGAACCTTTATGTCAACTACACTTCGTGCTGCCACAAAGCTTCTCGATGAGATGATGACCAATTATTCCCAAAGGCACACCGAACGCGCTCCAACAGGTAGGAAGGTAAACTCTGTCGAGGAGATTTCCTCCCTGAATGAAAAAGTTGACTTGATAATGTCTCTACTTTCGAAGCAATCTTCTGTTGATCCTCGTGATGTTCCCTTAAATTCTTTGATTGCTCAAGAACAAGTAGATGTGAACTTTATCTCTAGAAACAATTTTAATAACAATGCTTATAGGAGTAATTTTGGTAGCAATCCTAGACCGTTCCCCTCTAATTCTTATGGGAACAGCAATGCTTATCCTAGCACCAAGAACTCCACTACTGAACTAGAGATTATGCTTAAAGATTTCATCACTACCCAAAAAGCCTTTAATAAGAGTGTAGAAGAAAAATTAAACAAACTAGATGATCTCTCTTCAAAGGTAGACAATTTAGCCCATGAGATAGAATTGCTTAAAATTAGAACTTCTCCTCTTGAGGAGAGGAAGGTCACTCCTATGAATGCTATTCAAGTGCAAATTAATGAAAACATTAGGATGTTGGCTAAACTTAAAGAGAGATGGGCTAGAGAAAGGGAGGAAGAAGATAGAATTAAGAACCTTCCTACCCACCACACTGTTGCTACTATCCAAGTTGTTGAGGATATCCAAACTCTTAGCACCCAATGCACTCCTGGTCCCATTGGACCTATTAATGGTGATGCTATGACCATAGAAACTACCAAACAAGTGAACCTAAAGGACACCACTACCACTTTACTTGATAGTAGTGACCTTGATTTTGATAATTGCACTCTTACCGAAGTTATTGATTTCCTTCACAAGATGTCTAGAGATCCCCGCACTAGCACGCTTAACCTTGCCTTCACGGAGCATATCACTAATGCTCTTATCAAAGCTAGGGAGGAGAAACTTAGAGTAGAAGCATCCATACCTAGAAAGCTAGAAGATGGTTGGGATCCTATGATTAAAATTAAGTTGAATAACTTCTCTTGGTATGCTTTATGTGATGTTGGAGCTAGTACCTCTGTTATGCCCAAAAGAATATATGATATGCTTAAATTCAAACCTTTTGATTCTTGTTCTTTTGGTGTTCGTCTCGTTGATTCTTCCATAAAGAAACCTTTGGGGAGGATCGACGATGTTCTTATCATTGTCAATGACAATTACGTTCCCGTTGATTTTACTATTATGGATATTGAATGTGAACCTTCTTGTCCAATTATTTTGGGACGTCCTTTTCTACGCACCGTTGGTGCTATCATTGACATGAAAGAGGGGAATATAAAATTCCAATTTCCTCTTAAGAAAGGGATGGAACACTTCCCTAGAAAGAAGATTAAGTTACCTTTTGAGTCCGTTATACGGGCTAGCTATTCTTTTACTCTTGATAAAACTTGATCTTTTTGCATTATGCCTAGCTTAAAGGCATAAAAGAAAGCGCTTTTGGGAGACAGCCCACAATGAATAAAATTTTATTTTGCTTTTGTTGTGTCTTGATGTTGTTACTACAGTAGCATCATCATTGTATCTTTGCTTTTCAACTTTGTGCCAAGTATAGCCTCTGATTGCAAGAAAGTTCAAAAGTTGTGACGTGCTGTCCAGGAAACAGATTCTGTCCTTGGATAGAAAAATTCGTATAAAATCACCAGTTCATCTTTTTGGTCTGAATTTTTTCGACAGCGTGCTCTATACAATTGTCTTTCAGGCGACTGTTCTGAGTTTTTTTATTAGAGTTGCAGAAGTGCCCCGAAAAAATCATTTACTACCTGATGTTCTGTTTTTCACAGATTCTGTCCTGTTTTGCCTTTCCTTCATTTTGCAAACCTTGAGCTTGCTTTTTCTTTGCAAAAACCTTTTGGCAATCTTGAGAAACAGTAGACATTCAATAATATCCTAATTTCCAGCAAGGAACAATTATATTATTATGGGTACTAACCTCGCTAATCAGATTATGACGAGTTATGTATGAAGGGAGTTTTCAAGTGTGCGAGGGAAGATGATAAAAAGATTCAGGAGTGTCAAGCGCTCAAGCTTGGGGATTCCCCCATGCACCCCCAAGAAATATTCAAGGAGACTCAAGCGTCTAAGCTTGGGGATGCCCCCGTGCATCCCCTTCTCCATCAACATTATCAGTTCGTCTTTCATTCCACTATATTTTTATCACTTCATGTGTTATGTGCTATGCTTGGAGCGTCTTGCTTTTAGTTTTCCTTTTTCATTTTCGTTAGCTTTGCTTGCTTTTCATAACGAGTTGGAACTCAGCTTTCTGTGTGTGGGAGAGAAACACGCTCCACTTCAACCTAGAACATAACATAGAATTTTCATGTCTATCTTTGCTGTGTGTGTTCTTGGTCTTTCAATAGCTACTGTCATGCTTAGCTCTTAGTTTTCATGCTTATCTTTTTAAAGAGCTTTTGTTTAGTTGGTCGCTTGAACTCTCTTTATTTATCATGCTTATCTTGTTAAGAGAGTTTGCTTCTGTTGCATTGGTTGATATGTCTGTGATAAAAATGCTACGTTCATAATGGTGCTTAGTAGTTCATGTTTTCTTATGGTTAGTCTCAAATAGCTGAGGGGTTCCCAATGTGTTATTGGAGTACCAACATGATTTGTTTGCCTATGATGTGGTATGGTTTAGTAATATCTTCCTTCAAGAATTTATTTTGATTGACTTGGCGTATGCTCGCGCATATTTAAGACTGTAAAGAAAGTCTGTCAAGCCTTGATGATCTTTTATTTCTGAGTAGCGATATAACTTCCATGCCTGATTCAATGTTGCTTTGTCGCTCTGCATGATTATGACCGTCATTGCTCTCTTAGTTGGTCGCTCCCAGTCTTTTGCTAACCTCCACCTGTACTAAGCGGACTGACTGCTTGTGCATCCAAAATCCTTTAAACCAGTTATGCCATATGAGTCCACCATACCTTCCTATACATGGTATTTACCTGCCATTCCTAACGAAGACTTTCATGTACCATCTCGAAATTATTCAAAAAAATGCATTTCTGTTTTGTGTCTCTGTTTTAGTTCATGAGGAAGTAGTAGTTAATTCATGATCTTTTTAAGTTGGACAAGGTTCACCCCGGGATTGCATGTCTAATGTGCAAGCCCATAATACGAGAAGGAACTGGCATTGAGTGCGCCTGGCTCATTAAAAAATAATATAAACAAACAAACCCTCCTTCACGCTTTGCTCATGAGAAATCAGAAAACTTTGGCAGTGATAAACAAAGGAGATTAAGAGGATGTGATCGTCCTCATTCGGGAGCCGTTCCTCGAAACTTGTCCATCTCAAGAAGTGATTGAGTTATCTGCTAGCATTCGTTGACGAAACATGCATAATCTAAAAAAGATTATTACTTCTGTTTTTAAAACCAAGAGCTCTGGTACATGCTTTGTCTTTGTTTCCGACCACGGGTTTTCAACCTTGCCAACAAAAGCCACGGTTCGAGAGTCTCCGCCTTCTTTAAGCACCAACTACTGAGAGCATGATTGTCATTCTGAGTGTAATGTGCATTGTCCCAAAGTACCATTGTCTTTTGCATGATTATGATATCATTTATTCTGAAATCATTGTATCCAGTCATCACTTAAACCTTGGAGGTGCCCCTGCATTTATGTTTTGCTTCACTAAAGGGGGAAAGCGAGATATCACTTTATCATATTTGCACACCATGCTCATTACAAATCTATTTGATGTTTCAGTATCATGTTGTAAAACTTTCAGTTCTTTGTGATTTTCTCATGAGGCAACTTAATTACTACAGATTCATTGTCTCGGTTAGCTTTTGTCATGTGACTATGAAAAATCCTTATACGGTTAATAACATGTCACCACAGAAACTATACTTGTTATCATTTACCTACTCGAGGACGAGCAGGAATTAAGCTTGGGGATGTTGATACGTCCAAAACGTATCTATAATTTCTGCTTGCTCCATGCCTCTTTTGTGTGATATTGCTATGTTATTTATACACTTCCATACACTTTTGATCATATTTGGACTAACCTATTAACTTAGTGCACCCCAGTGCCAGTTTCTGTTTTCTGCTGTTTTTGTATTTCAGGTTTTCCCATCACGTAAACTGCCAGAAAAATCCCGGAAAAATTATATAAAAAATCAGCGTTCCGGAAGCTTCCACACGGCCGAACTAGGGCCGGAGGGGGGCCACCAGGGCTCCAGGCGCCCTGGTGGCGCGGCCCCCCTCCTGGCCGCGCCGGGGGGGGCGCCTGGGCCCCCCAGGTCTCCTCTGATGCCCCCCTTTGGCATATATTTAACACGCGTCCCGAAACCCTCGAGGACGGAACCCTTTTTCGCGATCTCATCTTTGTTCCGCCGCCGCCGCGCTTCCAGGATCGGGAGCACCAGGAGAACTCTTCCTGGCACCCTGCCGGAGGGGAGGATCACCACCGGGAGCCTCTCCACCACCATGGACGCCTCCCGGATGAGTTGTGAGTAGTCTCCCTTGGACCATGGGTCCATGACCAGTAGCTATGTGATGTTCTCCTCCCCTTCTTGTGCTTCACTAATTAGATCTCGTGAGCTGCCCTACATGATCGAGGCACATATGTAATCCTTATGCTGTTGCTATGTTGAGTTTGCTGGGATCCGATGGATTGTGAGATTATGTTCAGATTGTGTTTGAGTAATATATTTGATTTACCTCTTTTATATTTATGTTCGTAAGTAATTCTTGCATGTTCTCCATTGCTATTTATTGCTTTGGCCAAGTAGTAGGTAGTGACTCCAAGAGGGAATGTTATGCTCGATTGTGGGTTCATGCCCCTCGATGACTAGTTTGAGTGACAGAAACATGAGTCTAGGGGATGTGCTGTTGCCACAAGGGGGAAAACAACGGTGCTTGTACTCGCGGGTGCAAGGATTGTTTACTTTACGCAAAGTTCTTTTAATGCAGTTGTCTGTTGCTTTGAGTTTACACTATGGGTGGGACTCGCAACTTAATACCAGCGAGATGTTCTGGATAGATATCTCAAGGTGGATGATTAGTAGTAGATGCAGATGGATTTCGGTCTACTTGCCTTGGCGTACCGCCCATGCTTTGAACCTCTACCTTTCTTGCAACATAGTTAGCATTGGTTTGCGCACATAATTCTGTCAATTGCCCAGCTGTAATTCGTTTACCTCACATAGCTGTTTTATCGTCTTTTGGGAGAGAGACATCACTAGTGAACATCATGGGACCCCGGTCCATATTACCATCACTGATCACATCCGCTATTTACTTTCTGCTTTTACATACTAGTTACAGTTTTACCTATCACTATTATCTCTTGCGTTTGACCCTTTGTAAACGACAAGGCCGGAGGGATTGACAACCTCTCTGTACTCGTTGGGAGCAAAGTTATTTGTATCTGTGTGCAGGTCCTGTTGATTGCTAATATCTGGCACCGTTATCTCCATCTTGTTGAAACTAGGAGTCTCAGGGGAAATCGATCCTTGGTATCTTTGCCAAGGGAAAACTACCGCTACACTGCATCTCAAACCTTCCACTTGGGGTAACCAACGAGGGGCGAGAAGCCATCACTAAGCAAAATAAGAAGCATAATAAGATAAACATCACATGCAATAAAAATATGTGACATGATATGGCCATCATCATCTTGTGCTTTTGATCTCCATCTCCAAAGCATTGTCGTGATCTCCATCGTCACCCGCTTGACACCATGATCTTCATCGTAGCGTCGTGGTCGTCTCGCCAACAATTGCTACTACAACTATTGCTAACTCATAGTGATAAAGTAAAGCAATCGCATTGCTTTCGCAATTCATACAATAAATAGACAACCATAAGGCTCCTGCCGGTTGCCGATAATTTACAAAACATGATCATCTCATACAATACCGTATAACTCATCACGTCTTGACCATATCACATCAAAACATGCCTTGTAAAAACAAGTTAGACGTCCTCTACTTTGTTGTTGCAAGTTTTACGTGGCTGCTATGGGCTTAGCAAGAACCGTTCTTACCTACGCATCAAAACCACAACGATTTTTCTTCAATTGTGATGTTTTAACCTTCACAAGGACCGGGCGTAGTCACACTCGATTCAACTAAAGTTGGAGAAACAGACACCCACTAGCCACCTTTGTGCGAAGCACGACGATAGAACCAGTCTCATGAACGTGGTCATGTAATGTCGGTCTGGGCCGCCTCATCCAACAATACCGCTGAATCAAAGTATGACATGCTGGTAAGCAGTATGACTATTATCGTCCACAAGCCATTGTGTTCTACTCGTGCATATCATCTACGCATAGACCTGGCTCATGATGCCACTGTTGGGGAACATAGTATTCAAAAAAGTTCCTACGATCATGCAAGATCTATCTAGGAGAAGCATAGCAACGAGCGGGAAGAGTGTGTTCACGTACGCTTATAGACCGAAAGCGGAAGCATTTAGTAATTAAGGCGGTTGATGTAGTCGAACGTCTTCGCGATCCAACCGATCAAGTACCGAACGCACGGCACCTCCACGATCTGCACACGTTCAGCTCGGTGACGTCCCTCGAACTCTTGACCCCGTTGAAGCCGAGGGAGAGTTTCCTCAGCACGACGGCATGGTGATGGTGTTGATGAAGTTACCGACGCAGGGCTTCGCCTAAGCGCGGCGAAAATATGACCAAGATGTGTAACTGTGGAGGGGGGCACCGCACACGGCTAAGAAATCAACTTGTGTGTCTTTGGGGTGCCCCTCCCCACGTATATAAAGAAGGGAGGGAGGAGGAGGCCGTTCTAGGAGGGGCACGCCAAGGGAGGAGGATTCCTACTCCTAGTAGGAGGAGGATTCCTACTCCTAGTAGGAGTAGGTTTCCTCCTTTCCTAGTCCTACTAGGAAAAGGGAGGAAAGAGGAGGAGGAGAGAAGGAAGGAGGGGGCCGGCCCCCCAAGCCCTAAACCAAATCGGTTTGGGCCTAGGGGGTACGCCCCACATCTTGCTTGCTGCCCTCTTTCTCCACTAGGGCCCAATAAGGCCCATAGACTCCCCTGGGGGTTCCGGTAACCTCCTGGTACTCCAAAAAAATACCCGATACACTTCGGAACTTTCCCAGTGTCCGAATATAACCTTCCAATATATCAATCTTTATGTCTAGACCATTTCGAGACTCCTCGTCATATCCGTGATCTCATCTGGGACTCCGAACAACCTTCGGTACATCACATAAACCCATAATACAGATCGCCATCGTACGTTAAGCGTGCGGACCCTACGGGTTCGAGAACTATGCAGACATGACCGAGACACCTCTCCGGTCAATAACCAATAGCGGAACCTGGATGCTCATATTGGCTCCTACATATTCTACGAAGATATTTATCGGTCAAACCGCACAACAACATACGTTGTTCCCTTTTGTCATCGGTATGTTACTTGCCCGAGATTCGATCGTCGGTATCCCCATACCTCGTTCAATCTCGTTACCGGCAAGTCTCTTTACTCATTTCATAATACATCATCTCGTGGCTAAATCATTAGCCGTTCGCTTGCAAGGCTTATTACGATGTGTATTACCGAGAGGGCCCAGAGATACCTCTCCGACACTCGGAGTGAAAAATCCTAATCTTGATCTATGCCAACACCACAAACACTTTCAGAAACATCTTTAGAGCATATTTATAATCACCCAGTTACGTTGTGACGTTTGATAGCACACAAGGTGTTCCTATGGTATTCGGGAGTTGCATAATCTCATAGTCAGAGGAACATGTATAAGTCATGAAGAAAGCAATAGCAGTAAAACTAAACGATCATAGTGCTAAGCTAACGGATGGGTATTGTCCATCAATCATTCTCCTAATGATGTGATCTCGTTCATCAAATGACAACACATGTCTATGGTTAGGAAACATAACCATCTTTGATTAACGAGCTAGTCTAGTAGAGGCATACTAGGGACACTCTGTTTTGTCTATGTATCCACACATGTATCAAGTTTCCGGTTAATACAATTCTAGCATGAATAAAAGAAATTTATCATGATATATAAGGAAATATAAATAACAACTTTATTATTGCCTCTAGGGCATATTTCCTTCACATCATCATTAGCTTCTTATCTAGTTGGTGTAGGCACCATGGGAACGGTTTTCTCTGAGGTGCTACTCTCCAATTTGAGAGAAGGTAGAATTTCCTCATCAATTTCTACTTTCCTCCCACTCACTTTTTTCGAGAGAAACTCCTTCTCTAGAATGGACACATTCTTAGCAACAATGATCTTGCCTTCAGATCTGTGGTAGAAGGTGTACCCAATAGTTTCTTTAGGGTATCCTATGAAGACGCACTTCTCCGATTTGGGTTCGAGCTTATCAGGCTAAAGCCTTTTGACATAAGTGTCCCATCCCCAAATTTAAGAAACGAAAACTTTGGTTTTTTGCTAAACCATAGTTCATACAAACCATAGTTCATATGGTGTTGTCTCAACGGATTTAGACCGTGCCCTATTTAACGTGAATGCGGTTGTCTCTAATGTATAACCCAAATTGATAAAGGCAAATTGGTAAGAGTAATCATAGAACACACCATATCTAATAGAGTACGGTTACGACGTTCGGACACACCATTATGTTGTGGTCTTCCAGGTGGCGTGAGTTGTGAAACTATTCCACGTTGTTTTAAATGAAGGCCAAACTCGTAACTCAAATATTCGCCTCTGCGATCAGATCGTAGAAACTTTATTTTCTTGTTACGATGATTCTCCACTTCACTCTGAAATTCTTTAACTTTTCAAATGATTCAAACTTGTGTTTCATCAAGTAGATATACCCATACCTACTTAAATCACATGTGAAGGTGAGAAAATAACGATACCCTCCACGTGCTTCAACACTCATTGCACCGCATACATCGATATGTATTATTTCCAATAAGTCATTAGCTCGCTCCATTGTCCCGGAGAATGAAGTTTTAGTCATCTTGCCCATGAGGCATGGTTCGCAAGTATCAAATGATTCATAATCAAGTGATTCCAAAAGTCCATCTGCATGGAGTTTCTTCATGCGCTTTACACCAATATGACCTAAATTGTAGTGCCACAAGTATGTTGCACTATCATTATCAACTTTGCATATTTTGGCATCAATATTATGAATATGTGTATCACTACGATCAAGATTCAATAAGAATAGACCATTCCTCAAGGGTGCATGACCATAAAAGATATTACTCATATAAATAGACCAACCATTATTCTCTGACTTAAATGAATAACCATATCGCATTAAACAAGATCCAAATATAATGTTCATGCTCAACGCTCGCACGAAATAATAAATATTGATGTCTAAAACTAATCTCTAAGGTAGATGTAGAGGTAGCGTGCCTACGGCGATCACATCGACCTTGGAACCATTCCCGACACGCATCGTCACCTTGTCCTTAGCCAATCTTTCTTTTATTCCGCAGCTCCTGTTTCGAGTTACAAATATGAGCAACCGAACCAGTATCAAATACCCAGGCGCTACTACGAGCATTTGCAAGGAACACATCAATAACATGTATATCAAATACACCTTTGTTGACTTTGCCATCCTTCTTATCTGCCAAATACCTGGGGTAGTTCCGCTTCTAGTGACCACTTCATTTATAGTAGAAGCACTCAGTTTCAGGCTTAGGTCCAGCTTTGTGTTTCTTCACGGGAGCGGCAACTTGTTTGCCGGTCTTCTTGAAGTTCCCTTTCTTTCCTCTTCCCTTTTTCTTGAAACTAGTGGTCTTGTTAACCATCAACACCTGATGCTCCTTCTTGATTTCTACCTCCACAGATTTCAGCATGGCGAAGAGCTCGGGAATTATTTTCGCCATCCCTTGCATGTTATAGTTCATCGGGAAGCCTTTGTAGCTTGGTGGCAGTGATTGAAGAACTCGGTCAATAACACTCTCAACTGGAAGATCAATTCCTAGCTGAGTCAAGTGGTTATGATACCCAGACATTTGGAGTATGTGTTCACTAACAGAACTATTATCCTCCATCTTGCAGCTATAGAACTTGTTGGAGACTTCATATCTCTCAACCCGGGCATTAGCTTGAAATATCAACTTTAGCTGTTGGAACATCTCATATGCTCCATGATGTTCAAAACATCTTTGAAGTCCCGGTTCTAAGTCGTAAAGCATGGCACACTGAAATATAGAGTAGTCATCAGATCGAGTCTGCCAGACGTTCATATCATCTGAAGTAGCTCCTGTAGCAGGTGTGTCACCTAGCGGTGCATCAAGGACATAATTCTTCTGTGCAGCAATGAGGATAATCCTCAAGTTACGGACCCATCCCGTGTAGTTGCTACCATCATCTTTCAACTTAGCTTTCTCTAGGAACGCATTAAAATTCAGGGGAACGGTAGCACAGGCCATTGATCTACAACATAGATATGCAAAACTATTAAGACTAAGTTCATGACAAATTAAGTTCAATGAATCAAATTACTAATGAACTCCCACTTAAATTAACATCCCTCAAGTTATCTAAGTGATACATTAACCAAATCAACTAACCCATGTCCGATCATCACGTGAGATGGGGTAGTCATCAATGGTGAACATCTCTATGTTGATCATATCTACTATATAACTCACGTTCGACCTTTCAGTATCCTGTGTTCCGAGACCATGTCTGTACATGCTAGGCTCATCAAGTTTAACCCAAGTATTACGCGTGTCTAAATCTGGCTTACACCCGTTGTATGTGAACATAGAGTCTATCACACCCGATCGTCACGAGGTGCTTCGAAACGATGAACTTTAGGAACGGTGCATACTCGGGGAGAACAATTTTATCTTGAAATTTAGTGAAGGGATCATCTTATAATGCTATCGCCGTTCTAAGAAAAATAAGATGCATAAAGGATAAATATCACATGCAATCAAAATATGTGACATGATATGGCCATCATCATCTTGTGCTTTTGATCTCTATCTCCAAAGCATCGTCATGATCTCCATCGTCACCAACTCGACACCTTGATCTCCATCGTTGCGTTAGGGTCGTCTCGCCAACTATTGCTTCTACAACTATTGCTACCGCATATCGATAAAGTAAAGCAATTCCATGGCTCTTGCATTTCATACAATAATTAAGAGACAACCCTAAGGCTCTTGCCGGTTTTCGATATTACAAAACATGATCATCTCATACAACAACGTATATCACATCACGTCTTGACCATATCACATCACAACATGCCCTGCAAAAAAAGTTAGATGTTCTCTACTTTATTGTTGCAAGTTTTGCGTGGCTACTACAGGCTACTAGCAAGAACCGTTCTTACCTACGGCAAAAACCACAACGGTGATTTATCAAGTTTGTTGTTTTAACCTTCTTCAATGACTGGTCGTAGTCAAATTTGATTCAACTAAATTAGGAGAAACCAACACCCGCCAACCACCTTTATGTAAAACAAGTTGCATGTCTGTCGGTGGAACCAGTCTCATGTACGTGGACATGTAAGGTTGGTCCGGGCCGCTTCATATTACAATACTGCCGAATCAAAATAAGACGTTGGTGGTAGGAAGTATGACCATCACCGCCCACAACTCTTTGTGTTCTACTCGTGCATATCGTCTATGCATAGACCTGGCTCATGATGCCAGGTAACGTTGCATGGAAAACAAACAAAAATCTACCCACACGCAAGATCTATCCATTGATATGCATAGCAACGAGAGGTGAGAGTGTGTCTACGTACCCTCGTAGACCGTAAGCGGAAGCGTTCATTAACACGGTTGATGTAGTCGAACTTCTTCGCGATCCAACCGATCAAGTACCGAACGTACGGCACATCTGGGTTCAGCACACGTTCGGTGACGTCCTAGCCTTCTTGATCCAGCAAGAAGGGTGAAGCAGTGGATGAGTTCCGGCAGCACGACTGCGGGCTGACAGTGGTGGTCATACTATCTCCCCAGGGCTTCGCCTAAGCACTACAAAAATATGGTCGAGGGACGAAACTTTGGAGAGGGGCGCCGCACACGGCTAGGAGATTGTCGTGGGTCTTGTGCGGCGCCCACTCCCACATATATACAGGTGGGGGAGAGGGGAGGCAGCCATGAGGTGCCCCAAGGGTGGATGAATCACCCTTGGGCTCCTGCCCTTGCCCCCCTTTCCTTGTTTGTGCGCGCGAGGAAGGCAGGGGGAGGTGCCCCCCTTTCCTTTCTCTCATGAGGAGGGAAAGGCAGGAGGGGCCAACCTTCCCCCTTTCCTTCCTGTAGGGCCGGCGGCCAGGCAGAGGGGCGCATCAGCCCTTGTGGGCTGGTGTGTCCCCCTCCCCCTTTGGCCCATTAAGCCCATATAGCCTCCCGGGGCTTCGCGGAACCCCTTCCGGTGATCTGATGACTACCCGATGCCTCCCAAAACTCTTCTGTTATCCAAATATCATCGTCCTATATATCGATCTTTACCTCCGGACCATTCTGGAGCTCCTCGTCCTGTCTGTGATCTTATCCGGGACTCCGAACAACATTCAGTCACCAAATCATATAGCTGATATAACACTATATCATCAACAAACGTTAAGCGTGCGGACCCTACGGGTTCGAGAACTTAGACATGACCGAGACACTTCTCCGGTCAATAACCAATAGCGGAACCTGGATGCCCATATTGGTTCCTACATATTCTACGAAGATCTTTATCGGTCGAAATGTTATGATAACATATGTAATTCCCTTTGTATGTCGGTATGTTACTTGCCCGAGATTCGATCGTCGGTATCTCCATACGTAGTTCAATCTCGTTAACGACAAGTCTCTTTACTTGTTCTGTAATACATCATCTCGTAACTAACTCCTTAGTCATTTTTCTTGCAAGCTTCTTGTGATCTGTATTACCGAGAGGGCCCATAGACACCTATCTGATACACGGAGTAACAAATCCTAATCTCGATCCATGCAAACTCAACAGATACCTTCGACGATACGTGTAGAGCATCTTTATGATCACCCAGTTACATTATGATGTTTGATAGCACACAAGGTATTCCTTTGGTATCCGGGAGTTGCATGATCTCATAGTCGAAGGAATATGTATTTGACATTAAGAAAGCAATAGCAATAAACTGAACGATCATATATTAAGCTAACAGATGGGTCTTATCCATCACATCATTCTCCTAATGATGTGATCTCGTTATCAAGTGACAACACATGTCTATTGTTAGGAAACCATAACCATCTTCGATCAACGAGCTAGTCTAGTAGAGGCTTAATAGGGACACGGTATTTGTTTATGTATCTACACATGTATTTAAGTTTCCGATCAATACAATTCTAGCATGAATAATAAACCTTTATCATGAATAAGGAAATACAAAATAACAACTTTATTATTGCCTCTAGGGCATATTTCCTTCAGAAATCTGGTCCCTTTCGGTGACCATATCTCTATTTTTTTTGGAAAACTTCCGATCTATTCATCTTCAATCATGACAATACAACGAACACCAGAAATAATAAAAAATTACATCCAAATTTGTAGACCATCTAGCGACGACTACAAGCATCGAAGCAAGCTGAAGGTGCGCCGCCGTCATCGCCCCTCCCTTGTCGGAGCTGCGCAAAACTTGTTGTAGTAGATAGTTGGGAAGTCATCGTGCTAAGGCCCCATAGGACCATCGCACAAGAATGGCAACCGCTGCCAATGAAGAGTAGCGTAGATCAGAAGGATACAACCTGAAGAAACACAACGCAGAAGAACTACGACCAGATCCGATCAAATACACCAAGGATAGATCCTTCGGAGACACACCTCCACATGCCCACCGACGATGCCAGACACACCACCAGGATGGGGGCTAGGCGGGGAGAATCTTATTCCATCTTCAGGGAGCCGCCATCGTCTCGTCTTCCTGAGTAGGACATAAACCCTAATAAGACTCGAAGGAACATCTAAAAACATAGCCCTCCCGCTGGCAAGGGCCGGGATCCGCCGCATCGCCATGACCCTAAAGCCACCGGAGATGAGGCGGACCGGCGGCTGATACGTCCAAAACGTATCTATAATTTCTGCTTGCTCCATGCCTCTTTTGTGTGATATTGCTATGATATTTATACACATCCATACACTTTTGATCATATTTGGACTAACCTATTAACTCAGTGCACCCCAGTGCCAGTTTCTGTTTTCTGCTGTTTTTGTATTTCAGGTTTTCCCATTACATAAATTGCCAGAAAAATTCCGGGAAAAATATATAAAAAATCAGCGTTCCGGAAGCTTCCATGCGGCCAAAGTAGGGCTGGAGGGGGGCCACCAGGGCTCCAGGCACCCTGGGGGTGCGGCCCCCCTCCTGGCCGCGCCGGGGGGGGCGCCTGGGCCCCCCAGGCCTCCGCTGATACCCCCCTTTGGCATATATTTACACCGCGTCCCGAAACCCTCGAGGACGGAACCCTTTTTCGCGATCTCATCTCTGTTCCGCCGCCGCCGTGCTTCAAAGATCGGGAGCACCAGGAGAACTCTTCCCGGCACCCTGCCGGAGGGGAGGATCACCACCAGGAGCTTCTCCACCACCATGGATGCCTCCCGGATGAGTTGTGAGTAGTCTCCCTTGGACCATGGGTCCATGACCAGTAGATATGTGATGTTCTCCTCCCCTCTTTGTTCTTCACCGATTAGACCTCGTGAGCTGCCCTACATGATCAAGGCACATATGTAATCCTTATGCTGTTGCTATGATGAGTTTACTGGGATCCGATGGATTATGAGATTATGTTCAGATTGTGTGTGAGTAATATATTTGATTCACCTCTTTTATATTTATGTTCTTGAGTAATTCTTGCATGTTCTCCGTTGCTGTTTATTGCTTTGGCCAAGTAGTAGGTAGTAACTCCAAGAGGGAACGTTATGCTTGATTGTGGGTTCATGCCCCTCGATGACTAGCTTGAGTGACAGAAACATGAGTCTAGGGGATGTGCTGTTGCCACAAGGGGGAAAACAACGGTGCTTGTACTTGCGGGTGCAAGGATTGTTTACTTTACGCAAAGTTCTTTTAATGCAGTTGTCTGTTGCTTTGAGTTTACACTATGGGTGGGACTCGCAACTTAATACCAGCGAGATGTTCTCGATAGATATCTCAAGATGGATGATTAGTAGTAGATGCAGATGGATTTCGGTCTACTTGCCTTGGCGTACCGCCCATGCTTTGAACCTCTGCCTTTCTTGCAGCATAGTTAGCATTGGTTT
The DNA here is from genome assembly GCA_902687465.1 of Secale cereale. NCBI lineage: Eukaryota > Viridiplantae > Streptophyta > Magnoliopsida > Poales > Poaceae > Secale > Secale cereale. Next base: position 729,951,007 of record LR738713.1, read on the forward strand.
GCGCACATAATCCTATCAATTGCCCAGCTGTAATTTGTTTACCTCGCTTAGATGTTTTATCATATTTTGGGAGAGAGACATCACTAGTGAACATCATGAGACCCCGGTCCATATTACCATCACTGATCACATCCGCTATTTACTTTCTGTTCTTACTTACTAGTTGCAGTAATACCTATCACTATTATCTCTTGCGTTTGATCCTTTGTAAACGACAAGGCCGGAGGGATTGACAACCTCTCTGTACTCGTTGGAAGCAAAGTTATTTGTATCTGTGTGCAGGTCCAGTTAATTGCTAAGTATCTGGCGCTGTTAGCAGTTGACACCTTCTTGTTGAACCTTGGAGTCTCAGGGGAATTCGATCCTTGGTATCTTTGCCAAGGGAGAACTACCGCTACACTGCATCTCAAACCTTCCACTTGGGGTAACCAACGAGGGGCGAGAAGCCATCAAGCAAAGTTTTCTGGCGCCGTCGCCGGGGACTCCACTCTTCAAGATAGGGGAGTTTCACGCTATCTTTTACCTTTGCTTTTTAGTCTTGTTAGTTTACCTTTCAGTTTTTGCTTTAGTATCTTTTATCAAAAATCACAAAAAAATTATTTGCTTCTCTGTTAGTAGTCCTTTCTGTTTAGTCAAGCATGTTAGGATTTGGTGCTTTGAGGGAATCAGAAGTTCTAGATTTCCATCAAAAGGATGGGGAAAATATGAAGAAGGCATGGGACAGAATTTCTGATGCACATAGGAGAATTATGCCTTGGATACCTATAAAAATTGTGCTTAGAAATTTTTACCATGGTCTTTTTAAATGGTGTAAACACTCTCTTGATATTATAGCTGAAGGAGATTTCCTAGAATGTGATGAAGCTAGAGCTCTTGAAATTATACATGGTCTATCTAGTTACTTTGTTTATGATCATAATTTTGATACTGTCATAGATAGACTTGCTACTATTGAGAAGAGAATGGATGCTCTAGACTTGATGAAGGTAGAGAAACCCAAACCCAATAAGAGAGATATTTTGGAAATAGACAATGATTGGGAGCCTTTTGTTAGGATTAGCATCTCTAATCAAGACTTCCTTGCTTATTGTGATATTGGATCTATGGTTTCTACTATGCCAAAAATTGTTCATGATTCTTTAAAATTTAACATGGATAGATTATCATCTTATCATGAACACACTAATGGAGATATTTCTGAGATCCAGGGAAGAATAAAAGACGTGCCAGTTGATAACCCTCAACCGTAAGGGATCGAGATAGTCTTCGCGGGTAAGAATAACCCAATTTATTGATTCGACACACGGGGAGCCAAAGAGTATTTATAAGCTTTGACAGTTGAGTTGTCAATTCAACCCCACCTGAAATATACTTACTTGCAACAAAAGATAAGTGGTAACAGTGATATGATAGTGATGATAGTGATAGTAAATGTAAACAGCAAAAGTAAATAGCAGAAGTAAATAGCAAAAGTAGCAACTAGTAACCAGTGGGATTTTAAACACTGTAGGCTAGGGAGACGGATGGTTGGGCGCTGCATGGCTGAGATATATCATGATTCCAACTTGGGGCAAGGCACACGGAAAAGTAATGATCATCTAGGCAAATATCAAACATTAGGCATGTATCCTGTAGGTAGTTGTACGTGCTTGCAATAAGAACTTGCACAACATCTTTTGTCCTACCATCCCGCTACGAACGGGGCCAAAAGGAACTTATGGAGATTAAGGTGCTCCTGTCAAAGAGCACCGGAACAAAGCAATGAACTCAATGGATACATGTAATCCTCAAACTACGGACCATCCCCTTTGGTGTCCCAAGCTGTCACTTTTGGGATCGCCGGTTCCGAACCGTAATAGGTGCAAACAACTCATAGATAGGATCAAGAACACAAATATATTCATGCAAACACATATGGTTCAGATCTGAAATCATGGCACTCGGGCCCTAATTGACAAGCATTAAGAATAACAAGTTGAAGCAAAGATGATAAACACCATAGTAGATGATAGGCAACATGCCCCCAACGATCTGACAAACTATTACATGATCTAACTCATCCAATCCCTACCATCCCCTTCGCCTACAGCAGGGGATTACTCACACATGGAAGGAGAAGTCATGGAGGGAGGATGGAGTGGTGATGATGATGACGATGGCGACGATCTCCCCTCTCCGGAGGCCAATTCAGCCTCCAGATTAGCCCTCCCGAAGAAGAACAGAGGATGGCGGCGGCTCCGCGATGCAAACTGGGAAAAGAACTTCTGATCTTGGATTTCTCCTTCACGAGCTAAAATATGGGTCAAAGTAGGGCACCAGGGGAGGTGGGGCCCACCCAGGCGGCCTCCCGGCGCGGCCAGGGGGTGGGCCGCGCCACCAGGGCGCCTGGAGCCCCCCTGGCCCCCCTCTGGCCCCTCTTCTGGCCCCAGGTTCCTTCGGGTGCGTGGATTTTCTGTGATTTTTCGTGGAATTTTCTGAGATACCTAAAAATCCGTTTTCCTGCACACAATAAAACCATACAGGCAGCTCTGCTGAGAACAGTGTCAGTCCGGGTTAGTTTAGTTCAAATCATGCAAGAATGAGGTCAAAACAATATCAAAAGTGTTTGGAAAAGTAGATACGTTTGAGACGTATCAACTCCCCCAAGCTTAGCATATTGCTTGTCCTCAAGCAATTCAGTTCAACGAACTGGACGCGACAAAGAAAACTTTGACAAACTCTTTTGCTTCATTAGATGTATATAAGTATGTACTACGAAAAGAGTCTAGCAAGTATTGAAACAATGCTATGAGGACAATGCACGGAGCAATCCTTCTTTCAAGTGACCAATCACAAATACCTAAAAGTAAATAATATACTACTGAAAATCAAGACAAGATTACATTGCACATAGCTTGAGCATATTAGGGTGGTATCTCGCTAGCCTCCATGAGTGAAGCAAAACATAAATGCAGAAACTCCTCCAGAGTTTTAAAGGAGACTAGAACTAAGAATTTCAGAATAAATAATATCACAAGCATGCAGAAGACAATGTAATACTTTGGGACAATGCACATTACACTCAGAATGACAATTATGCTCTCCTAGTTGGTGCTTTTAAGAAAGAAGGTGGAGACTCTCGAACCGTGGCTTTTGTTGGCAAGGTTGAAAACCCGTGGTCGGAAACAAAAACTAAACATGTACCAGAGCTCTTGGTTTTAAAAACAGAGGTAGAAATGTTTCTGAGAGGTGCATATTTCGTCAACGAATGCTAGCAGATAACTCAATCACTTCTTGAGCTGGACAAGTTTCGAGGAACGGCTCCCGCATGAGGACGATCACATCCTCTTAATCTCCTTTGTTTATCACTGCCAAAGTTTTCTGATTTCTCATGAACAAAGCGTGAAGGAGGGTTTGTTTGTTGTATAATTTTTAATGAGCCGGGCGCACTCTATGCCAGTTCCTTCTCGTATTATGGGTTTGCAGACTAGACATGCAATCCCGGGGTGAAACTTGAACAACTTAAAAAGATCATGAATTAACTACTACTTCCTCATGAGCTAAAACAGAGGCACAAAAAGAGAAATGCTTTTGATTAATTTCGAGATGGTACACGAAAGTCTTCGTTAGGAATGGCAGGTAAATACCATGTATAGGAAGGTATGGTGGACTCATATGGAATAACTGGTTTTAAGGATTTTGGATGCACAAGCAGTCAGTCCGCTTAGTACAGGTGGAGGTTAGCAAAAGACTGGGAAGCGACCAACTAGAGAGCAATAACGGTCATAATCATGCAGAGCGACAAAGCAACATTGAATCGGGCATGGAAGAGATATAACTATTCTAAAACTCAAAGATCATCAAGGCAGAGCAGACTTTTTAGTCTTAAACATGTGTAAACATGTGCCAAGTCAATCCAAAAATTCTCCAAAGGGAAATACCACCTTAGTATACCGAACTATGAACAATGCAATGCATGTAAATCATTTCAATAACACATTATATACTCTAGCTATTCGAGACTAGCCACAAGGCAAGCATGAACCACTGGAAGAGCATTGTAAACATAGCACTATGTCGCTACAAGCTGGTCTCTAGATTATAAGTACAGGCATATGTACAAAAGTAGAAACAAGAAGAGTTCATACCGGTCTTCCTTGTTGCTTCCCTTCAGTCGATCTTCGTCATTACTGCTTCGTCACTTGCACGATCGAACGTAGGAAATATAATTAAATGCCATCACGGACTCAAGCTGATCTCTGGAAACAAAGCAAACTAAAGAGAAAAAGGAAATCTTTTTGGATTATTTCAAAGGTTGAACGAAAGCAAAAAGAAAGAGAAAATCTTTTTGTTGTTTTTGCAAAGAGAGAAATAAAGAAGAACGGGCAAAAACTTCGAAAAGATCAAAGCGAATAAAACGGATAATACAATGGAAAAGTGAGAGGGGCACGTACTCCCCCAAGCTTAGGCTTTTGGCCTAAGTTGGTAGCAGCTACTGCCCCCAGGAGCCTCCTGCTCCGGGGGTATGGTGGTGAGTCCAAGGGTCGTAGAAGGATGCTGGCGCGTACACCGAACTCCTCGGAGTCTCCCACGAGGAAGGGTCCGTACGCCAAGAAGAGGAAGACCCTTCACCAAACTCGGTGGCGGTTTCCTCCTCGTCGGGCACAACCCCCTCCATGGGGTTATGAAACTGATGTTGGGCCATGAACTCATCGAACTGAATAACATCAAAGGACCATCCGTTCCTGCGAGAAAAATCAAACAAAAGAGGTGCAGGTAGACGGATCTCGCGTTCCGCGGTAGTTCCGAAACGCAAGATATAAACAAGATTATCAAGCTCAGAAGTCATGGTAACAAACTTATGCCTTTTCATAGCAGCAAGATCAAAACTTAAATAAGTAAAAGGATTATCATCAGGGTGTGGGGTGCCTCCAAGATGTTCTAAGATAAGTGTGGCATAAACGCAACCATATAAGTCTCCCTTGTTACCGTTCATAGCAAGGCGTCGAGCAATTAAGGCACCCAGATTATAATCAGACCTCCCTGAGAGGGCGGCTGCCAGGATAGCAATATCCGGCGCAGAAGTGTTGCTCGTGTTGTCACGAGCTAACACCCCTCTAGCAACATAATATGCAAAATACCTGAGGTGAGGAAATAAGATGCTGGAGATGTTTGACCGATGAATATCCCTCGTACCCATGCTGCAGAGAGAGTTGAAGACGGTTTTCAGCTCGGAGGGCTGAGAGGCCATCCTAGCCGTCCTCCCAACGTTCGGCACACCTATTATTTCACAAAACTTTGCCAAAGTCATGGTGATAAGATCATTGTAAATTTTAAACTCAATAGCACCTGAATCAGGATTATATCTAAAACTGTTAATGAAACTGGAGGTGAGTTTTTGATATGAATAACACGGCACGTGACGAGCCGTGTCAGACCTGCATTAGCACAAAGATTATAAAACTCATCCTTGATTCCCGCAGCTTCAAGGAATTCATCACATGGAAACGTCATCGCACGTGCTGGACTTGTGTCTTCCAACAACTCTAGGGGCACATGATCTTCATTATAGCTCACCCTAGCAGTCGAGGGTGAAGCTGCGGCTCTAGTGACTCGATCGGAGTGCGCGGGCCTCCTCTTCTCAAGCCACCCCTTTGCCCTTCCTAACAAACTCATTTCTGAATTTTTTGGCAAATTACAAAAACAAGGATTAAAACAAGGTGAGTTAAGGCAAACTACTCAACTCACTTGCCCAAGGCATAAACTTGCATCAAAACTTGGGAAATAACTTTCTACACATGCATGCAAGCTCATCTATACAGCACCAAGAACTACTAAATACTCACAAATGAAGCCACCAATCAGAAATCTAATTGGAGGGGTGGAGGAGTCACATACCAGGGAGTATTTGCTCAAAATCTCAGCTCAAATGATGGGATGTAGAGAGAGATCGAAGAATCGCCTCCAAGAGCAGCAAGAACGCAAGAACAAATGGAGAACTCGCGTTTTTGGAGAGAAAGAGAGAGGGAGGAAGAAGACTTACCTGGAGGGGGGCCTTGTGGGCCCCAGGCGCCTTATGGGCGCGGCCAGGGGGCAGGCCGCGCCAGCTGGCCGCCTGGGCCACTGGTGGGTCCCCCGGCTGGCCCCAGGCACCTCTGGGTCACTCCCGGCATGGAAATTTTTATTTTTATTTTTCGGGAATTTCTGAAAACTTCACTGTTGAATTTTTTTCGAAGTTCAAAAAGCTGCATAACTTTCTGAAAACTTAAAGCAGTGATTAGTATTGTGAAGCTTCAAAACATAAACACTTGGTACAGCAAGGAGAACAAAAAACTAAAACAAATGAAAACATAACAAGCTCAACTTTTTATCTATATAAAACATGTTTACTAGTAAGGTTGATCAAGTCTTACCAACAAACAGGTGATATATAGAGCAAAAAGTCTCACCTCTTATGAAGTAATCACTGAACTTTTACTTTGATGGACATTGTCCCCACCATGATAGTTTTGTATTTGTGACGCACATGTAGTGGACAGTCCCATTCTCCAATCTTCACGGTCTCGATATTTTCTATAGAGTTGAGGCCATGTCTCATGTCGGTCTTCTTTGGGAAATACACCGTGTGTTCTTTATCATTCACATTGAAGGTAACCTTCCCTTTATTGCAATCAATAATAGCACCTGCGGTGTTAAGAAAAGGTCTACCAAGAATAATGGACATGCTCCCATCCTCGGGCATGTCTAGCACAACAAAATCAGTAAGAATCAAACAATTAGCAACTTCTACTGGAACATCCTCACAAATACCTATCGGAACGGCGGTTGACTTGTCAGCCATCTGAAGAGAGATATCTGTAGGAATTAGTTTCTCTAAACAAAGCCTCTTGTAAAGAGAGAGAGGCATAACACTCACTCCTGCTCCAAGATCACATAAAGCAGTTTTGACATAATTATTCTTTATGGAGCAAGGAATGGTGGGTATACCTGGATCACCGAGCTTCTCAGGAATCTTGCCACTGAAAGAGTAGTTATCAAGCATAGTAGATATTGCTTCATTAGGAACTTTTCTTTTATTAGTGACAATATCTTTCATATATTTTGAATAAGGAGGTAACTTAATAGCATCAGTCAAAGAAATTTGAAGAAAAAGAGGTTTAATCCACTCACAAAACTTATTGTAATGCTCTTCTTCTTTAGATTTGATGGACTTACCTGGAAAGGGCATGGGTTTCTGTATCCATGGTTCTCTTTCCTTCCCATGTTTTCTTGCGATGAAGTCTTCTTTAGTGTACCTCTTACGTTTGTCAGGTGCTTCTTCTTCTCGAACTTCAGGCGGATCATTCTTCTCATTATCCTTACCTTCAGGTTCAGCACCGTCTTCAGTCTCGGCATCGGAGATAGATACACTGTTGGGATCAACAGCTGGCTCTTCATCTGTAATAGGATCATTGGAATTGTCAGCCTCCTTATGTTTCTTCTTCTTCTTTGGAGAGCCAACAATTTCTTCTTCCTGCATTTGAGAATCTTGCTCGATTCTCCTCGGATGCCCCTCTGGATAGAGAGGATCTTGAGTGCTAGTTCCTCCTCGGGTCTTAATCCCGAAGGCCTGCAAATCATCTTGTTTGGCATTGTTAGCAAGCAAATCTTTTTGCACATTAGAAATTTGTTCAAGCTGAGTTTGAACCATATGAAAATGATTCACAAGACATTGAACATCATTAACTGTTCTACCTAAAACATCAAGCAAACTTTTGATAGCAAGGGAATTATCATGCAATTGACTTTGTATCCTCTCATTAAAATGATTTTGTTTCATAATAAAATTATCAAACTCATCTAAACATTGATCAGGAGGCTTACCATGAGGGATGTCACTTGCGTTGAAATCTAAAAGAGAGTGTACCTCTACCATAGGAGGGTGAGTGGTAGGCTCACACAGCTTCTCAATAGGGGGTAGATTCTTCACGTCTTCAGCTTTAATACCTTTCTCTTTAATAGACTTCTTTGCTTCTTGCATATCTTCGGGGCTTAGAACAAACATGCCCCTCTTCTTTGGTGGAGGAGGTGGTTCAGGGACGGACCAATCTTCATGGTTTTTGGCAATCCTGCCCATCAAATCCTCTGCATCGTCCGGTGTTCTTTTCCTGAAAACACAACCAGCACAACTGTCCAAATAGGACCTGGATTCATCAGTTAGACCAGCATAAAATATATCGATTAATTCGTTCTTAGGGACTTCATGTCCTGGTCTAGCCCGAATCAGACCGCGGTACCTCCCCCAAGCTTTAGGGAGGTGCTCATCCTGCAACTGTTTAAAGTTATAAATTCTTTGTAAAGCAGCATGTTGCATGTGAGCAGGAAAGTACTTATCAACAAAAGAGTGAGCTAAGTCTTGAGGAGTCTTAATGGAACCACATGGGAGTGAATCATACCATGCTTTAGCACCTTCTTTCAATGAGAAAGGAAGAAGCTTGGTCACATAAAAGTATCGTATCTTCTCATCCGTGGTAAACAAGCCACCCAACTCACCGAGTTTAGTCAGGTGTGCAATAGCATCATCATTTTCTCTACCATAAAAGGGGTCAGCTTCAACCATAGTTATAAGTGAAAGATCAACAGAGAAATTATAATCAGGATCATCAATGCATATAGGAGATGTAGCAAATTCAGGATCAGGAACGGTTTTGTTCTTCAAAGAGTGTTTTTCAAACAGCTTCTTAATAACTTCAGGGTCAGAGCCAGAAAACTCTGTCAGTTCCCTGCATAAATCTTCATCAAGCATATAGTAATCATCATCAGGGAGTCTCTCCTTGAGTTTACTCAAATCAGGATAATCATAAGTTTCACCAATAGGGTAGCGAGTAACGGGAATTTCAATTCCAGACTTTTTTGCAGCAGCAGCGATCTGTTTCTCAAGAGCATAACCAAGTGAACTAATATCATCAATAGTAGTAGAAGCATCATCAAGAGTATCGGACATAGTAACAGATTCAGTAGGAGCATCATATGGTGGCGGTGAGGCAAACTTACTCATAACAGAGGGTGAATCAAGTGTAGCACTAGTGCTCAGAACAGTACCTCTTCTTGTAGTGGATAGTAAGATCGGAACCTTGGGGTCTCCTTTCTTACCCATAGCGGATGAAGTGCAGCAAGTAGGATACTTCAAGTAGACTTGTAAATATTGCTATGCTCCCCGGCAACGGCGCCAGAAAACGGTACTTGATAACCCTCAACCGTAAGGGATCGAGATAGTCTTCGCGGGTAAGAATAACCCAATTTATTGATTCGACACACGAGGAGCCAAAGAGTATTTATAAGCTTTGACAGTTGAGTTGTCAATTCAACCCCACCTGAAATATACTTACTTGCAACAAAAGATAAGTGGTAACAGTGATATGATAGTGATGATAGTGATAGTAAAAGTAAACAGCAAAAGTAAATAGCAGAAGTAAATAGCAAAAGTAGCAACTAGTAACCAGCAGGATTTAAAACACTGTAGGCTAGGGAGACGGATGGTTGGGCGCTGCATGGATGAGATATATCATGATTCCAACTTGGGGCAAGGCACACGGAAAAGTAATGATCATCTAGGCAAATATCAAACATTAGGCATGTATCCCGTAGGTAGTTGTACGTGCTTGCAATAAGAACTTGCACAACATCTTTTGTCCTACCATCCCGCTACGAACGGGGCCAAAAGGAACTTATGGAGATTAAGGTGCTCCTGTCAAAGAGCACCAGAACAAAGCAATGAACTCAATGGATACATGTAATCCTCAAAATACGAACCATCCCCTTTGGTGTCCCAAGCTGTCACTTTTGGGATCGCCGGTTCCGAACCGTAATAGGTGCAAACAACTCATAGATAGGATCAAGAACACAAATATATTCATGCAAACACATATGGTTCAGATCTGAAATCATGGCACTCGGGCCCTAAGTGACAAGCATTAAGAATAACAAGTTGAAGCAAAGATGATAAACACCATAGTAGATGATAGGCAACATGCCCCCAACGATCTGACAAACTATTACATGATCTAACTCATCCAATCCCTACCATCCCCTTCGCCTACAGCAGGGGATTACTCACACATGGAAGGAGAAGTCATGGAGGGAGGATGGAGTGGTGATGATGATGACGATGGCGACGATCTCCCCTCTCCGAAGGCCAATTCAGCCTCCAGATTAGCCCTCCCGGAGAAGAATAGAGGATGGCGGCGGCTCCGCGACGCAAACTGGGAAAAGAACTTCTGATCTGGGATTTCTCCGTCACGAGCTAAAATACGAGTCAAAGTAGGGCACCAGGGGAGGTGGGCCCCACCCAGGCGGCCTCCCGGCGCGGCCAGGGGGTGGGTCGCGCCACCAAGGCGCCTGGAGCCCCCCTGGCCCCCCTCTGGCCCCTCTTCTGGCCCCAGGTTCCTTCGGGTGCGTGGATTTTCTGTGATTTTTCGTGGAATTTTCTGAGATACCTAAAAATCCGTTTTCCTGCACACAATAAAACCATACAGGCAGCTCTGCTGAGAACAGCGTCAGTCCGGGTTAGTTTAGTTCAAATCATGCAAGAATGAGGTCAAAACAATATCAAAAGTGTTTGGAAAAGTAGATACGTTTGAGACGTATCACCAGTTACATTCCTTAAAGGGATTGCAATGGTTGATTTCTTCATCATGAAGCCAAACGAAGGAAATATAGTGCTTGGAAGGGACTTCCTGCGAGCCGTAAAAGGCTTCATCGATATAGGTAAGGGACAAATCCGCTTACGCGGGAAGGCAAAAGGTGTGTACCCCTTTCCTAGAAGGAACAAGAGTGAACTTGTTGAGGAACCATTTGAAACAATTTATAACTCCGATTATTATGATGATTATTGATTCCTCTTTGCATTATGCCTAGCTTAAAGGCATAAAAGAAAGCGCTTTTGGGAGGCAGCCCACAATGAATAAATTTTTATTTTGCTTTTGTTGTGTCTTGATGTTGTTATTACAGTAGCATCATCATTGTATCTTTACTTTTCAGCTTTGTACCAAGTGTAGCCTCTGATTGCAATAAAGTTCAAAAGTTGTGACGTGCTGTCCAGGAAACAGATTCTGTCCTTGGATAGAAAAATTCGTATAAAATCACCAGATCATCTTTTTGGTCTGAATTTTTTCGACAGCGTGCTCTATACAATTTTCTTTCGGGCGTCTGTTCTGAGTTTTTTGATTTGAGTTGCACAAGTGCCCCGAAAAAATTATTTACTACCTGCTGGCCTGTTTTTCACAGATTCTGTCCTGTTTTGCCTTTCCTTCATTTTGCAAACCTTGAGCTTGCTTTTTCTTTGCAAAAACCTTTTGGCAATCTTGAGAAACAGTAGACCTTCAAGAATATCCTTATTTCCAGCAAGGAAAAATTATTTTATTATGGGTACTAACCTCGCTAATCAGATTATGATGAGTTATGTATGAAGGGAGTTTTCAAGTGTGCGAGGGAAGATGATAAAAAGATCCAGGAGTGTCAAACGCTCAAGCTTGGGGATGCCCCCACGCACCCCCAAGAAATATTCAAGGAGACTCAAGCGTCTAAGCTTGGTGATGCCCCCGTGCATCCCCTTCTCCATCAACATTATCAGTTCGTCTTTCGTTCCACTATATTTTAATCACTTCATGTGTTATGTGCTATGCTTGGAGCGTCTTGCTTTTAGTTTCCTTTTTAGTTTTCTTTAGCTTTGCTTGCTTTTCATAACGAGTTGGAACTCAGCTTTCTTTGTGTGGGAGAGAAACACGCTCCACTTCAACCTAGAACACAACATAGAATTTTCATGTTTATCTTTGCTGTGTATGTTCTTGGTCTTTCAATAGCTACTGTCATGCTTAGCTCTTAGTTTTCATGCTTATATTTTTAAAGAGCTTTTGTTTAGTTGGTCGCTGGAACTCTCTTTAGTTATCATGTTTATCTTGTTAAGAGAGTTCGCTTCTGTTGCACTGGTTGATATGTCTATGATAAAAATGCTATGTGCATAATGGTGCTTAGTAGTTCATGTTTTCTTATGGTTAGTCTCAAATAGCTGGGGGGTTCTCAATGTGTTATTGGAGTACCAACATGATTTGTTTGCCTATGATGTGGTATGGTTTAGTGATATCTTCCTCCGAGAATTTATTTTGATTGACTTGACATATGCTCACGCATATTTAAGACTGTAAAGAAAGTCTATCAAGCCTTGATGATCTTTTATTTCTGAGTAGCGATATAACTTCCATGCCCGATTCAATGTTGCTTTGTCGCTCTGCATGATTATGACCGTCATTGCTCTCTTAGTTGGTCGCTCCCAGTCTTTTGCTAACCTTCGCATGTACTATGCGGACTGACTGCTTGTGCATCCAAAATCCTTTAAACCAGTTATGCCATATGAGTCCACCATACCTTCCTATACATGGTATTTACCTGCCATTCCTAACGAAGACTTTCGTGTACCATCTCGAAATTAATCAAAAAAGCATTTCTCTTTTGTGCCTCTGTTTTAGCTCATGAGGAAGTAGTAGTTAATTCATGATATTTTTAGGTTGGACAAGCTTCACCCCGGGATTGCATGTCTAATGTGCAAACCCTTAATACGAGAAGGAACTGGCATAGAGTGCGCCCGGCTCATTAAAAAATAATACAACAAACAAACCCTCTTTCACGCTTTGTTCATGAGAAATCAGAAAACTTTGGCAGTGATAAACAAAGGAGATTAAGAGGATGTGATCGTCCTCATGCGGGAGCCGTTCCTCGAAACTTGTCCAGCTCGAGAAGTAATTGAGTTATCTACTAGCATTCGTTAACGAAACATGCATATTCTAAAAAAATAATTTTACCTCTGTTTTTAAAAATCAAGAGCTCTGGTACATGTTTAGTTTTTGTTTCCGACCATGGGTTTTCAACCTTGCCATCAAAAGCCACGGTTCGAGAGTCTCCACCTTCTTTAAAGCACCAACTATTGAGAGCATGATTGTCATTCTGAGTGTAATGTGCATTGTCCCAAAGTACCATTGTCTTTTGCATGATTATGATATCGTTTATTCTGAAATCATTGTATCTAGTCGTCACTTAAACTTTGGAGGTGCCCCTGCATTTATGTTTTGCTTCACTAAAGGGGGCAAGCGAGGTATCACTTTATCATATTTGCACACCATGCTCACTACAAATCTATTTGATGTTTCAGTATCATATTGTAAAACTTTCAGTTCTTTGTGATTTTCTCATGAGGCAACTTAGTTACTACAGATTCATTGTCTCAGTAAGCTTTTGTCATGTGACTGTGAAAAGTCCTTATATGGTTAATAGCATGTCACCACAGAAATTATGCTTGTTATCATTTACCTACTCGAGGACGAGCAGGAATTAAGCTTGGGGATGTTGATACGTCCAAAACGTATCTATAATTTCTGCTTGCTCCATGACTCTTTTGTGTGATATTGCTATGATATTTATACACTTCCCTACACTTCTGATCATATTTGGACTAACCTATTAACTCAGTGCACCCCAGTGCCAGTTTCTGTTTTCTGCTGTTTTTGTATTTCAGGTTTTCCCATTACGTAAACTGCCAGAAAAATTCCGGGAAAAATATATAAAAAATCAGCGTTCCAGAAGCTTCCATGCGGCCAAAGTAGGGCCGGAGGGGGGCCACCAGGGCTCCAGGCACCCTGGGGGCGCGGCCCCCCTCCTGGCCGCGCCGGGGGGGCGCCTGGGCCCCCCAGGCCTCCACTGATGCCCCCCTTTGGCATATATTTACACCGCGTCCCGAAACCCTCGAGGACGGAACCCTTTTTCGCGATCTCATCTCTGTTCCGCCGCCGCCGCGCTTCCAAGATCGGGAGCACCAGGAGAACTCTTCCTGGCACCCTGCCGGAGGGGAGGATCACCACCGGGAGCTTCTCCACCACCATGGACGCCTCCCGGATGAGTTGTGAGTAGTCTCCCTTGGACCATGAGTCCATGACCAGTAGCTATGTGATGTTCTCCTCCCCTCTTTGTTCTTCACCGATTAGACCTCGTGAGCTGCCCTACATGATCGAGGCACATATGTAATCCTTATGTTGTTGCTATGATGAGTTTGCTGGGATCCGATGGATTATGAGATTATGTTCAGATTGTGTGTGAGTAATATATTTGATTCACCTCTTTTATATTTATGTTCTTGAGTAATTCTTGCATGTTCTCCGTTGTTGTTTATTGCTTTGGCCAAGTAGTAGGTAGTAACTCCAAGAGGGAACGTTATGCTTGATTGTGGGTTCATGCCCCTCGATGACTAGCTTGAGTGACAGAAACATGAGTCTAGGGGATGTGCTGTTGCCACAAGGGGGAAAACAACGATGCTTGTACTTGCGGGTGCAAGGATTGTTTACTTTACGCAAAGTTCTTTTAATGCAGTTGTCTGTTGCTTTGAGTTTACACTATGGGTGGGACTCGCAACTTAATACCAGCGAGATGTTCTGGATAGATATCTCAAGGTGGATGATTAGTAGTAGATGCAGATGGATTTCGGTCTACTTGCCTTGGCGTACCGCCCATGCTTTGAACCTCTACCTTTCTTGCAGCATAGTTAGCATTGGTTTGCGCACATAATCCTGTCAATTGCCCAGCTGTAATTTGTTTACCTCGCTTGGCTGTTTTATCGTCTTTTGGGAGAGAGACATCACTAGTGAACATCATGAGACGCCGGTCCATATTACCATCACTGATCACATCCGCTATTTACTTTCTGTTCTTACTTACTAGTTGCAGTAATACCTATCACTATTATCTCTTGCGTTTGATCCTTTGTAAACGACAAGGCCGGAGGGATTGACAACCTCTCTGTACTCGCTGGGAGCAAAGTTATTTGTATCTGTGTGCAGGTCCAGTTAATTGCTAAGTATTTGGCGCCGTTAGCAGTTGACACCTTCTTGTTGAACCTTGGAGTCTCAGGGGAATTCGATCCTTGGTATCTTTGCCAAGGGAAAACTACCGCTACACTGCATCTCAAACCTTCCACTTGGGGTAACCAACGAGGGGCGAGAAGCCATCAGCGGCGGCGCCGGCGGGAGACAGAGGAACCCTAAGCTTTTCTGGGGGGAGTAGATATCAGTTTTGACTCCGAGTCAGGGTTCGGTCATATCTCTACTTATATTGCTTAAAAAGAATGTAAGGTCCGTGTTTCATATTTCTTCCCACAACCTCTCTGTTCAACCATCCTTATATGATAATCAATCACCTTAATTGATTTATCTTCTGGAAATCAATTTCACTTTAATTTACTTATCAAACTTCTCACCAAAACATAAGATAAATCAGATTTGGTGAATATTTATTTACATAATCTCATTAATATGGGTAGGTAAATCACAAGCTAACGTATTGCAACACCTTAACTGTCTCAAATTTTATTAGCTTACCCAATAAACTTATGTTTTGTTCGGTAAGCCAATAAGTGAATACAAAATAAAATCTTACAATATGCGTAGATAAATCACAGGTACGATTTTGTAAATATTTATTTACACAATCACATTAATATGAAGTGATAAGCACAATCTAAAATACTGCAATATTTGCATCAGTTGCAACGCATGGCCAATTGCCTAGTGCAAAAAGAAATAGAATAGCTCATCTGATGAGCCCATTGAGTTGTTAGGGCATCTCCAACAGCGACTCGCAAAATTGCCCACGCATTCGTCCGCGAATACAGATGCGGGAGGCAACCACCCAACACTGCCCGCATACATTTCAAGAATTTTTTGAACCAACTAGTCGAAATTCATTAAACATGACATATTTCATATACCGGACGACATTCATTACAATGTGGACATTTTTTAACTAAAAACTATATCGAAGTAAGGTAAAACTAGTCTAGAGCTGGCACGAGCGGATATCCATGCGCACAACACGTATACCCTTGACTAGTCTACGACCACCGCCGGTGAATCTCCATTGTCTTTCCCATGTCTAGCAGCCCGCTCGTCGGACTGTCGTGAGCCTAGGAGGTATATGCTTCAGCGGAAAGGACGGCTCGCTTCCCCATGTTCGGCAGCGCCGCTCATCGGAGTGGAACCCCGTGATGTGCTTCAGTCGGAGGGGAAGGGAACGATGATGGCCTGCTATCGGGCAAGTCACCGGCTATGTACGTCGGCGTCGCCTCGGTGGAGGCCTACATGAACCCAAGCGATGGAGGCCTCCCGTGTTTTACTTCTCCTTGATGATGACAGTGGCCGCGCATGTGTTGGGCACCATTTCATCCATCTCCGTGAAGCCGGCTTCTTTTTCCGTCGGCAGGGTGCGGTTACGCGTACGTTGACAGCGGACGGCACGGTCCCGGGCACGAGAGCAGCGGTACGGCACAACGTCGTCCACGGCGGCCACGATGCCCGTGCTGCCGTGCCCCCCTCCCCCGCGTGTGGGCCTGGTGCAACTAGCCGCTCCTTAGCGAGCTGGCTTGGAGCGACGAGTTGATGAACGACGCGCGAGCTTGTGAGCTGGGTTGCGCCCGCCTGGATCATCAAGGGTGGTGGAGCAGAGTGTTGCCTTACTCGTATCCGGCGGTCTCAACGGGCCATCCAGCCAACTTTTGTGCCGGAGAACTCTTCATGCTCGCCAAATGCCATGGAGATTGTGGGAAAAAATGGTACAAGGAGGTGATGGGAGCGGAGTGTGGTGCAATTTTTGCCTGGCATTTGGCACCGTTTTAATAGCGAGCGGACATCCCGAGCCAACCAATGTTATGTTTATTGGAGGAGGCCGTGTGGCCGAAGTAGGTTTCTCGGCACACGCGCGGGTTTATTGGAGGAAGACAGGAAGTCTGTGGTCGTTTGAATGCGGCGAGGAGGCGTGTTCAGCCAGGCGGTGCTCTCTCGGCTGGCGCGTCGCTTCAATGCCGACGGTGAGAGGTCGCGTCCGTCTGCGCCGCCCTCCCATCCGGTCAAATCGCGGCATCAATGTCGGCTGTTGCATGCTCTGGGCCAACATGAATGCGGCGCGGCAAGCGGCGAAGCGTTCGATGGATAGTGCAAGAGAGGTGGGTGTTTTTTTATGGGATAGGGTGGTCAGACGCGGGCGTGGCAGCTATCCAATCGATCGTAAGGCCCCCACGTTTGTTTCTGGTTTACGGAAGAAAATGTGTCTAGACCATACATGCCCGCATTAGATGGCTTAGAGCATCTACATCCGAGTGCCCCAAACCGGCCTCAAACGCCCGAGCAGCCCGCTTGGTCACTGAACGGTCACGAAAATTTGACCCAGACGGGCGCCTCAAACGGGGCTCAAACGCCCGGCTGACCGGCACCCCTCATATCGAGCCCTAATATGGGGCAGATACAGGGGCACCCAGGCACGCCCACCACGTCGCAATGACGGCGGGGTCCCACGCGGAAATGCCTGTAAACCTGGTGGTCTGAAGCTCATCTCCTCCGTCGGACCGCTCGCGCCGTGTGGTGCCTCTCCTGCGGGCCGCGTACTACCTAGCCCGGCTATTTAAGTAGACCGGCAGCACCGAAACCCTACCATCCATCCACATTTGCCTCTGTCTATGCACCGCCACCGCCACTTCTCACGCCACCCGTCCGCATAGTAGCCATGCCCCCACGCCGTCGGGAGAGGAGCGAGCCATTTCTGACGCCGGAGCGCCAGCTCAAGCTCCTTGAGCATATCCGGGCTAGGAGCGAAGCCTGGATCACCGCGGGGCTACCTCTGGATGATGTGGATCCGAAGGAGGAGGAGGAGGTGGATGTGGGGGACGCTGACGATGCGGATCTGCAGGCGGAGCACCAGACCATCATCGATTCCCTTTGGCCGGAGTCGGCTGTGGAGCCCAGACGCCGTCACCGACAAAAGATGGAGGCGCAAGAGGCCGCGGAGGAGGCGGAGGTGTCCGCCTACATGGATGAGGTCGAGCAGGAGGAGGATGAGCCGGAGCCCCCCTACCCGCCGGTCCAGCCAGTGCCCAACATCGACGTCGTGGACATCTCCGACGACAAAGACTAGCTATGGTAGTACGTAGGATTTTATCTTCCATGCATTGTATGGATTTAGGGGATGAAATATGAGAGAGGCAGATGCAGAGTGGCTAATCTGATGCGTGACTGGTCACTATTCGTGGACGCGTCCGGTCACGTCCGCGGGCGTTTGAGGGACCGGATTTGTCAAGTCCTACTGTAGATGCTCTTAGCAAATATGACCCCTTAAACGCCCGCGGACATGACCGGCAAGTGACCGGGTGTGCCCGTTTTGAGCCCCTATTTATTCGTTCGCGCAGCCACACTCCTCATTTTTCTTCTCATATGTCCGGTCACTTGCACATGATTGATGGAGATGAAGAGAGAGAAATAAAAGAATGAATAAAGAAAGAGAAAAGGTGGTCCGGGTGGGGCTGCGGCCTATGTGGCGGAAAGCCCGGACGCGTCCGGGCTCGTCCGCGAGCCCTCATATCCTCCCCATATTTGAGATGGATACGGACAGCCCGGGCGTATAGGTATGATATGAGGGGTTCGGTTGGATCACGGTTTTCCTTCTCTCTCCAGTCCGATCACTGACCGGGCGCGTACGTGGTCGTATGAGGGATGGTTTGAGGCGTCCGGTTGTAGATGCCTTTACGGTCTGGATGTATGCGGGCGGGGTCGGAGTTGGAGATGCCCTTAGGGCGCGTTTGGTAGCCTGCATTAGGCCCAGCCAGGTCTGCACGAGATGTTTTTGGGTTTTTTGGTTACTTAGGTCGCATTGAAAAGTTGGCCCGCACGAAACTCAAAGCATCTCTCAACCTGCATATGGAGAAATGCTCAAATCGATCGTTTCTACCGGGCTAGGCTGAGGCGAGCCACCTTCGAGCGCACATGGTGGGCCCTCCTGCATGAGAGGATGCGAGCGGAATACACCCTGTCGGTTGTTTCTTGTTCCACCTCTAGTAAGCTCTTCTCTAATCTCCTTTCTTAGGTCCCTTCTAATCCACACAACGGTGCATCAATTTGGGATAAGCTCTACATGAAAAAGATGTGCATCGATGTTATAGTTCCATTTTTGTGATCAGTTCATAGTTTCGTCACCGATAAATGTTTAACTTCGTGTTCATATTTGGAGCTATTTTGGACGAATTTTGTCAAACTCATCGCACATGGTCAATCGTTTGAATTCTCCTTAGATCAGTAGCTTCATCTTACAGTTACACACGACTTTCATGTTGCACATTTTATGTTTCGACGATCATAGACGATTAAATTTGACTTCTTCCTTATGAAGTATATACACATATGTGTGATTTGTGTTAATGACACTCCTTAAGCTCGGTCTCCTCTCCTCTGTCCTGCTACACCGGTTATCACCGCCGGCGTAGCTCCTCTCGGCCTCCTCTTCCGTGTGTTGTTACACTAGCGTCATCGCCGACGTCGTTCCTCTCAACCTCCTCTCCCATGTCCCACTACACCCATGAGGTCGTCGTTTCTCCCTGCATTCTTTCCCATGTCCTGCTACACTCAAGACATCACCGGCTTCGTTCCTCTCGACCTCCTCGCTCGTGTCCTACTACAATGGTGTCATCGCCATTGCGTTCCCTCCTGTGTGTTGTTGCATTAGCGTCACCGTCAGCGTCGTTCCTCTCAACCTCCTCTCCCACGTCCTACTACACTCGCTTGATCGGCGTTCCTCTCTGTGTCATCTCCCATGTTTTGCTACACTGAAACCATCACTGGCGTCGTTCCTCTCGACCTTCTCACTCGCGTCCTAGTACTATAATGGTTGTCACCGAGGCACTCTACTGTAACATTGTGTGTTATGAGTACTATTAAGTCTTAATCATATTCCATGCAAGCAACAACGTGCACTCATCTGACCACATACAATGTGAGCAACCAAACACGATGCGTAGAGATCGTTACGATACAGGAAAAGAACATGCAGACAACCAATCAACATGCATATGTTAGTTTTTTGTATGCGTATGTTCAACCAAGCCTGACTGGGACAATGTTACTCGGTGTAACCAAACGCGCCCTTAATTTCCCATGTGAGCCTATGTTAGTCGGTGCGGCTGGAGGCGGGATGGTTGCAATTAGAGTGTCCACGTGTCGCGGGCTAAATATAACAGAAAATAAAGAGAATGGACGGAGCGTGCGTACTTCGCGCGCAGCCTCTGTTCACCACGCATGCACGCACGCGGAGCAAGAAAAATGGCGACTCTCCGACTCGATCGGCCATTGACGCCCTCTTCCTCCTCCTTGACCCCGTCTCCAGTTTATCTGGGCCACCCTCTCGCCCGTCTCCCTCCTTTGCCCGCCTCTCATCCCGGCCGTCTCCAGCCAGAACGCAACGGCCGGCCGCCTCAAGCCGGAACGCAACGGCCGGCCGCCGACGACCAAGCTAGCTAGGGCGGGTCGGCAGCAGAGGAAACATGAGCGGGGGAGGAGGGGGAGGCAACTCGAGGGAGCTCGACCAGACGCCGACATGGGCCGTCGCCTCCGTCTGCGGCGTCATCGTCCTCATCTCCATCCTCCTCGAGATGGGCCTCCACAAAGTCGGAGAGGTCCGTCAGACCATCCATGTCGCCCTGCCAAGTAATTTGCTTTTGTTTGCTCTGCTCACACGTTTGCAAATGCATGGTGCCCGTTCGTTGTTTCAGTTCTTCGCGCACAGGAAGAAGAAGGCCATGGTCGAAGCCCTTGAGAAGGTCAAGGCAGGTGAGGATGAAAATCTATCACCAAGGGTTGGCATGCATCGATGGTCTATGAATTTATTGACACGTAAGGACATGGATGCTGGTGATGTGTTGCAGAACTGATGGTGCTGGGGTTCATCTCGCTGCTGCTGGTGTTCGGGCAGAGCTATATCATTAAGATATGCATCTCCGAGGCTGCCGCCGACACCATGCTCCCATGCCGCCTCAAGAAGGCCACCGTCGAGGTCGAGATCGCCAAGGACGGCGGCGGCCACGGCGCCCCCGCCAAGGAGGAGCACGGCGCTAAGCAGCCGGAGGAGCATTTCAGCCTCGGCACCCATCCCTTCACCGCCACCTCCTTCAGCCTGCCCCACAGGATGCTCAGTGAGGCCACCTCCTTCAGCGTCCCCCACAGGATGCTCAGCGAGGCCAACATGAACACCAAATGCCCCCCGGTCAGCACCAATCTCATCATCTAATCAATTAATTTGCTGATGAAGAGAGGGAAACAGTAAGACGAATTCCATTCCTGAAACCGTTTGGTCAATTGCAGGGGAAGGTGTCCCTCATATCGATAAACGCTCTGCACCAGCTGCACATCTTCATCTTCTTCCTGGCCGTGTTCCATGTCTGCTACAGTGCCACCACCATGGCACTCGGCAGAGCCAAGGTCTCTCTACAAATCTCAAAATTAATCACCCTTCTCCTCTCAAACATGGTGTGAGGGGTGCGTGATGATTTCACCATTAATTGATTGCAGATACGAGGATGGAAAGAGTGGGAAAAAGAAGCAACGGGCCTAGATGAAGAAGTCAATAATGGTACATCATTTTTTTTCCTCTTTCACTCTTCAGAGCTACTAAAGCACAAGCACACACGTCGATCTTTCAATTTCCTCTGAGCTAATGGCGACGCGATTGCTGCCGCAGATCCGTCGCAATTCAGGTTTACGCACGAGACATCGTTCGTCAGGCAGCACATGAACGTCCTCAACAAGACCCCGGCCTCGTTTTACATCGTAAGCTAGATTGACTAGCGAAATGTTCCCTTCAGGCAGAGCAAAATGTTTACAACGTTTTACTGACCCATGGATGCAACCCTTGAGCGCAGAGCAACTTCTTCAGGCAGTTCTTCAGATCGGTCCGGAGCGCCGACTACTGCGCGTTGCGCCACAGCTTCGTCAACGTAAGTACTAAGGCACCGATCAGTCAGTAATCGGCATGTCGGCTAGAAATCCTTCATCTGGCTGCTGAATGATTGGAGTAATTATGGTCTTGTTGTTGCAGGTTCATTTGGCTCCTGGCAGCAAGTTTGATTTCCAGAAGTACATCAAGAGGTCTCTCGAGGATGATTTCAAGGTCATCGTCGGGATCAGGTGGACAAAAAGAACTCATTTCACCAATTTTACGAAAAAAATAGGCCTTTGTCCCGCTTTATAGATAAAGCCACAAGGTCGCATGTAAAAGGTAGGAAGCAAACAAGAACGCCACATGTCGGAGACAAAGATATGTCAAGCTATGATCTAAGTCAGCCCGAAGACACCGCCTTGCTGCGACCAGAAGGTACTTGGGCTCCCCGACGATGCCCCCTAGAGGGTAACAACACATCGCATCGTGAGTTCAGTGAGCAAACATGACTTTCCACCCTGGAACCCTTCCATGGAGAAGAGAACCCCCTAGGAGGGACGCGATACCCATAGGTCACCGAGCCCCCCC
>LR738713.1:729973416-729991666 GCA_902687465.1 Secale cereale
TCCACACACACACACACACACATATTCGTGAGTTAAAACCACCATGCCCGTATCTAGGCCTGAATATCGAGATCTGACACGGGCCCTACTACCATCCATGCTGCCAAAGGAAACAACCAGCACCGATGTTGTGTTGTCGCCAGAGAGCTAATTGTGCAACCCGCCATCCAGGTCCATGCCCACTGGAGGAATCCACCACACCTCTTCTGAAGCCGCAGAATGGCCCTAGCCCGCCGCGTCGTCTGACCTGGTCGGGGCCGAGATCACCGGCGACCCCCACCCATTCAAGCTCGGACCTAGGTGGGGAAGGGCATTTCAACTGAGGAATCCATCCCACGAGCAGGCTAGAGGCTCCACAGCCCGCCTGTCATGACAAACCCAACCTAGGTCGACGACACAGGGCCTACCCTGGTTATATGCAAGAAATGGACCGGGGACGGCGCTCACAACCATGCACTAGACGAGGTGGCCACATTCCCCTTTGGCCTCGACCACCCAATCCTGGTTGGTGACTAACCAATGGCGGCTGAGGAAAACAACCGGCAACGACACATCAGGCTAGGGTTAGGTTGCGGTCCTCACCCCAAATAATCACAAGGGTATCCAGGGTAGGGAGAAGATGGACCCATCATCGCCATGGGACTCACGGGGCTTTTTCCGGCATTGTCGGACGGTCTTGCCAGTGGTGGGGAGGTGCTCCAAGAACGGGGCTGCGGCCCGCTCGTACCTAATAATTTTAATATCTTATCCTGCATAATATCAGCATGCGACTAATATTTTGCCTGATATTAATGTGCAATGAAATTAATATCTTGCCTAGAGGTGCATTGCATTGCACGTACACAACTATTAGTAAAAACAAAACAAAAACAGAAAAGCAAAAAACTGAATCTCTTATCGTTGTGGTTTGTTTGGCAGCCCTATTCTGTGGGCGTCTGCACTCACCTTCCTGCTCATCAACATCAACGGTGAGTGAGTCATCATCTCACTACACTCATTGAATTAACGAACCACTCCATGGTATTGATCCCCTCTCGATCGACACCGAATGATTTCAGGGCTGCACAGCATGCTCTGGATATCCATCATGCCGCTGGTGGTAAGTCGATCTCCCTCCTTTCCCTGAATTTACCATGCAACCCATCCATGATTGATGAACATGCAATTGGCTTCGATGGTTTTGATGGAGTCGTGGACGGTGGCAGATCATCCTGCTGGTGGGCACGAAGCTGCAGGGAATCATCTGCCGGATGGCGATCGACATCACGGAGCGGCACGCGGTGATCCAGGGGATCCCGCTGGTGCAGGTCAGCGACAGCTACTTCTGGTTCAGCCGCCCCACCTTCGTCCTCTTCCTCATCCACTTCACGCTCTTCCAGAACGGCTTCCAGATCATCTACTTCCTCTGGATCCTCGTAAATTCCTTCCTCCCTCCCTCCCTCCTTCCTCGACTCGTACCATCGACCATCAATTTAGCTCGATTTGATTTGATTTGATTTGATCTGATGCGTGCAGTACGAGTACGGGATGGATTCCTGCTTCAACGACTCCAAGAAGCTCGTCTTCGCGCGGCTCTGCCTCGGGTAAAACCAACCAGCCAAATCAGTAGATCCATTGATGGGAATGTGCTGGATTGATATGATCGGCCGTGCGTGTGTATGCATGCAGGGCGGTGGTGCAGGTGCTGTGCAGCTACGTGACGCTGCCGCTCTACGCGCTGGTGTCGCAGATGGGGTCCACCATGAAGCAGTCCATCTTCGACGACCAGACCTCCAAGGCGCTCAAGAGCTGGCGCGCCGGCGTCAAGAAGAAGCCGGCGGCCAACTCCAAGCACGGCGGGTCGCCCTCGGGGAGCCCGCGTGCCGGCAGCCCCAAGGCCGGCGACGAAGGCAGCACCGCGGGCATCGCGCTCACGCAGAAGCACGGCGAGGGCGGGGGCGACGACGGCGCGCCATGATATCATATGTAAGCGCGCGCCCGAGGGTCCATGATCTTCCATGATCCATTCGAGTACCAGTATACGTAGCGGCAACCAAACACGTACGTCTATACATGTGTATCAGTGTATGTATATGTACGCATCTGTGCATAGCTTACGTAGGAGGACATGCAGAAAAGGGAGGAGTTGCATCTTTTTTTCTTCTTGTTATACTTGGACGATTTAATTTAACTAGTAGGGTGTTGTTGTATTCATGTCGACTAATCATCATTTAATTTGCTAACTTGAAAGGTGTAATTGCAGTTCAAACTTCAAACAGATATGAATGGCCTTGTCAGCACTTTGGCTTCTTGTAACCCTTTAGTTTGCTACTCTTTTCATTCTTGTTTATAGTACATGTTTGTAGAACGTCAAGGATGCTGTTCTTTTTAAAGAATTTTTGAAACCTTTAAAATATATTTTTCACCGGTTTTCTGCTGAAAATTGGTTTCCACTGGATATCTTGTGGGCTAGCTAAACAACCAACAGAGGTCTAAATTAAGATTCAAGACTATGAATTGGCTAAGAAAAACTTTACATACAGCAAGGAAATTATGTACCACGAAATCATGAACTCTTGCCAAATTATAAATTCATCGACCTCCACAAGTCCGGAGCATTAAAGGGCACATAATTAGATAAACTTATATATGTGCGCAATTGAATAAGCATGTCTGGATTCTGATGCCATCAACCAAAATCCATACGCCAAGTATGCTTCTTGCTTTAAAGGGAAAAATATATTTTTCGTCCTTTAACTCTTTCGAAAGTATAGAAATCGTCCCTCAACTTAAAAACCAGCAAAACTTAGTCCTTCAACTTTTAAAACCGGATAAGTTTAGTCCCTCAGGTGGTTTTGTGTGGACGTCGAGTGGTTTTTGATTCAGACACGTGCACGAAAGGTACTCGACATAATGCCCATCAAGCAGCAGTGCACATGGGAGGTGAAACACACAAGCAGTAACGGCAGCGCATGCGTGGCTCAGTGTCTCCATGATGAGGCTGCCCAACAAGGACCTGTGCAGGATGCCTTTCTAGCGTTTCCTGCATACAGTACGTGGTAGCTGCTGGAGTGCTGGAGTCAGGATGCTCCTGACCTCATGTCGTTGTCGCCGTCGCCGTCACCGCTGGTGCTTGTGCACGAGCACTCCGAGCACTCCTCGTGCAGGCCCTCGAAAAACAAGCTTTGCACTTACATTTCTTCAGTTCATGTTGAGCTTGGACTTGACATGGCTGTAACTGGGATGGAAGGAGGGGCACCAACCGTGACGTTTCACAGAGGACGGCGATCCCGAGCTCCCGCAAGGCGCCGGTGCACATTCGCGTCTGGCAGTGGATGGTGGGCGCACGATCTTGTCGTAGCTCAAACTCGCTGCACGTCTGCGTCCCAAGTTCCATGGCTCCTCGTTATGGTCCGGCCCTGGGCATCGAACGCGGCGGAGCCGCTTGCTTCTGCTCCTCGGCGCTCGTCGGGACTGGCCAATTGCCAATGTGGCCGGGCGGCAGCGGGATCTTGGCAGGTAAAATTAGTTGAAGCATATGCTAACAAGCAGTGATGCATACTTGCTTATAAGATATGTGGTTGAGATATGGTTGGTTAGCTACTTGATCTATACGATATACACAGCCTATGCAATTTTCTATACAAGATAATCTAACTCAACTGACCCACGAGATCAAAGTACAACACACACACGCACGCACTAATTCCCTGCAAGACATATTTAAGTACTGCAGCTCGTCTCGGCATATGCCGCCCACGGGAGAGTTATGGCAGGGGCCTGGGTCATACTTGTCAATCCTGAGTCAAAAACCACTCCACGTCTGCACGAAACCACCGTAAGCGGTATAAGGGACTAAAGATATCCGGTTTTGAAAGTTGAGGGATTAAGATTTACTGGTTTTGAAGTCGATGGACCATTTGTATACTTTCAAAATAGTTGAAGGACGAAAAATATATTTTTCCCTCCTTTTAAAACTGCATGATAAAATCAAACTCTCTTACTAACTATGCATACCTATGATAAAATCGACACCTTTCTGATTGTTTGGTGAATTCGCTCGTACACGATGTATTATCTCCATTCCATGTTGAACAAAGCTGGCCATGATGACCTTCCCTATAAAAAAAACCGAGAGGTGATATTTAGGACCATGGTCCAGCCGAACCTATGGTCAATGCCGTTAGATCTAATACTGGTCTCCATGTGGATTCGGGCCTGGTTAGCATTCAAATTTCTTTGATTAGCTTAATCCGTTTCTTGGCAGCTTGCTCTAGGCTTGCGTAGGTTGCTTTTTTTAACAGGAAAGGGCTGGCACATGCCCCTACGTTTCTGTAGCAACACATGAAGCAATCTGATTTTTTATTTATTATTATTGTTTCATATGGTAATAGATCGACACTTTACATGCACTAAGGGATGACTATTGTTCATAAAAGAAGAAAAAAGAAATGACTATTGTTTATAAAGTGATAATACATCAGTTTTCAATTGAATATAGCAAACTGTACTCACATGCGACAAAAAACACTTAGACTGACCATATAACTTCATTTTCTTGCACAGTTCAGATTACTACATGTGTGAATTTTTTCATGATTTTTTGAAAAACAAAGTAAAACTGAATTTTGTGATGGCATACATGTACTGAGGCAGAATTGACGTGTATTAAACAATTGTGAACAGTGCGGCTGCATGGAGACAGCTTTCCTCTCTTTCGAGGCATGTCCAATATTTTATTTCCTATGTTGTTAGCACTTAGCAGTATGTAGCCTTATTAGTGCATAATAGTTTTTGTCACCTGCGTTAGTTGTTCCCGCCATGATTTTTCACACCAGCCATGCACATATCCCAAAAAAGGTTGCCCGGCACCGAGCATGGATTCGGCCGAGCCATGGGCTCAACATTTTCGAAAAAAACCTCAATTTAGCAAAGCTCTAGATGTAATGAAGTACTCCCTTCGTTCATTTTTGTAAGACCTTTTAGATATTTAAGACAACACCAAAAACAGTTCAATTTCAGCTGTCCTAAAGGACTTACAAAAGTGAACAAAGGGAGTAATAAACATAAGGGATAAGTATATTTTTCGACCTCGAATTCTTCTGAGAGTTTAGAAATCGTTACTCAACTCTAATCCGGAGAGTTTTCGTCCCTCAACGATCAAAACCGGAGAGTTTTCGTCCCTCGTGCTGCTTTGGGCGATTTTCGTCCGACGTGAACAGTAGCTCAGTGAACAATAAATTCGAAAAAATAGGAAAAAACAAAAAACAAAACTGAAAATTTGATCCCACGAATTTTCAGATTTTTTTTCTATTTTTTTTCAGATTTATTGTTCACTTCGGACGAAAACCGCCCAAAGCGGCACGAGGGACGAAAACTCTCCGGTTTTGATAGTTGAGGGATGAAAACTCTCCGGATTAGAGTTGAGGGACGATTTCTAAACTCTCAGAAGAATTCAAGGACGAAAAATATAATTATCCCTAATTATAAACAAACAGATAATGTAATCATCATAAGCATCAATATTCAACTAGTCTAACCGAAAAACTAGAACTGAGAGTGAAACCTTCTGAGCAGCTCAACTACTATCCTCCCGTTCCTGAACTTCTGAAATGTCGACAATCGGAGACGCTCTTCCTCCGGAACCAAACACCAGTTTGGTGAGTGCACTGCCCTGAGCCATTTGAAGTCATCCACATTGGCCCAATTACCAGTGTCCTCACTCCTCAGCAAGCCCAGAATCCCTCAGATCCTGTTCAATCCCTACATACTTCGAAGCATGAGGTGCAAATCTTACACCACTGCAATATTCAATGATTGGCCTGCTCCTCACCCGCAGGTAGAATCTACTGTTGGAAATATGCCCTGGAGGCAATAATAAAAGAGATATTATTATATTTCCTTGTTCATGATAATCGTTTATTATCCATGCTATAATTGTATTGATTGGAAACTTAAATACATGTGTGGATAAATAGACAAACTTTGTGTCCCTAGTAAGCCTCTTCAGGACTAGCTCGTTGATCAAAGATGACCGCGGTTTCCAGGTCATAGACATGAGTTGTCATTTGATAACGGGATCACATCATTAGGAGAATGATGTGATGGACGAGACCCAAACGTTAAACATAGCTTTTGATCGTATCAGTTATCGCTATAGTTTTCTGCATGTCAAGTATAAGTTCCTATGACCATGAGATCATGTAACTCACTGACACCGTAGGAGTGCCTTGTGTGTGCCAAACGTCGCAACGTAACTGGGTGACTATAAAGGTACTCTACAGGTATCTCCGAAGGTGTCTGTTGAGTTGACATGGATCGAGACTGGGATTTGTCACTCCGTGTGACGAAGAGGTATCTCCGGGCCCACTCGGTAATACGTCATCTCAATGAGCTCAAAGTGACTAAGTAGTTAGTCACGGGATTATGTATTACGGAACGAGTAAAGAGACTTGCCGGTAACGAGATTGAACTAGGTATAGAGATACCAACGATCGAATCTCGGGCAAGTAACATACCGACGAGACAAAGGGAACTGTATACGGGATTACCTGAATCCTTGACATTGTGGTTCATCCGATGAGATCATCGAGGAACGTGTGGGAACCAATATGGGTATCCAGATCCCGCTATTGGTTATTGACCTGGGAGTATCTCGGTCATGTCTGCATAGTTTCCGAACCCGCAGGGTCTACACACTTAAGGTTCGGTGACGCTAGGGTTGTTAGTGAGAACAGTGCATGGTAACCGAAGGTTGTTCGGAGTCCCGGATGAGATCCCGGACGTGACGAGGGTCTCCGGAATGGTCCGGGGACGAAGATTGATATATGGGATGAGAGTGAATGGAGTCCGGAATTGTTCCGGGGATCATCGGGAAGAAATCGGAGTGCCGAAAGGTGTTTCGGGGGGCACGGTAATTGTTACGGGCCCTATGGGCCATAAGTGGGAGACGCAACAGCCCTCATGGGGCTGTGCGCCCCCCCCTTGGGCCCTCTCCACCTGCGCATGGGGCTGGCCCCCCCTAGGGAGCCGCACCCCAGAGTCCTTGGGGGGCAAGGCACCCTCGGGGGGCAAACCCTAGCCCTGGGGGCGCCGCCCCCTTCCCATCTCCCTTGGCCGCCGGCCCCTAGGGGAAACCCTAGGGCGCCTCCTCCCCCCTCTCCCCCCTATATAAAGAGAGGCAGAGGGGAGGGCAGCCACACAAGTTCATGCCTTAGCGCTGCCCTCCCTCCACCGTAGAGATCTTCAACTAGACAGTAGTGCTTGGCGAAGCCCTGCTGGAATTCCTCCACCACCATCTCCACCACGCCGTCGTGCTACTGGTTTTCTCCGTCAACTTCTCCTTCCCCCTTGCTGGATCAAGAAGGAGGAGACGTCCCCAAGCTGTACGTGTGAAGAACGCGGAGGCACCGTCCGTTCGGTGCTAGGATCTTCGGCGATTTGAATCGCGGCGAGTACGACTCCATCAACCGCGTTCTTGAACGCTTCCGCTTAGCGATCTACAAGGGTATGTGGATCTGACTCTTCCCTCGTAGATGCATCTCCTAGATTGATCTTGGTGAGCGTAGGAAAATTTTTGTTTCCCATGCAACGTTCCCCAACAGTGGCATCATGAGCTAGGTTCTTGCGTAGATGCTTTCACGAGTAGAACACAAAGGGGTTTGTGGGCGTTGATGTTTAGATTGCTTCCCTCCTTGGTCTTTCTTGATTCAGCGGTATTATGGGATGAAGCGGCCCGGACCAACTTTACATGTCCACGTACATGAGACCGGTTCCATCGACAGACATGCGACTTTTGTTGCATAAGATGGCTGGCGGGTGTCTGTCTCTCCTATCTTAGTTGAATCGGATTCGACAAAGGCGGTCCTTGTAGAAGGTTAAATAGCAACTTAAATATCACCGTTGTGGCTTTGCGTAGGTAAGAAGCGTTCTTGCTAGATACCCATAGCAGCCACGTAAAACATGCAACAACAATTTAGAGGACGTCTAACTTGTTTTTGCAGGGTATGTATGTGATATGATATGGCCAATGACATGATGAGATATATTTGATGTATGAGATGATCATGTTGTAATAGTTAATATCGACTTGCATGTCGATGTATACGGCAACCGGCAGGAGCCATAGGGTTGTCTTTAATTTTTATATGACCTGCGTGTCAATCATTAAGCGCTATGTAATGCTTTACTTTATCGCTAAACGGTAGCAATAGTAGTAAGAGCATGGTGGGCGCGCGACAACCCCGATGGCGACACGATGATGGAGATCATGATGATGGGGATCATGGTGTTACGCCGATGACGATGGAGATCATGTCGGTGCTTTGGAGATGGAGATCAAAAGCACGAGTTGATGGCCATATCATGTCACTTATGATTTGCATGTGATGTTAATCCTTTTATGCATCTTATTTTGCTTAGGACGACGGTAGCATTAGAAGATGATCCCTCACTAAAATTTCAAGATAAAATTGTGTTCCCCCCGAGTGTGCGCCGTTGCGAAGGTTCGTCGTTTCGAAGCACCACGTGATGATCGGGTGTGATAGACTCTACGTTCGCATACAACGGGTGCAAGCCAGTTTTGCACATGCAGAACACTCGGGTTAGACTTGACGAGCCTAGCATGTACAGACATGGCCTCGGAACACGGAAGACCGAAAGGTCGAGCATGAGTCATATAGTAGATATGATCAACATGAAGATGTTCACCATTGACACCACCTCATCTCACGTGATGATCGGACTTGGGTTGGTGGATTTGGATCATGTCACGCTCGGATGACCAGAGGGATGTCAATTTGAGTGGGAGTTATAAGTAATTTGATTAGTTAAAACTCACTTATCATGAACAATAGTCTAAGATGTCTTTGCAAATCTTTTGATGTAGATGGCTCCCGCAGTAGCTCCCCTGAATTTTAATGCGTTCCTAGAGAAAACTAAGCTGAAAGATGATGGGAGCAACTTTGTGGACTGGCTCCGCAATCTGAGGATCATCCTCACAGCTGCCCAAAAGGTTTATGTCCTAAATGCACCGCTAGGTGAACCCCCTGCTCCGGCCTCTGTGGACGTTATGAACGCCTGGCAGTCGCGTGCGGATGACTACTCAGTAGTACAGTGTGCCATGTTGTATAGCTTGGAAGGAGGACTTCAAAGGCGTTTTGAACGTCATGGAGCATATGAGATGTTCTAGGAGTTGAAGTTCATCTTTGAAAAGAATGCCAAGATCGAGAGGTATGAGACCACCGATAAATTCTTTGCTTGCAAGATGGAGGAGAATTCGTCTGTCAGTGAGCACTTACTGAAGATGTCTGGGTACTATACCCGCATAGCTGATCTGGGACTTGTGTTCCCGGAGGAGGCTATCATTGACAGAATTCTCCAGTCACTCCCACCTAGCTACAAGAGCTTCGTGCAGCAGTATAACATGCAAGGGATGAACAAATCCATCGCCGAGCTGTTTGCGATGCTGAAAGTCGCTGAGGCAGACATCCAGAAGGAGTATCAAGTGTTGATGGTCAATAAAACTACCAGTTTCAAGAAGAATGGCAAGGGCAAGAAGGGTAACTCTAAGAAGGGTGGCAAGGCAGTTGCTCATCCAGTGAAGAAACCCAAGGCTGGGCCCAAGCCAGAGACTGAGTGTTTCTATTGCAAGGGGAACGGCCACTGGAAGCGGAACTGCCCCAAGTATCTGGCAGACAAGAAGGGGGCCAACAACAACAACAAGCAAGGTATATGTGATATACATGTTATTGATGTGTACCTTACCAACTCTCGTTGTAGTGCCTGGGTATTTGATACCGGTTCGGTTGCTCACATTTGCAACTCTAAACAGGAACTACGGAATAAACGGAGGTTGGCGAAGGACGAAGTGACGATGTGCGTGGGGAATGGTTCCAAGGTTGATGTGATCGCCGTCGGCACGCTCGCTCTTCGATTACCATCGGGATTAGTTATGAACCTGAATAATTGTTATTTAGTGCCTGCGTTGAGCATGAACATTATATCTGGATCTTGTTTAATGCGAGACGGTTACTCATTAAATCAGAGAATAAAGGTTGTTCTATTTATATGGGTAATATCTTTTATGGTCATGCACCCGAAGTAGGGGGTTTATTCTTATTGAATCTCGATAGTGATGATACACATGTTCATAACATTGATGCCAAAAGATGTAGAGTTGATAACAATAGTACCACTTTCTTGTGGCACTGCCGTCTGGGTCATATCGGCGTGAAACGCATGAGGAAGCTCCATGCTGATGGACTTTTGGAGTCTCTTGATTTTGAATCACTTGACACATGCGAGCCGTGCCTCATGGGCAAGATGACTAAGACCCCGTTTTCAGGAACAATGGAACGGGCAAGTGACTTATTGGAAATCATACATACTGATGTGTGTGGCCCGATGAGTGTCACGGCGCGCAGTGGATATCGTTATTTTCTCACCTTCACTGACGACTTAAGTAGATATGGGTATATTTACTTGATGAAGCATAAGTCTGAAACGTTTGAAAAGTTCAAGCAATTTCAGAGTGAAGTTGAGAATCATCGTAACAAGAAGATCAAGTTCCTACGATCTGATCGAGGGGGAGAGTATCTGAGTTATGAGTTTGGCAATCACTTAAGAAAATGTGGAATTGTTTCACAGTTGACGCCACCTGGAACACCACAGCGTAATGGTGTGTCTGAACGTCGTAATCGAACCCTAGTAGATATGGTACGTTCTATGATGTCTCTTGCCGATTTGCCACTATCGTTTTGGGGATATGCGTTAGAGACAGCTGCATTCACTTTAAATAGGGCTCCATCTAAGTCCGTCGAGACAACACCGTATGAACTGTGGTTTGGTAAGAAACCTAAGTTGTCTTTTCTCAAAGTTTGGGGTTGCGATGCTTATGTCAAAAGGCTTCAGCCAGAAAAGCTCGAACCCAAAGCGGACAAATGTGTCTTCATAGGATACCCAAAAGAAACTGTTGGGTACACCTTCTATCTCAGATCCGAGGGCAAAGTGTTTGTCGCTAAGAATGGGTCCTTTCTCGAGAAAGAGTTTCTCTCGAAAGAATTGAGTGGGAGGAAGGTAGAACTTGATGAGGTTATTGAACCTCTGCTTCAACCAGAGAGTAGCGCAGCACAGAAAGATGTTTTTGTGGAGCCTGCAACGGTTGAAGAGGAAGCCAATGATGATGATCAAGAAGCTTCTGATCAAGTTACTACCGAACCTCGTAGGTCGACAAGGGTACGCACTGCACCTGAGTGGTATGGTAACCCTGTCTTGGAGGTCATGTTGTTGGACAACAGTGAGCCTACGAGCTATGGAGAAGCGATGGTGGGCCCGGATTCCGACAAATGGTTAGAGGCCATGAAATCCGAGATGGGATCCATGTATGAAAACAAAGTATGGACTTTGGAAGTATTACCTGAAGGGCGGAGGGCCATTCAGAATAAATGGATTTTTAAGAGGAAGACGGACGCTGACGGCAATGTCACCGTGTATAAAGCTCGACTTGTGGCAAAGGGTTTTTCACAAGTTCAAGGAGTTGACTACGATGAGACTTTCTCACCCGTAGCGATGCTTAAATCCGTCCGAATCATGTTAGCAATAGCTGCATATTTCGATTATGAAATTTGGCAGATGGATGTCAAAACAGCGTTCCTTAACTGTTTTCTTAAGGAAGAGTTGTATATGATACAACCGGAAGGTTTTGTCGATCCAGAGAATGCTGACAAAGTTTGCAAACTCCAGCGTTCCATTTATGGGCTGGTGCAAGCATCTCGGAGTTGGAATCTTCGCTTTGATGAGGTGATCAAAGCGTTTGGGTTTGTACAAGTTTACGGAGAAGCTTGTATTTACAAGAAAGTGAGTGGGAGCTCTATAGCGTTTCTAATATTATATGTGGATGACATATTGCTAATTGGAAACAATATAGAACTTTTGGATAGCGTGAAGGGGTATTTGAACAAGAGTTTTTCGATGAAGGACCTCGGTGAAGCTGCTTTCATATTGGGCATCAAGATCTATAGAGATAGATCGAGACGCTTGATAGGACTTTCACAAAGTACATACCTTGATAAAGTTTTGAAGAAGTTCAAAATGGATCAATCCAAGAAGGGGTTCTTGCCGGTATTGCAAGGTACAAAGTTGAGTAAGACTCAATGCCCAGTGACTGCGGAAGATAGAGAAAAGATGAGTGTCATCCCCTATGCTTCAGCCATAGGCTCTATCATGTATGCAATGCTGTGCACAAGACCAGATGTCAGCCTTGCCATAAGTATGGCCGGAAGGTTTCAAAGTAATCCTGGTATGGATCACTGGACAGCGGTCAAGAATATCCTAAAATACCTGAAAAGGACTAAGGAGATGTTTCTCGTTTATGGAGGTGATCAAGAGCTCGTCGTAAAGGGTTACGTCGATGCAAGCTTTGACACTGATCCGGATGACTCTAAGTCTCAAACCGGATACGTATATATTCTCAACGGGGGAGCGGTAAGCTGGTGCAGTTCCAAGCAAAGCGTGGTAGCCGATTCTACATGCGAAGCGGAGTACATAGCTGCCTCGGAGGCGGCAAAGGAAGGTGTCTGGATGAAGGAGTTCATGACAGATCTTGGAGTTGTGCCTAGTGCATTGAACCCAATGACTCTGTTTTGTGACAACACTGGTGCCATTGCTCTAGCCAAGAAACCAAGGTTTCACAAGAGGACCAGACACATAAAGCGACGCTTCAATTCCATCCGCGATTCAGTCAAGGAGGAGGACATAAGCATTTGCAAAGTACACACGGATTTGAATGTTGCAGATCCGTTGACTAAGCCTCTTCCACGGGCTAAGCATGATCAACACCAAGACTCTATGGGTGTTAGATTCATTACCTTGTAATGCTAGATTATTGACTCTAGTGCAAGTGGGAGACTGTTGGAAATATGCCCTAGAGGCAATAATAAAAGAGTTATTATTATATTTCCTTGTTCATGATAATCGTTTATTATCCATGCTATAATTGTATTGATTGGAAACTTAAATACATGTGTGGATAAATAGACAAACTTTGTGTCCCTAGTAAGCCTCTTCAGGACTAGCTCATTGATCAAAGATGACCGCGGTTTCCAGGTCATAGACATGAGTTGTCATTTGATAACGGGATCACATCATTAGGAGAATGATGTGATGGACGAGACCCAAACGTTAAACATAGCTTTTGATCGTATCAGTTATCGCTATAGTTTTCTGCATGTCAAGTATAAGTTCCTATGACCATGAGATCATGTAACTCACTGACACCGTAGGAGTGCCTTGTGTGTGCCAAACGTCGCAACGTAACTGGGTGACTATAAAGGTACTCTACAGGTATCTCCGAAGGTATCTGTTGAGTTGACATGGATCGAGACTGGGATTTGTCACTCCGTGTGACGGAGAGGTATCTCCGGGCCCACTCGGTAATACGTCATCTCAATGAGCTCAAAGTGACTAAGTAGTTAGTCACGGGATTATGTATTACGGAACGAGTAAAGAGACTTGCCGGTAACGAGATTGAACTAGGTATAGAGATACCAACGATCGAATCTCGGGCAAGTAACATACCGACGAGACAAAGGGAACTGTATACGGGATTACCTGAATCCTTGACATTGTGGTTCATCCGATGAGATCATCGAGGAACGTGTGGGAACCAATATGGGTATCCAGATCCCGCTATTGGTTATTGACCTGGGAGTATCTCGGTCATGTCTGCATAGTTTCCGAACCCGCAGGGTCTACACACTTAAGGTTCGGTGACGCTAGGGTTGTTAGTGAGAACAGTGCATGGTAACCGAAGGTTGTTCGGAGTCCCGGATGAGATACCGGACGTGACGAGGGTCTCCGGAATGGTCTGGGGACGAAGATTGATATATGGGATGAGAGTGAACGGAGTCCGGAATTGTTCCGGGGATCATCGGGAAGAAATCGAAGTGCCGAAAGGTGTTTCGGGGGGCACGGTAATTGTTACGGGCCCTATGGGCCATAAGTGGGAGACGCAACAGCCCTCATGGGGCTGTGCGCCCCCCCTTGGGCCCTCTCCACCTGCGCATGGGGCTGGCCCCCCCCTAGGGAGCCGCACCCCAGAGTCCTTGGGGGGCAAGGCACCCTGGGGGGGCAAACCCTAGCCCTGGGGGCGCCGTCCCCTTCCCATCTCCCTTGGCCGCCGGCCCCTAGGGGAAACCCTAGGGCGCCTCCTCCCCCCTCTCCCCCCTATATAAAGAGAGGCAGAGGGGAGGGCAGCCACACAAGTTCATGCCTTGGCGCTGCCCTCCCTCCACCGTAGAGATCTTCAACTAGACAGTAGTGCTTGGCGAAGCCCTGCTGGAATTCCTCCACCACCATCTCCACCACGCCGTCGTGTTGCTGGTTTTCTCCGTCAACTTCTCCTTCCCCCTTGCTGGATCAAGAAGGAGGAGACGTCCCCAAGCTGTACGTGTGAAGAACGCGGAGGCACCGTCCGTTCGGTGCTAGGATCTTCGGCGATTTGAATCGCGGCGAGTACGACTCCATCAACCGCGTTCTTGAACGCTTCCGCTTAGCGATCTACAAGGGTATGTGGATCTGACTCTTCCCTCGTAGATGCATCTCCTAGATTGATCTTGGTGAGCGTAGGAAAATTTTTGTTTCCCATGCAACGTTCCCCAACATCTACTGCCCTCGCTTCGTGAATCCTGATCTGGTGCGCCGCCATTACAAATGTACAGCGCTCAACATCCTCTATGAGCACCGAGCCGAAAACAGGGCCAATAAACACGCGGCAATCTCTCAACTTATGAATGTACAGCGCCCGGCATTTGCCCTTGAGATAAAACTCACAGGAAACCAAATTAGCAAGCGTGAAATCCCCCTCCTTCTCGTTGACAACTCTCAGATCCTTCACCAGGGTAGCGCCGTTCCTGTTCCGGAACCCAAACCCTGTCGGGATCGCGTCAGAACTAGGCTTTGGTTGCTTAGGAGGCGGCTGGGGCAGGGCGGGAGGATCTTGTGGGGGATTCTTGGTGGTTTTGCTCTTGTTCCTGAAGGAGAATGTCTTCTTGGGTCGGATTCCGGAGGCAGCGGCCTTGTGGGCGGTGCGGAGGTCGGAGATGATGGTGAGTGCGGAACGAAGCTCGTATGGGGGAAGGGAGTGGGAGGCCTCCGCGACAAGGCGTTCAATGTCATCGACAGCAGAGGAGGCAGCGGCGAGGGAGGCAGGGATGTCATCAGGGGAGGAGCGGCAAGTGGAGAGGGCAGACTCCGCGACAACCTTGGCGGCGCTGAAGCGAGAGAGGAAGGCGGCGACGGGGGACGCCTCAAGAGAGTCCGCGGACGGGGTGACAGTGCGCTTGGAGAGGCGTTCGAGCATGGCCAGGTGCTTGCGGTTGCCTACGGTGGCTTTGGTGCTATCGAGCTCTGTTTTCATCCCGGCAGCAGCAGCGGCAACGCTGGGCGCACTCAAACTCATGGCGCTGTTTGTTGACTTCAGTTTTACGGCTAGGTTTGGCTGCTTTCGGTCGATGTCAGCATGCGACTTGGGCCACTGTCAGAAAAACGCTACAGTAGTCAAATATAATTAATAGATGCTCCTCTGTTACTGTGTATTCATTTTCGACAGACTAATCCTTGATCACAAAGAAGGACAACTTATTTCTTGCGTTGTTAATATGCCTGTAATTCATGCATGCATTTTTTTTACAGAAACTGACATCAGCTACGGCTAATTATCTATGTGTGCAGTGCTCACCTCACACAATCTGATCAAGACTGCATAATCTTTTTGCTGACATCTACAATCTGATGAGGAACAACTCACCGGTAAGAAGGCCGCCTTCGGTAGTTGCCTATGTTTAACTAGTGACTGCGAGTCGACGAAGGTAGCCTGCAAAAGACCATGTGCATGTGTTTGTCAATTGTCAAGAACCAGCAAGAGCGAAATCGAGGAACACGTTAAATTCGTCATGTTTCAACATCATATTTTACCTGTTCTTGCTCTTAAGGAATATCTTGGAGAGAGTTTCAGGTCATGGCAGGTCTTCTTCTAGTGTCATGGCAGAATAGATAGGAATGTGCCTTGAGGTCCTGCAACAATCAATATTTTCTGTTAAAGCAGATCATAACTATTCCCTCTGTACCATAATATTTGTCTTTCTAGCAGTTCAAATTGAGCTGCTAGAAAGACAAATATTATGGGACAGAGGGAGTACATAGCAGCTCCAGAATATAAGAGAACATTCCGAGTACAAAGTTCAATGCAGAGTGTGTTGTTCAGAGCAGGGAATGTTAGACCAAGGTCAAACAAAAAATTCACACATATATCAGCTGGTTCAACAAAAATACTCCCTCTGTAAAGAAATATAAGAGTGTTTAGATCACTACTTCAGTGATCTAAACGCTCTTATATTTCTTTACGGAGGGAGTACTTCTTTTCCCTATAGAATACTTAGGAAAAGTGGTATATGGTGACTGCATCACCACTAAAATGACTACACGACTTCAGAACAATGCAGAATAATATGCCAACTAACAAAAGGTGACCTGCAGCAAATGCAAACATTTAAGTACATACAAACAAGCAAGCAAGGCATAAATCTAATTTTATTTATATTTTCGCCTCTTCTCACCAGGCAAAATGCCGGATCACTGATTAAAGATTCTTCTGACTGTTATTTTTCTTTAAATCCAGGACACGACAAGTATGTTCAGCAGAGTAGATAGGTGGTGAGATGTTGTAATTTACGACACAGCGACAATTAATATGGATCGCAGGAAGTAGTTTTATTTCTCTGCTGGAAGAAGGCAATTAGCTTCGGTCAATCCATGCGAAAATGAGGGCAATGTTAACAACAAGGGTACGATACAGTGATTGGTCCTTGCAAATGATTGGCACCACTCTCTTACCTACTTTCGTTTTGAAATACACATCTTACCACCAAAATTTTAACAGCAAACTTTAGCCAGACAGGCAACAAGTGAATAGTGATCTGCATTTCCGAGTTTATTTTGGACAGACAATAAAGTTTACATAATTCTTCCTTCAAAAGAAAGTTTACATAACTCAACAAGTACCTTAGCCAGGATAGTTCAGCCATCATCATAGCATTAGAGAAATGTGAAAGAGACATCGTCGCAGAGTGTGAGAGATGGCAATTAAACAGCCACGACACAGAATGAGAAATATTTAGAGGTCCATTGCATTTCCATTTTGTTATATATAACCAACATCCTAATACTATTTATTGACATATATCTAATGTTACACAGGTCACTACTTTTCTTTGCAACAAGGGCCATTTGACAGACCCATGTGGCGAAGCGAATACAGAGACATCATTACACGAGTGACATAGAGGAATGGCCAGGCACAATCTATATTACAGTCACACACAAAACCGCATTTGCTTGGGATACTATTAGCACCTGATCTGTGCAGCCTATACAAGGCTACCACCAAATGAGTTGGCTTGCTGTTGTTAGTTGTTTGACGCCGGGAACGTGCCGAAACCAGTATCCAGAAAAGGGTTTACCGCAGGGCTGCAGCTGAACTGGTGGATCGGACAAGGCTGAATGAAACCAAAATCAGGGCACAGTTTAACTAAGTCAGTATACACACCACAAAATCAGGGCAGATAAATCATATAACTAAGCCAATCTGCCAAACAAACCAAGTAAAATCCTGGTTCCTGACGACAAATCATCGCAACATTCCAAGTTTACAACCAATCGAACCAGGATTGGTACCGCGGGGAAAGAAACCAGAAGTTCAGGAGCACTCACCCCCTCTTCCCGTCACTCCCTCCTCCTCCGGGAGGGCCGTCTTCGAGATCGGGGCGCCGCTCCACTTCACCTCGGGGTCGCCTCCGCCAGAGGTGGTGGGAGAGAGAAGCACGCAGCCGCCGTCCCCGCCGCTGTCGCCTGAGAGTCTGAGACAGAGGAGAACCGGAGAGAGAGAGAGAGAGAGAGGGAGGGAGGAGGAGGAACGGGTTGCCTAGTCTTTTCGGTGAACGGGCTACGGCCCAAAGGGAAGCCCGAAACAGCAGCGGCCCACCAAAACTAGCAGCGGAATAAAAACAGGTCAGGTCAGCCAGCGAAGGGAGAGAGAGACACCGAACGCGAACGAACCAGCCAATCGACCCCCGTTTCCCGAAACCAGCGGCACCACCACCACCCACCCATGGCTTCCCTGGCGGCGAGATCCGGCCTCCGCTCCCTGGCGGCGCGCGCCAGGGCCCCCGCCCAGGCCCCGGCCGGACGCCGCATGTCCTCCTCCGCCCACGACGAC
>LR738713.1:729993038-730043812 GCA_902687465.1 Secale cereale
CCCTCTCTTTTACCCCGATTCGATCGGCCGTTTGACGCGGATTTGGGGGTTTTTTCTCGTCTGATTGATGATGATGCCTCGCAGATGAGACGGCCAAGTGGGAGAAGATCACCATCATGGGGGCCGTCACCTGCACCCTCCTGGCGGCGTGGAACCTCTCCAAGGGCCACCCCCACTTCGACGAGCCGCCGGTCAGATCTCGTGCCTATGCTGTATTTCGGGTCCTGTGCTGGCCGTCGCCTGAGTCTGATTTGTTTTCTCGTGTTGCAGGCCTACTCCTTCCTGCACATCCGCAACAAGGAGTTCCCCTGGGGTATGAATTCTCTACCCCTTTCTTCCCCTGCCCATTTCAATGCCTACTTCTGTAATTTCCTCCTTGATTTGACTCTCTGCGATGTGATTTGACCCTGTTTGATTGGATGCGATATGCTTTTGGTTAAGATGGCTAATATTTGTACGCTGATTGTTCTAATGTATGGTGGCATTTCGTGTGACGGGATTGACATTTCCTTCTAGGTACATGGTGTGTTTCATTTATTAGTTGGATTCAGCTGTACATGACTCACTGAAATACTGAATAATGTCAATGATTCGCATAGAGGTATTTTGAAATTAGCTATGAGCAGTTATCCTGTTGTACTACTAATTTAGAAGAATTGTTTCAGTGTATACTGTAATAAGTTTTGTTTGGTTGGGGGGGAGGGGGGATGTGACGGTGTTTAGGTCATTATTGTGCTCTATCCAAGTGATGCCGTTTGTCTGTCCTGGAAGTCCTCGAGGAGTAGTATAAATTTTTACTGACCCATTGAATCATTGCCTTAATTCCTGCTCTATGCCACATCAAGCAGTTTATTTGTGACTTCATGAATGACTTTTGTATGAAAGGATTTGCTTGGCTGGGTTCCCTGAATGTTTGCAAGTCTCTTTGTCACCTTAACCTATTTAATGAATTTTCATGCTTGCATTTTTTAGCATTTGGGTATGAAGGTAAAGAAAAGCATGCGATCAATGCATAGTTCCATGTTAGACCATATAAGTTCTGTAGAAACAAAGTGTGAAGCTCTTCTTAGCTAAACAAGTTCTTAGAATATTAACTGGAAAACTCTCCTTGAACCTTTTGATGCAAATCATTTCAACACGTGCTTTGTACACGCTGCGACTGTCTTGACCACAAATTTACTGTGCTCAGTGATAGAGCTTGAATACAGATTGTACTTGCATCATGCTTTAGATTTTCATTGAGCTGTACAGAGTGTCAGAGTTACAAACTTGTGCTACAGCCTCTTGTTTTATGGGATGTATTTGTTCAGTCTTGTAAACAATTAACCTAATCCAGTGTGTTGCTTTTTTTGTTGTTGTTGAGCTGAGTGTGTTGCTTATTTGTGCCATTTCTGTGTGCTCAACTACTTACTGTGATTATGTGATGTATTCAGTTGCTACCCCCTGATTCCCTCGTGCCTAGCATGGGTGATTATAGAATCTAAACCTCTTGATCTGGTAGTACCGTGATATTCCACAAGGATCATTGCATCTTTGTCAGGAACTCCTTGAAACTTTATGTAATATGTAATGGATTCCATGAGGGTGAGCGATAGTAGAAAACATAGCCATAAGTCCACGGTGCAACCTTTGTCATATTTTGAGCATTACAGCATTGACTCAACTAGTCAAGTATATTGGTTGAACTTTTTTCCCCATCAAAACAAAAACTGTTACTGGGCTTTAATTTAATCAGGTCTGTTACAACATAAAGAAGTTTGCATGATTGTTCTACTTTTGTGCCTGCTAAATGTCAAGCAGGAGGTTATCTTATTGGTTGCACACTTGCACTCAGTACAGTTTATGCTATCGATTATGTTTTGCATATTTCTTATTCTCACGTCTTAAAATTCTACCGTGCAGGACCCAACGGCCTGTTTGAGGTCAAGCACGACGACCATTGAGTACTGAATAGTGCATCATAAGAAGTCGGTGAATGCTTCAGTAAAATGATCTGGTTGTTCCAGTGTTTTTTTATTTTCGTTGCTATGTATTTGTGGCAAGAAATAAGAAAGACAAACTCTTGTGTTGACAATCCAGAATTGACTGAATTGTGTCTACCTTTTTTTTCACATCAATGTTCTATGTGAGGCGATTGTCTTGTCTTGCCCAGTTTCACACACCGGTCATTATAATACTCCAGTGTAATGCTCTCAGCTGTCTGGATGAAATTATGTCCCAATACATACATATTCACCTCCTAGTGCTTACGATATATATTTCTCTTTTTCCGTCTTGTTTCCATGGTTGGTGAAGTGGAATATGGTAAGATGAGACGAGAGAAGACGGCCATGTAAAGCAGTTTAAGACAACACAAAACTGGCTTTGGTTCTTATAAACTATAGCTGCAGAACAAATACTGCGATGTTTGCTACTCCCTCTGTAAAATAAGATCATTTAGATTACTACGGAGGGAGTACTAGTGAATTATTGAATTTGCAACCAGCTTTTGGTTCTTCTAACTAAAGTGTTGTTGCTAGCTAACCAAATGCTCAAAGTTATATAATAGTATCTCGTTAAGTAAACATGGCTCTGGGACAATGCAAAGGGCGGATGTTTTCCAGATTATAGCAAACAGAAACACAAGCTAATCTAATACAGTACCTTCATAGGAGAGAAGAAAAAGAAAGCAATGTAGTCTGCAAGAACTGTTAAGATTAAAAGGGAAATCTCCCCTCGACCATCGAGAGAACGGTTGCGCCCGCACAGATGCCTGTGTCCAGCGGCGCCACGTCGCTTCCCTCGCGTCCGCCTGGAACCGATGCATCTCTTCAGATCATCGTGTCTCTCCGGGGGAT
This sequence comes from Secale cereale, assembly GCA_902687465.1. NCBI lineage: Eukaryota > Viridiplantae > Streptophyta > Magnoliopsida > Poales > Poaceae > Secale > Secale cereale. The sequence continues at coordinate 729,995,876 of LR738713.1, forward strand.
ATAAATCCTCCCTGTAACCATCGACAAGGGAATTGATTCGTTCATTCGATTCAGAACATGTTACAGCATGTAGAACTCTCCTAAGAGCAAAAAGCAGAAAAGGAGAAGGGAAGAACTCGCCGTCGGTGAGATGTCGCAGCTCACTTCCTTCTTCCTACGCCTCATCAGTGAGGACAACCGCCGTGACCGTCTCCTTGCCCGTCGCCGTCGTGTCGCCATTGGACGCGGCCTGGGCGTCGCCGGGCGCGGCGTGGGCGCCGCTGGACGCGGCCTGGGCGTCACCGGGCGCGGCGTGGGCGCCACTGGACGCGGCCTGGGCGTCACCAGGCGTGGCGTGGGCGCCGCTGGACGCGGCATGGGCGTCGCTAGGCGCGGTCAGCAGGCCGCTGGTGGCACCGCCCAGGGCGGTTACCACGCCCCTGGACACACCGCGGGCGGCCAGTGCGCCACAGAGGGCGCTGCGCATCCCCTCGTCGGCCTTGACCCGAGGCTGCTCGCCGGCCCGGCCGCACCGATGCTGCACGAGGACCCGCCTCCGCCCCCTCCTCCACCGGCGTGCTGGCTGCCTCCGCGCACGCCGACACCCGCTGCCCAGGACACCGGCCCAAGTCGCCACCCTCCTGGCTACTCACCCGTGCCGATGCGCACTGAGGTGACCGCGGAGGAGGCGCTCGCCTTCGTCTCCGCGCCGACCGGCGCCTCCGGCGTCATCCGCTTCGGGGCCGGGATCGGCTCCTCCAACTGGCTCGCCTCATCGCAGACGGAAACGGCCGCCGGCTCTAGCAGCCGCGCCGAGCGTCGATTCGGCCGCCTCTTTGAGCAGGCCGTCGCTGCCATCGACCGCCGTCCTCGCCGCCACGCCGGCTCGTGGGCTCCGGCGAGCCTCGGCCTCACCAGCGTCGCGTCACCGGGAGCACGCCTGGACCCCGTCGTCGTTGCCTCTTCTTCAGACGAGGAGGAGTTGGCGGGGTTGCGCCGGTGACCACCGGAGTCGCGAGGGGAGGCACTGGCGCCCAGTCCAATCGGCGGCGGCAGCAGCTTATCCCCGCGAGCGAGCAGAGTTGGAGGGGATCGATAGGTGGAGCGGGTCGGGGCGGATCCCTTATCCGTAACCGCCCCACCCCTCGCTTTCCTCTCTTATGCGGTGCGGGATGGCATGAGCCGGCCAAATCCCGCCGAGGCCCAAGCCCAAGCGCTTGAGTTGCCTCCGGCCGGCTGCTGTTGATTTTTTTTTCTTCTTTCTTATTTCTCTGTTTAGTACTAGTTAGTACTAGTTATTGTATTAATATAGTTTTAAGACTAAGATTAATACTGTTTAGTGCCTACTTTGACTACTACTTACATTCTAGTTCAATTATAGATTTAATTTAGGATAGGACTTGTGTAATTACTAGTGTGTTTATGTTATGTATTGGATTGCTAATATAAATAAAGTACCGGATTTCATCCGGAAAGAATGACATGTTCCATGTGTTTACCACATATCAAGTTCTCTTGAACATGTCTTTGCGATCGAGATTATCTTCTCTCGCATACCAAACTTGCAATTTTTTTAATTTTTCTCCCTCCTTATTTATGAATTGTAGCATACACAAGGTAATGGCAATGTAGCCCATTACTGTGAGATCTAAGTGATCTTCAATGTATTATGTTTACACAATTGAGGTTGAGAAATTTTTTCAAGTCTTTTCACTTGAGCATCAATTTTTTGCGTTCTTATTACAAAATCATGATTGTTTTTAATTTACCACCTGTAAATTAATTATCTCTGGTTCCTCATGTAGGCAAAGATGACTGCCAAAGAGTTTGAGGAGCTTGCCCTCAATGGCCACAACTATCCTACATGGGCTATGGACATCAAGATCAGTCTTGCGTCCCGTGGGATTGCACGTGCAATCCAGCCCCCTGAGACTCCTCTTCCGACTGGAGCCACGCCGCTGACAGAACAGCAGAACTATGCTGCTTTATTCATCATAAGGCATCATATTCATCCAGATCTCATGTCTGAGTATTTACAGGAGGAATCTCCTAGTACTATGTTTCTGGCCCTCAAAGCGAGGTATGAACAGCAGAAGGCAGTAGTCCTACCAGAAGCACTCCATGATTGGACTCATCTCCGTTTCCAGGATTTCAAATCCATCGGTGAGTACAATCATGTTGTTCATAAGATATGTTCCAAACTGCGCTTTTGTGAGAAGGAACCTACTGAGGGGGAGAAGATAGAAAAGACTCTGTCTACTATGCTCCCTTCAGATAGGATCCTCCAACAACAATACCGTGCTCGTAACTTCACTGTCTATTCCGAGCTTATTCACATGTTACTTCAGGCTGAAAAGCATGATGAGCTACTTGCTAAGAATGGCTCTCAGCGCCTCGTTGGGGCACAACCTTTACCTGAAGTTCATATGAATATCGGGAATAGACAAAAGTTTAATGATACCTTTCGGGGTAAACAATCCAATTTCGAGCATAAGCGAAAGCGCAATGGGAACAGAAGATCCAGAAACCCAGGCAAGGGAAAAGGCACTTCAAAGCCCAGGTTTGATAAATCTAAGCTTTTCAACAAGTGTGGATGCTACACGCATTCTACTGAAAAGTGCACAATGCCCAAGCATCTGGTTATGTCGTACCAGCAATCTCAGGGACGCAAAGCACCTCAAGGGAAAAGGTTTGAAGCCAACTTCAACCTTCATCCGCATAGCGCACAAGGAGCCGGTGATTCGCACGATGTCCCTCCTGGACCGAGCAACGCCATGATTCCTTATCTGCCTGAGGATCCTGCTGAAATGGAGAACACATTGATTGAGTACACCGCAAACAACGTGTTTGGCGACTTTGACTAGTCCCTCAATCTCCTAGTGATCTACTCATTTATGGCCATTTGTGATGATTAAGAACATAAGTTTGTTGTTGTCTTTATATTGTATTGTATCAGCACATTTGATATAATAAAGATTGTATACTATGTATTACCATGAGTTTTTCTTATTGAAAATTCTTTGTTTTATATAGTTCTCTACGGGGACAATCCGATGGATGAGGAATTATGCCTTGTGGACAGTGGTGCCACAAACTCCATACTGAGGGAGATGAAATACTTCCAAACTCTGAAAAAGACGAATGGAGATATTCTTACTATCGCTGGACGCGATACTGTGATTGTTGGTACTGGACGTGCCATCTTCACCCTCCCAAGTGGTACACATGTGACAATTGAGGATGCTTTACTGTATCCCGATTCTTCACGTACCCTGATCAGTTATCGAGATATCCGTAAAAATGGTTTTCACATTGAAACCCATGAAGACAACAAAGAGGAGTATCTACTCTTTACCAAAGATCACGGATATGGCAAAAAGGTACATGAGAAAATTCCTTCTCTATCGTCCGGTTTGTACTATACGTACATCAAACCCGTAGAACATGTTGCATACAAAGTAATTTTTCAGAATGTTAATGCATTCCAAACCTGGCATGATCGCCTAGGCCATCCCGGAATCGGGATGATGAGAAAAATTACCAGCATCTTCTGATTTGCCTGAGTCAAAATTTCCTCAACCTTATGATTTTGTGTGCACATCTTGTGCCACGGGAAAGCTAACTTTGAGGCCCTCGCATCTCAAAATACAAGCTGAACCACTTCAGTTCCTTGAACGTATTCAAGGAGACATTTGTGGTCCCATTCAGCCATTATCTGGACCTTTCAGGTATTTCATGGTTTTGATTGACGCATCTACACGATGGTCACACGTGTGTCTTCTATCCACACGGAACCATGCATTTGCCAAGATAATGAGGCAAGTCATTAAGTTGCAAGCCCATTATCCTGAAAATCGAATTAAGACAATTCGAATGGACAATGATGCAGAATTCTCCTCACATGCTTTCAATGATTATTGCATGGCTTTGGGGATTGAAGTTCAGCACTCTGTTCCATATGTCCATACACAAAATGGTTTGGCTGAAGCATTGATTAAGAGGATTAAACTCATTGCAAGACCTTTGTTGACGAATTGCAACTTGCCAACCTCTTGTTGGGGTCATGCCGTTTTACACGCTGCTGACTTGATACAATTGAGGCCAACTGCATATCACAGTTCTTCTCCTCTGGAATTGATACGTGGAAATCCTCCAAGTATTTCCCATCTGCGTAAGTTCGGATGTGCTGCATACATCCCGATCTCACCGCCTCAGCGGACATCTATGGGCCCACACAGGAAATTGGGGATCTATGTGGGGTACAAATCGCCGTCGATTATCAAGTACCTGGAACCCCTGACTGGGGATCTGTTCACAGCCCGTCACGCTGATTGTATATTTAACGATGACCATTTTCCGGCATTAGGGGGAGATTTCAAGTACCAGAAAGAATGCCCGGAAATTGATTGGAATGCTCATGCCATTTCATCCTCTGATCCACGTACCCAAGAGATCGAACTTCAAGTTCGGAAGATTATTAATTTGCAACATCTTGCAAATAATCTGCCAGATTCATTTACTGATCTAAAAGGTGTAACTAAATCCTTGAATCCAGCCAGAAACGCGCCTGAAAGAGTGGAGGTACCAACTAAAATCACTCAACTCCCCGTTCCCAAAAAGAGGGGGAGTAGTATGGCCTCTGGCCCGGATCCTGCTTCTCGCAAGCAGCAAAGGAGAGAGAGGAGAAATTCCTCAAAGACGGTAAATGCAAGTCAGCTCAACGTTGACGAACACCTGATGGGTAGTATACACCCAGTGGAACGGCAACCTCCACAACCCAGCTCCAGCTTGCACACACTAGCTGGGACATCGGAACACCCAGACTCAATCATATTGGGAAATCACGAAGAGTCACTCGGGGTGCAGGAAATTTCTATCAACTATGTTGATTCTGGAGAATCATTTGACCGTAAGACTACGACTGTCGACATATATTTTGCTGAAAAGATTGCAGATACCCTTCTCACCGATCATGATCCAAGGTCTATCGTAGAGTGCCAAAAGCGCTCCGACTGGCCTAAATGGAAGGATGCAATCCAAGCAGAAATTGCCTCGCTTAACAAAAGAAAGGTATTCACTGAAGCAATACCGACAGCTCCCAGTGTTTTCCCTGTGGGATTCAAATGGGTTTTTCTCCGGAAATAGAATGAGAACAATGAGGTGGTGAGATACAAAGCAAGGCTCGTAGCACAAGGTTTCACGCAGAAATCCGGCATTGATTTCACTAAAACATACTCTCCAGTAATGAGTGCAACCACTTTCCGATATCTTATATCTTTGGCAGTGCAAAATCGTCTATCTATGCAGTTGATGGACGTCGTGACCGCATATCTTTACGGGTCACTAGATTCGGACATATATATGAAGGTTCCTGATGGAATCTCTGTCCCGAATAAAAATGCAAAACGCAACATGTATTGTGTAAAGCCGAATAAGTCATTATATGGCTTAAGGCAGTCGGGACGGATGTGGTACAACCGACTCAGTGAGTTCCTTCTTCAGAAAGGTTACTCCAATAGTGTTGATTGCCCATGTGTTTTCATCAAGAAGTCCTCTACAGGATTTTGCATCATTTCTGTGTATGTTGATGATCTCAACATCATTGGCAGCACACCAGACATTGATGAAGCACGCAATCACCTAAAGATGGAATTTGAGATGAAGGATTTGGGTAAAACCAAATTTTGCTTAGGTATTCAACTTGAGCACCTTCCCTCAGGAATCATGGTACACCAAGCTGCCTATATCCAGAAAATATTGGAAAAATTCAATATGGACAAATCCTATCCATCTAAAACTCCTATGGTGGTTCGATCTCTAGACGTAGAGAAAGATCCGTTCAGACCGAGGGATGATGGAGAAGAGGTGTTAGGACCTGGAGTTCCATACCTCAGTGCCATTGGAGCGCTTATGTATCTTGCAAATTGCACAAGACCTGATATTGCATTTGCAGTAAATCTACTTGCTAGACATAGCGCAGCTCCCACTAAACGTCATTGGTCTGGAGTGAAGAATATCTTTCGATATCTCCAAGGCACAAAGGATCTTGGCCTATTTTACCAGTTCCAAAGAAATATGGACTCTGGTATGATTGGATATGCAGATGCCGGTTATTTGTCTGATCCCCACAATGCCAGATCTCAAACCGGTTTTGTGTTCCTACATAGTGGTACTGCTATATCATGGAAGTCTTCAAAGCAGACTCTGGTGGCAACATCTACCAATCATTCTGAAATAATTTCATTATTTGAAGCAACATGCGAATGTGTATGGCTTCGCAGAATGATAAACCACATACAACAGTCATGTGGAATTGGTTCGACAAAATCACCTACCATTATCTATGAAGATAATGCGGCCTGTGTTGCACAGATGCAAACAGGATACATCAAGAGCAATATCACCAAGCATATTTCTCCTAAATGGTTTTTCCCCCATAATCTTCAGAAAAGCGGGGAAATATGCATTCTGCAAGTCAAATCATGCGACAACCTTGCTGATTTATTTACCAAGTCTCTAGCAAATTCAACGTTCCAAAAATATGTTCATGGAATTGGTATGCGAAGACTTCAGGACTTGCAAGCGTCAGGGGGAGTCTCTTCTTGAGACACTCTTGTTCAACATCACATTACACTATCTTTCTTTGTGAGTGTGTGTTTCAGGATCTCATCAAGGATTTCATGAAGAACTTTTGAAAGAGCATCTTTTGAGATGATAGAGCTTCCTGAAGAATTGTGAAGATGATTCTACATGGTCAAGCGTAGATTAGGGGGAGTGTTAAGATTAAAAGGGAAATCTCCCCTCGACCATCGAGAGAACGGTTGCGCCCGCACAGACGCCTGTGTCCAGCGGCGCAACGTCGCTTCCCTCGCGTCCGCCTGGAACCGATGCATCTCTTCAGATCATCGTGTCTCTCCAGGGGATATAAATCCTCCCTGTAACCATCGACAAGGGAATTGATTCGTTCATTCGATTCAGAACAAGAACGTCGTCTCTGCAGCATCTCGGTGGGCAACATTGACATGAGCTGCCAAGCTGGAAAGTGATGCAGACCTCTGGTGCTTCTTTGCTGCCCCGGTGCGATGAACAATGTTGAAGAAACCTTCATCATATGATGTTGTGCCCACATAGGATTCATAGGCCAGAAGAGAGAGCAGCAGCAGCAGCAGTGCGGCAAGGAAATCAGGCAAGTCCATGAAACCTGACGGAGATGAGAATGGAATGACCAAGAGAAGGCCGACAGTATAAGAAACGACCCCTACATCCTGGACGTATGTTGTCTCTGGGCAACCCAGACGGAGCGGCCTGTGTTGGTAATTAAATAATTAGAATAATTAAGGAATAATCCCTGCTTTGCCTAAACCGTCATTGGGCAACAGTCACGTTGCTTCACTTGTGACTCTTTGTAAAGTCGTCCGTACGGGGCATGTATAAATAATTCATCATCATCAATAAAGAATCTGCTTCATTCTCTCAATCACTTTTCATTCTAAACACATTATCAGCACACTCCCGAGAGCAAAACGTTCTCGACAGTCCAAGAGACCTCTCCCGACGACGGAGCGCTCGTCCATGCCGCGGCAAGTACCCTCGTACGCGCGGCACTCGAAGAAATCCAACTCGAACCTCACAACATATTGGTCTTGCTGTCTTTCCAGTCACACCATCCTACGTTTCAGGCTTTCAGCTGCATTGAGTTCAGTCATATACCAACATGGAAATGAAACCAAATCATCTCACATCTTACAAATGTAATTTTGTCCACTACATGGTAGAATCAAGACTTGATCCCACATCTTACAGATATAATTATGTCCATACTACATGCTGCATTGTCTTTTCTTTTCCTGAAATATTCACTAACACATACTTGCAGCATCAGCTGCACTAAGCTCAGCCACACAAACAGGTAAATGAAGGCCCGCAGACAACAAATGGGCACTACTTCGATCTTACATCTTACAAATATATACATTGTCCTCATTACATCACATGATGTACTTTTTTCATTTATATACTCGCTGCATCCCCACATGGCTGTTTCTGGAAAATGCCATATCCTACGACTCTGTATCCATATCTGCGTCTCCATGTTCCCACATCAGTGCTTCTTAGATGGCTATGTCTAGAAGCATAGAAGTCGGACAATTAGCGACAGTAATGATGAAGAGACAAATGGAGAAGAAAAGGCAACAATGAGACAATCAGAAACATCTTATATAACTCATTTTTATAGATGTGTTATCACTCACTCTTTACAGTACTAGGCTACTAGCAATAGATTTTAAAAAGCCACATATGTTGTAAAATGCAAAGTATAGTCATAAAAGCAGCATACTTAGACCCTGTCCGGAGTTCCACCAGCTCCGTGAAATCCCGGGAGCTGCGGAGCCAGGAAACAGGCACTCCGCCACTTTCAACAGTAACTCCAGGAGTGGAGTCGTGGAGTGGAGGTTCTCCGAACAAGGCCTTAGCTACCTTCGAATGGAGAATTTAGCTACCAAGAAGAAGAAAACATGCCCTATAACTTTTTTCATGTAAGATCATCCCTTGTCATGTCAAGCAAACAACATTATGCCAAAACAATAAAGTCCAGCAGAAAATTGATGTCAGGTATTCTGTCTTAAATAAAAGGATCCCAAGACAAGAAATTCAATTTATTCCTATGCTACAAATGTAACACACACCAGTAGAAGGGGTCATGAACAAATTACAAAATCACAATTATTTCAGGAAGTATGGATTCAACAGAAGTTGTTTTTGTGGAGTTAAGATGATAACAAGATCAAAACATAGATTAACAGATGAAAAATAAAACCAACTTTGAGTTTTCAAACTTGCCGACTGACTTACTAATTTGACATCAAATTTGGTGTTACATAAGTTTTATCAGCGACAATTGCTTACTCAATACAAGTTATAAGTGAAAATTTCAGAATGACAATATCTGTATTCAAGCAATCATGTACAGAACATAACTAGATTGGGTTACTCTATGGTATAAATACTAAGGATAAGGAATTACCTGGCGGATAGAAACTCGTGAAAGGATGACAATTTTTCATAGAACGGGTTCCATTAAGTTTCCTGGATTGCATTTGCTTAAGTTCAAGCATGTAGGCACTGCCATCCACATAGAGAATGATGACATTGTTATCTTCATCATACCCCAGCACTTTGTCTTGCCACACCTTCCTCCTAATCTGAGGAGGGATCCCAAGAGTGCTATGCATTTCAACAGTCTTCCGCAAAAACCATGTGGCAATACCCTGAGAATTAACCACCCTCTGCCAGATCTGAAGGTTCGGGAAGAGGAATATGGCTATGGCTAGGCCATCAGTGCCGTCCTCTGGCTTGATGATCCTATAGTTACCAGATTCATTCATACCAGGAGGCCCCATGATGACAGCCAGGCTCTGCATATCCAAATCAAACCAAAAAATGGCATTGCATGAAAGCAGCCAATAGAGTGCATTACCGATAAGGGTCGCAGGAACACTATCACCATGGAGCTCGCATGGATACTTTGTTGTTATGATATTGCTCCATGTGTCAGTCTCCGAGGAAAAAACACAGGCGCGTGGTTGATTATCTCTTCTGTGGGACACCAAGACAACCTTGAAAGGGCTGCAATGACAGTCGCCGTGCACATGATCCTGCTCGCCAGCAGCACAGAGCACCGCCCCGTAGAGAATAGACGGTGGCCCGAATTCAGCAGGAACAGCCAAGTGGCGCTGCTGGCCGGTGACCGGGGAGAACACAATAAGCTGTCTGAAAACCCGGTGTAAGGCGAGCACGCGGCCGCCACGGCACCCCAAAACTTCAAAGCCACGGGAGGCCATGCCGAAAGGGATGTGGAAGCGCTCAGCAGGAATACGGTCGGGAGGGTACAGGATGTCCTGGTTGAACACGATCTTCCGTCGGCGCTCGAAGAAGCCGAGTAGGGGCGGCTTCCAGCTCCTGCTGCGGGCTTGGAACTGGCGGATGAAGTTGGGGTCGGTGGCGAGGCCTCGCCAGCGCCTGCAGACCAAGGATGCGAGCAGGCGGGACGACGGCTGTGGTGGCAGAAGGAGAAGGATCTCCCAAAGCATATCCAACGGCAGCGACTCGCACGGGGCGGGAGGACGACGGCCGTCGTTGCGCAGCGTACCGCCGTCGCCCGGCAGAGGGACAGGCGCCTCCGGTGAGGTGCGGCGGCGAGTGGGGCGGGTCACCCCCTCGCCCTCCTCGCTCGCCCCGATTTGGGAGCGCCGGCGGCGAGTCGGGCGGGTCACCCCCTCGCCCTCCTCGCTCGCCCCGATTTGGGAGCGCCGGCGGCGAGTCGGGCCGGTCACCCCCTCGCCCTCCTCGCTCGCCCCGATTTGGGAGCGCCGGCGAGTGGGGCGGGTCACCCCCTCGCCCTCCTCGCTGGCCCCGATTTGGGAGCGCCGGCGGCGAGTCGGGCGGGTCATCCCCTCGCCCTCCACGCTCGCCCCGATTTGGGAGCGCCGGCGACTGCGGCGAGCGCCGGCCATTTCGGCGGCCCCCTCGCTCGCGCCGATTTGAGAACGGCTGCGGCGGCCGCCTGGGGAAATCCCGTGGTAGGTTCTCATTCTGGTGGTGGTTTTTATTCGGTCATAGACGACTCCGGCGAGCTTTCACGGCGGCTGTTCAATCGGGCGCCGCCAAGGGGGCGGGTAGGGGTTAGGGTTTTCTTTTCCGTTGACACTGGTACCAAGTTCTTCTCTGGAGGCCCTACCTGAAGAGTGTAGACTAGCTGCGCCCAGAGCTGGCCAAACGGCCGGCCCGGCCCGGCACGACCCAGCTGCTAATAATCGTGCCTGCCACGGTCCGGCCCACCATGGCACGATTATTAGCCGTGCAGGCCCACATGCTGCCCCTTCAGCCCAGGTAAAGCCCAGAAGTTATACGGGTCACCTGGACTGTTAGGCTACCGGCCTGCTAGGCTGTTTTTTGGGCCCAATTTAACCTATTGGGCGATTTTTGATCATATATATCTAAAAAAATCCTAAATAAATAAATGGGTTGCGCCATGCCGGCCCGCGTTCTCAGCCTTCAGGCCCAGGCACAGCCCCTGGCGTGTCACGTGCCGGACCTGGCCCGTTTAGCACGTGTTGTGTCGTGCCGTGCGGGCGTGCTACCAGGCCGGCCCAGATATCTCGGCCCGTCTGCCCCCTCCAACCCACGCACGACCCAGAAGCTATATGGGCCGGTACGCATGCACGCCTGAGCTGTTTGGCTGTCGGCCTGCTAAGCTATTTTTTGGCAAAATTTGGCCTATTGGACTAATTTGTTGTCATATATATCTAGAAAAATCCTAAATAATAATAAAATAAATAGTCGGGTCGCGTCGTGTTGGCCTACGTGCTCGGCCTTTAGGCATTCCACTAAAAAAAGCCTTCAGGCCCGGTGCCGCGTGTCGGGCCTGGCCCATTTAGCACGTGTCCTATGGTGCCTGGGCCGTGCTGTGCGGGCGTGATATCGGGCCAGCCCGTTTGGCCAGCTATGGATGTGCCATTGTCTTGCCAGGCCAAAGACACACAACGTCCAGAAAGCAGGTTGAGACAATTATCTTCAGGTTTGGCCTCGTTCGGTTTGGAGGATTTTTGTAGAAAAACACAGAAATAAGGATTTTAAATAAAAAAAATAGCTGCATTTCGCTTGTAAGAAATTCTTACAAGAATTTCGTGGAAATACTATTCATTTCCTGAATTTTTGGAGGAAACTACACATCGCATTCACTCAAAAGCTTGTTTTTTGCATAGGAACAAGTCAAGGAAACTACACATCGCAATTTGAGAGTCCGCTTTGAAGATGCCCTAAGCATCCGGGGAGAACTTTATCTCGACGTGTGTCGTGGCATCTTGTACAAGTTTAGATTCTCAATGATCAGCAGGAGACAGAAGGCGGACTCATTATACATAGGAATAAGCATTGAATGAACAAGGGATGTATGCTTGCGGGAAAGTATCAAGTGATGCCACACTTTAAATGCTCCCATGATAGCAACTTCGAAAAACAAATTTAATGTTTCAAGTTTTTTGTGAATGTTCACAACGTATGTGACTACAACCCCTAAGAAAATCATACAAAAATTCAAAATAGAAATTGAGAAACAAAAATGATAAATATGAATAGTGTCACAAGAAAGACAAAAGCAAATTTTTCACTATTCACATTTGGATTTTCCTTTTTGTTTCCCAATGTGCACTTTGAATTTGAACCTGAAATTTTTAGGGGTTGTAGACACATTCCTCATGAACATTCACAAAATAAATCAAAATTTTTGGAAACTTAAATTTATTTATTTCGGATTTCATACAAACACGACGGATTTTCATTACATTTCAAACATCTATAACAAAAAGAAAGACCCGGCCCTAATCATATACTACGGCGACGCCCTGCGTCCAACCTTGTGTCGCCCTTCATCTACCGTCTTCATGACCACCGGTGATAAGACCGATGAAGTAAACGTGTGGTCGCCAGAGTGGGCCGACCCACATGGGACAGAACGCACCGCCGCATCCCGTGGCCTACTGATACGTCTCCAACGTAACTATATTTTTTTTTGTTCCATGATGTTATGTTATCATTCTCGGATGTATTACAATCATTTTATAGCAATTTTATATCATTTCTGGGGACTAACCTATTGACATAGTGCCTAATGTCAGTTGCTATTTTTTGCTTGTTTTTTACATCGCAGAAAATCAATATCAAACGGAGTCCAAATATGAAAGTGCAACTATCCCCGGGTGGTTTTGGTAATTACTAACAACATATAGCTCATTGAACTAATGCTATCTCAAGATGATATTTCAGGAAAGTTCAATTATTGGCATGGCATGGACAAGGAATGTGGACCCCTCAAAATGCTAAGGACAAAAGATTGGCTCAAGCTCAAGACTCTACATTTTCCATTTTAGTGATCCAAGATCACATTGAGTCCATAGGAAAGCCAATACTATTAAAATGGGATGAGGTGTTGCCTAATGGTTTTCTTGCTCAAAATGCTTAGTGATATGCTCCAAAACCCTCAACCATCTTCCCACATCCACATATGTCCCAAACCAAAAGTTAAACTCGCCCCCACCGAAAAGTTCAATCCGGCGCCATCGAGTTCATTTGACATAGCCACTACCACTAAACCTTAATCACTTCGGTCTCACCGAAAGGGATCTCGGTCTCACCGAGATGGGATTGCAAACTCTCTGTTTCCCTTCGTAACATTTCGGTCTCACCGAGATGAGAGATCGGTCCCACCGAGTTCGCAATGCAAACTCTCTAATTCCTCTTCGTAACGTTTCGGTCCCATTGAAACGAGTGAATCGGTCCCACCGAGTTTGCCTGACCAACCCTCTGTGTGCTTATTACCAAAATCGGTCCCACCGAGTTTGTGTAATCGGTCTCACCGAGATTACGTTATGCCTTAATCCTAATGAAATCGGACCTACCGATTTGATCATATCGGTCCCACTGAAATGCCTAACAGTCACATTATGAACTAAATCGGTCTGACCGAGTTCTCTGAATCGGTCCCCTCAACCCACTCTTCATTCCTGGAGAGAGCCATCAGAACATACCTACACTTCCATCATACATGTTCTGAGAAAGAACCACCTACTCAAGTGTTGAGATCAAGATATTCCATTCCTACCATATGAATCTTGTTCTCTAGCCTTCCCCAAGTTGCTTTCCACTCAAATCTCTCTTCCACCATATCCAAATCTGTGAGGAGCTGTTTGAGTGTTGGGGAGACTATCATTTGAAGCATTTGAGCAAGGAGTTCATCATCAACACACCGTCTATTACCTTTTGGAGAGTGGTGTCTCCTAGATTGGTTAGGTGTCACTTGGGAGCCTCCGACAAGATTGTGGAGTTGAACCAAGGAGTTTGTAAGGGCAAGGAGATCGCCTACTTCGTGAAGATCTACCCTAGTGAGGCAACTCCTTCGTGGGCGATGGCCATGGTGGGATAGACAAGGTTGCTTCTTCGTGGACCCTTCGTGGGTGGAGCCCTCCGTGGACACGCGCATCCGCTACCCTTCGTGGGTTGAAGTCTCCATCAACTTGGATGTACGATAACACCACCTATCAGAACCAAGACAAAAACATCTGTGTCTACACTTGCGTTTGCTCCCTCCAAACTCCTCCCTTTACCTTCATATGCAATTGTTTTACTTTCTGCTGCTATACTCTTAGAATTGCATGTGTAGGTTGATTGCTTGACTTGTGCTAAGTTGCTCAAATTTGCCAAGAACTAAAATTGGGAATGTTGGGGAACGTATTATTTTAAAAATTTCCTACGATCACGCAAGATCTATCTACCAGATGCATAGCAACGAGAGGGAAGAGTGTGTCTACGTACCCTCGTAGACCGGAAGCGGAAGCGTCAAGTGACGCGGTTGATGTAGTCGAACTTCTTCGCGATCCAACCGATCAAGCGCCGAACGTACGGCACCTCCGCGTTCAGCACACGTTCAGCTTGATGACGTCCCACGAGCTCTTGATCCAGTTGAGCTTCACGAGAGAGTTTCGTCAGCACGGCGGCGTGGTGACGGATATGATGTATCTACCGGCGCAAGGCTTCGCCTAAGCACTGCGACGGTATGACCGAGGTGTGTTTCTGTGGAGGGGGGCACCGCACACGGCTAGAACAATTCAACTTGTGTGTCTTTGGGTGCCCCTGCCCCCGTATATAAAGGAGCAAGGGGGGGAGGCCGGCCGGCCCTCCTATGGTGCGGCTAGGGAGCAATCCTACAAGGAATAGGATTGCAATCCTATTCCTAGTAGGAGTCCACCAATGAAGGAAAGGGGGGAAGGAAAGAGAGGGAGAGGGAAAGAGGGGCCGCGCCCCCCCTCCCTTAGTACTATTCGGACTCCTCCTAGGGAGGGGGCACGCCACCTCCTAGCTGCTGCCCTCTCTCTCCCCTATGGCCCACCAGGGCCCATCATTCCCCCCGGGGGTTCCGGTAACCCCCGCGGCACTCCGGTAAATTCCGAAACTTTCCAGAACACTCCCGGTGTCCGAATATAGTCGTCCAATATATCAATCTTTATGTCTCGGACATTCCGAGACTCCTCGTAATGTCCGTGATCTCATCCGGGACTCCGAACTACTTTCGGTATATCAAAACTCATAAACTCATAATACCGATCGTCATCAAACGTTAAGCGTGCGGACCCTACGGGTTCGAGAACTATGTAGACATGACCGAGACTCATCTCCGGTCAATAACCAATAGCGGAACCTAGATGCTCATATTGGATCCTACATATTCTACGAAGATCTTTATCGGTCAAACCGCATAACAACATACGTTGTTCCTTTTGTCATCGGTATGTTACTTGCCCGAGATTCGATCGTCGGTATCTCTATACCTAGTTCAATCTCGTTACCGGCAAGTCTCTTTACTCGTTCCGTAATACATCATCTCGTGACTAACTCATTAGTCATTTGCTTGCAAGGCTTATTATGATGTGCATTACCGAGAGGGCCCAGAGATACCTCTCCGACACTCGGAGTGACAAATCCTAGTCTTGATCTATGCCAACACCACGAATACTTTTGGAGACACCTGTAGAGCATCTTTATGATCACCCAGTTACGTTGTGACGTTTGATAGCACACAAGGTGTTCCTACGGTATTCGGGAGTTGCATAATCTCATAGTCATAGGAACATGTATAAGTCATGAAGAAAGCAATAGCAGTAAAACTAAACGATCAAAGTGCTATGCTAACGGATGGGTCTAGTCCATCACATCATTCTCCTAATGATGTGATCCCGTTGATCAAATGACAACTCATGTCTATGGCTAGGAAACATAGCCATCTTTGATTAATGAGCTAGTCTAGTAGAGGCATACTAGGGACATACTATTTTGTCTATGTATTCACACATTTATCAAGTTTCCGGTTAATACAATTCTAGCATGAATAAAAGACATTTATCATGATATAAGGAAATACAATTAACATCTTTATTATTGCCTCTAGGGCATATTTCCTTCAGGGAAAAGGCTAGATTTTTATTTGGTCAAGTAGTCTAATCACCCCCCTCTAGACATATGTTCGATCCTACAAGTGGTATCAGAGCTTTGGTCTCCATTTGCCATGATTTTCATAGCTTTGTTGATCATAGCCTTGGTTTCACAACCTAGCAGAGTGTTGCGTCTAGCGAGGGAAGTTACCACCGTAGATGTCCTTACTTTGATGGTACTAATTTTGCTAGTTGGAAGCATAAGATGAAAATGCATATTCTTGGACATAACCCCGCCGTTTGGGCTATTGTATGTATTGGTTTCCAAGGTGAATTCTTCGATGGAAAGGAACCGAATTGTGAAGCATCCGCGGAAGAGTTGAAGATGCTGCAATAGAATGCTCAAGCTTGCGATATCCTCTTCAACGGATTGTGCCCCGAAGAATTCAACAAAATCAGCCGTCTTGAGAATGCAAAGGAAATTTGGGATACTTTGATCGATATGCACGAAGGTACCGACTCCGTCAAGGAATCCAAGTTGGATGTGCTTCAGAGTCAACTTGACAAGTTCAAAATGAAGGATGGTGAATGTGTCGCTGAAATGTACTCTAGGCTTGCTCTCATCACAAATGAGATTGTCGGCTTACGAAGTGAAGAGATGACCGACATATTCATCATCAAATGATGCCCAATTACAAAGATCTCAAGCCAATGGAAGTCATTGGAAGAATTGTTGAAAGGATCGAGATGGACCTAGAGGGGGGTGAATAGGTACAATTACAAATTTTAATTGTTACTTAGCAATTTTAGACAATAGTGCGGAATAGGAAAGTGAGCCTAACAATTGCAAGTAAGATGCTATGCAAGGTAAGCTAGTAACACAAGTACGTAAATAGCTAGCACAATAAGATACAAGTAAGAACTAAGAGACAAGTAATCACGAGTAGAAACTTAGGGTTAGGAATAATGTAACATCCCAATTTTCTTAATTAGGATGTTATTAGATCATTCATATGCATCTCATATTTTTTATTGCATTATTTGTCTTCTACAATATTCTTTTCATTATGCAACTAAAGGCAATTTATTGGAGTGGAGATAACATGACTTCTCCCCTGTTTTTAAAAATGTTCATAATGTCCAGAATAATGTTTCCAGTTGATTTGATATGTTCTGGTAATTTTTACATTCTTGAAAATATTTTAATTGTAGTTTTATATGTTGTTTGAGTGACCAAATGCATCAAAATCATTTTTCAAAATTGCATTAGTATAGGAACTTGTGTTCCTGTAGTTTATAGCTGTAGGGCTATTTTTACTGGTTGCCTAGGTATTTTTATCTAGATTTTATATAGTCTAGTTTATTTATTTTATTTTGTTTTGCTGCTGGTTCTGTAAAGAAAAAAAAAGAAAAAAAGGGCAGCAGCGCAGGCCACAGCGCGGCCCAGCAAAGCGCAGCCAGCAGCCAGGCGCACTGGGCGGCCCACCACCGCAGCCCAGCCGCACCGCACCAGCCGCAGCCCGCTCGCTCGCTCGCACGCGAAGCGGCACCGCTCGCTCGACCCGACCCGCACCTAGCCCGACCCGCCGCTTCCCTCACTGACCGTGGACCCCGCGCCACTGTTCGTCCCCTCCCCGAGCCGGACACCGCCGCGCCCGAGCGCGCACGCCGAGGCGAGCCCGACCTGAGCTCGTGCTCCGGGTCCACCTCGCACCCATCCGACTCGCCGCACGCGAGCTATTACCTAGGGAGACCTACCGCAGCCCTCCCCGACCTCTTTCTTCAATCGCACGCGCCGCCTGGGCGAGTTGGATCTCGTCGCAGAGCTCCGCCGACCGCCGCCGTTCGTCGCAGATTTCGCCGCCGTAAGCACCCCTCAGCCGCGCCGCTCCCCTCTCCTAGATCCTCCTCTCGTCTGCGCTTCGATTTGACATGGTTGGGTGACCAGGAGGCCACCGGAGGGTTGCCGCCGTCGACACCCGCCGCCGCCGGAGTTCGCGAGCTCGTCGCCGCCGCCACAGACCACCTCGCCGCTGTCCGACTCCACCACTACCTCCGCCACTCCACGCCGCATCCGCCCGTTGTTCAACCTCACCGGAAACCCACCGGAGAGCCGCCGCCGTCGCCGTCCGATCGCCGCCGCCGCTCCTTTTGTCGTCTAGTAAGCACGCGCGCCCAGCCAATGGGCTGCTGCCACGTGGCAGTTCCCTGCAGGAGTTGCAACAGTTGTTCGCTACAGTCCAGGCGATTTCTGTTTCTTTTTGTCTTTTTCCAGTTTTTCCTCAAAACTTCATTTAGCTATATCTTTTATTCTGTAACTCCAAATTAGGTGATTCTTTTTCCTATGCACTCACAAAAATCATCTCTTCATCACAATACCAATTTCACACATGTTTGCACTGTTCAGGTTTGAATTCGTTTGAATTTGAACTAAACCTCCCGGAGGCCATATCTTTTAAACCGTTTATCGGAATCCAACGATTCTTTTTGCATTGTGATCGTAGTGGTGTGTAGATGATATGTACATGTTGTTTGCTGCTGTTTTTGACCTTTAAAATGATTTTCTTGCTGTTTGCTTTATTTTGGTTTCTTTGGAGTTTCGGTGATTGATTTGTTATATTGTGTGAAACGTGTAGATTGTCCGGAGTGCGACGCGAGCTATTGTCAGGAGTGTGACTTTTTGAACCAGAACCAAGGCAAGTTACATGTTGATCATCCTTTACCTATTGTTTTCTATGCATTGTAGGTTATGCCACACTATAAAACTTATGCATTGTAGGATTGTTATAAATTGAGCTATATTGTTGAATTATCTCCCGTCTTTTGCAAATCGTGGTTGGTATAGTCTTGCTATGCTTGTAGACGGGGTTGGTTCCTGAATACATTGAGCTTATGTGAGGACTATTAATATTTAACAAACTGAGTAGTAATTCAGGACTTAACTCACCTCTGGGCGGAAGTGGTATTGATGGGTGGTCTTAAGAACATCATGGTTTTTACCCTCTGAATGTAAGTGGACGGCCGCCCAGGCTCAAAAAGATCAGACAGACTTAATGACTAGTAGCTTCCATGCGCGACC
The DNA here is from genome assembly GCA_902687465.1 of Secale cereale. NCBI lineage: Eukaryota > Viridiplantae > Streptophyta > Magnoliopsida > Poales > Poaceae > Secale > Secale cereale. Next base: position 730,014,917 of record LR738713.1, read on the forward strand.
ACTAGCTATATGGGCTCTGGCTTAGTTGAGTAGGTTGTGGGATCCTCGCCCAGGTATGCTAGCAGATGTAGATATGGATAGGTGTACCGGCTGCCGGGGGTGGAGGTGACTACTTCTGAAAGGCTTCGTCTCAATCTTCGGGTTGAGTCTAGTGGGTAAAGTGTGCAAAACTCTGCAGAGTAATAAAACTAATCATGATTAGCCGTGCCCCCGGTTATGGGTAATTTTGAGCGACTATGCCATTACAGTTGTTGGATGATCTTGACAGATGTGACACTTAATAATATTTGTGGGCAACTTAATAAATGGGTAGATTGGAGTTGATTTTGCCAACTCAACCTTGTGCATTTAATTGTAGTATTAAAGGAACTAAATGAAAAATTGACTATTAGGTAGTTATGAGGACAAAATCAGCTTTCTGCAAAATAAACCCCCAAGCCTTCCTTTGTTGTTCTATGCATATACATGTAGGTCTGCTTTATTACTTCTCCTGTGTAACTTGCCAATACATTCAATGTATTGACCTATACGGCTGCAACGTCTCATGTTGCAGGATTTTCAGACGAGGAGTAAGGTACCGTTAGGGTCGCGAGTCTGCACTCAGCATCGCCAGTTGGGCTATGATGGGACTCATCGTTGTTTTCTGCTACTTTCCGCTGTGTGATTGATTAATAGCTAGCCATGAGCTATGCAGATTGTTTTATTTTATATACTCTGGATCATACGTTGTAATAAATGATGCACTTGTATTATGGTATTCATCTATACTGTGTGTGCTAGCGAGTTCGATCCAGGGACTAGCACGGTAAGCACAGAGACTCAAATCCTTCGAGGTTTGGTCGTTACAGATGGTATCAGAGCAGTGTGTTGACTGTAGGACGTGACCCTAGAAAATGGATTAGAGAAGCCATAGGAGTGAAAATTATTTTATAAACTAGTTATACTTCTTACTGTTTATTAGTTCATCCCCTCAAGTATCTTGAACAGTTAAGTAGGAACTAGTGCTGAGACCACCATATATGCTTGTTTTATTTTGCAACGTTATCGTGTTAGCGTATCTGATTATGTCCACTTTCGTGGTATGAAGATACTAGATTGTTTGCTTGATTGGTAGCTTGCTTGTTAAATTTATCTCGTCAAAATTATTTGACTATATATGCATCCATATATATATATAATACTATATTATTGTGATTGTTTGTTTGTTTGTTTGTTTGTGTTATTCGTTGTTGTGTTTTATTGCCTTGATCATATATGCATATGGGTAGAATATATTTATATCCATAGCTTTGGCCCTATTATATCTAAAACTCTTCTATGCTTGCCCACCAGATGCCGCCGAGGCGTGAGAATAGGCGCAATGCTGCAGGAGGAGAGAACAATGGCAATGACATCCCGCCATACATGTAGCAGTTGCTTCAGGGGCAGACACAGTTGATCCAGTTGCTTGTGCAGAACCAGAACAACCAGAACAACAACAACAACAACCCGCCACCCGTGGATATGCTTACCAGGTTCCTGAGGTTGAATCCTCAGAGGTTCTCCAGTTCCCCTGAACCTATTGTGGCTGATGATTGGCTCCGTGGAGTCAATAAGAACCTGGAGATAGTTGGATGCACTGATGCAGAGAGGGTGAGGTTTGCCGCACATTTGTTGGAGGGTCCTGCCGCAGCTTGGTGGGACAACTACTTGGTCTCTTATCCCATTGCTGGAATCACTTGGACTCAGTTTCAGACTGCTTTTCGTGCTGCACATGTGTCTGCTGGTGCTATGAGTTTGAAAAAGAAGGAGTTTCGCAGTTTGCGTCAGGGAGGACGCACAGTTAATGCGTATGTGGATGAATTTAATAATCTTGCACGCTATGCTCCTAATGATGTTAACACTGATGCAGCTAGGCAGGAGAAATTCTTGGAGGGCCTAAATGATGAGTTGAGCCTTCAGTTGACAGTGGCCACTTTTGATAATTGTCAGCAGTTGATTGATAAGGCTATTATGCTAGAGGGGAAGCATCAGGCCATAGAGAATCGCAAGAGGAAGTACAACAGCAATAACAGGTATAATTCAGGACCACAACAGAAGCCACGCACTTCATATCAGGGTAATGGAGGTAATGGGCATCATCATCATCATGGAGGTAATGGACATAATCATCATGGAGGGAATTGCCACAACCATAATGGCCATCATAATCACAATGGGCACAAGAGTAACAATGGCAATGTCAAAGGTAATGGTAATGGTAATGGTAATGGAGGGAGTAATAACCAGAACCACCAGAGTGTGCCTGTGCAGAGGGACATTAGCCAGGTTCAGCGCTATAAGTGTAGACAGATGGGCCACTACTCCAACGCTTGCCCAGAGAGCAAGAATGGTAATGGAAATTCTGGAGTCAGCAAGCCAAACCCCTTCCAAAAGGGTCATGTTAACCATGTTAATGTGGAGGAGGTTTATGATGAACCTGATGCCGTGATTGGTAAGTTCTTGATTAATTCGGTACCTGCACTTGTTCTTTTTGATTCTGGTGCATCGCATTCATTCATCTCACGGGTATTTGTGGATAAACATAAGTTGCCTACCGTAGCACTTAAGACACCTATTCTAGTAAGTTCTCCGGGGGCTGAGATGGCAGCAAGTTTGGGATGTTTTCAGATGCCTTTGTCCATTGGGAAGCATGTTTTTCCCACAGATTTGGTTATATTGAAGTCACAAGGTATTGATGTTATTTTGGGTATGGACTGGTTGACTAAATATAAGGGTCTTATTGATTGTGCCAGTCGATCCATTACTCTCAGTGCACCAGGAGGTAAGAGGATCAGATATGTATGTAAGTATAAGCATAATCAGGTGCAAGTGAACTCTCTTAAGGGGGGTAGTCTGGAAGATGTGCCAGTTGTGAGGGACTACCCAGATGTGTTTCCAGAGGAGTTGCCAGGTATGCCACCAGACAGAGATATTGAGTTTCTTATTGATTTAATACCAGGCACTGGACCTATTGCAAAGAGACCGTATAGAATGCCTCCTCAGGAGTTGGAGGAATTGAAGAAGCAGATAAGGGAATTGCAGGAACAAGGATTTATTCGCCCAAGTTCATCACCTTGGGGAGCTCCAGTTTTGTTTGTGGAGAAGAAAGATGGTACCTTGAGGATGTGTGTTGATTATCGTTCTCTGAATGAGGTAACCATTAAGAATAAATATCCCTTGCCTATGATAAATGATTTGTTTGACCAGTTGGAGGGAGCTACTGTGTTTTCTAAGATTGATCTTCGTTCTGGTTATCATCAATTAAAGATTCGTGAGCAAGATATTCCAAAGACTGCTTTTACTACGAGGTATGGGTTGTATGAATATACTGTTATGTCATTTGGATTGACTAACGCTCCTGCATACTTCATGAATATGATGAACAAGGTGTTTATGGAGTACCTGGATAAATTTGTGGTTGTTTTCATTGATGATATATTGGTGTTCTCCAAGAATAAGCAAGAGCATGAGGAACATCTGCGCTTGGTGATGGAGAAGCTGAGGGAACATCAGTTGTATGCCAAGTTCAGCAAATGTGAATTTTGGCTGGATGAGGTAGCATTCCTTGGACATGTTGTGTCAGGTAATGGAGTTGCAGTTGATCCATCTAAGGTTGCTGCAGTTACAGAGTGGGAGGCACCCACGACAGTTGGGGAGATTCACAGCTTTTTGGGCCTTGCAGGTTATTATAGGAGGTTTATTGAGAACTTCTCTAAAATTGCAAAGCCTATGACTGAATTGTTGAAGAAGGAGAAGAAGTTTGCTTGGACTGATGAATGTGAATCCAGCTTTCAGGAATTGAAGCAGCGTTTGGTTACAGCACCAGTCTTAATTCTGCCTGATATACATAAGGACTTCCAGGTATATTGTGATGCTTCTCGTCAGGGACTTGGGAGTGTTTTGATGAAGGAAGGTAAAGTTGTTTCATATGCTTCACGTCAGCTTAAGAATCATGAGCATAATTATCCTACACATGATTTGGAGTTAGCCTCAGTTGTGCATGCATTGAAAACTTGGAGGCAGTATCTTATTGGTAATCATTGTGATATATTTACTGATCATAAGAGTTTGAAGTATATTTTTACTCAGAAAGATTTGAACCTCAGGCAGAGGAGATGGTTGGAGCTTATTAAGGATTATGATTTGAATGTGCAGTATCATCCTGGTAAGGCTAATGTTGTTGCTGATGCATTGAGTCGTAGGAGCCATGTTAATGCAGTTGATATTAATGATATGCCACAAGAGTTATGTGATCAGTTCAGGGATCTCAGGTTGGAGATGGTTCCTAAGGGATATTTGGCAACACTTGAGGTAAAGCCTACTTTGCTTGACATGATCAGGGAAGCTCAAAAGGGTGATAAAGAGATTGCTGCAATAAAAGAGAATATGACTAAAGGTAAGGCAGAAGGTTTCCATGAGGATGAACATGGGACCATATGGTTTGAGAAGCGGGTTTGTGTACTGCAAGATGCAGACATCAGGAAGTTGATTCTTCAGGAGGCACATGATTCACCTTATTTTATTCACCCAGGTAATACTAAGATGTATTTGGACTTGAGGGAGAGATTTTGGTGGCCTAGCCTGAAGAGGGAGATTGCTGGATATATTGCTACATGTGATGTGTGCCAGAGAGTTAAAGCAGAACATCAGAGGCCAGCAGGTTTATTACAGCCATTGCCTATACCTGAGTGGAAATGGGATGAGATTGGTATGGACTTCATTACAGGTTTACCCAGGACTCGGTCAGGTTATGATTCTATTTGGGTAATTGTTGATCGCTTGACTAAGGTTGCTCACTTCATTCCGGTAAAGACTACTTATACCAGTGCTCAGCTAGCTAAAGTTTATATGTCTAAAATTGTTTGTCTGCATGGAGTTCCAAGGAAGGTAGTGTCTGATAGAGGTACTCAGTTCACATCTAAATTTTGGCGTCAGTTGCATGAATCCTTGGGCACCAGGCTGGAGTTCAGTACAACTTTCCATCCACAGACTGTTGGGCAGACAGAGAGGGTAAATCAGATTTTGGAGGATATGTTGAGAGCTTGTGTTTTGGACTATGGGTCCAGTTGGGATGATAATTTACCTTATGCAGAGTTCTCATATAATAACAGTTATCAGGCTAGTCTGAAGATGGCACCGTTTGAGGTATTGTATGGCAGGAAGTGCAGGACACCGTTGATGTGGGATGAGGTTGGAGAGCGACAGTTCTTTGGACCAGACTTGGTTAGAGATGCTGAGGAGAAGGTCAAGCTGATTCGTGACAGGTTGAAGATAGCACAATCCAGACAGAAGAGTTATGCAGATGCAAAGCGCAAAGAGGTGACATATGAGGTAGGAGACCGTGCATATCTTCGAGTTTCACCACTTCGTGGAATTAAGAGGTTTGGCATTAAGGGTAAGTTAGCACCACGTTTCGTGGGGCCTTACAGGATTTTGGAGCGTAGAGGAGAGGTAGCTTATCAGCTGGAGTTGCCAGAATCTTTGTCTGGAGTTCATAATGTGTTTCATGTATCTCAGTTGAAGAAGTGCCACGCAGAGATGATGGATGTTCCATTGAGGGACACAGTGCCACTTGATGCATTTCAGTTGGAGAGTGATTTGACATATGAGGAGAAACCTGTTAAGATTCTGGAGACAGCAGAGAGGGTTACTCGCACCAAGACAATTAAGTTATGCAAGGTTCAGTGGGATCATCATACAGAGGAAGAAGCTACCTGGGAACGAGAGGAAGATCTCAGGCAGGAGCACCCACACCTATTTCCTAGCCAGCCCGAATCTCGAGGGCGAGATTCATCTTAAGGGGGGTAGGTTTGTAACATCCCAATTTTCCTAATTAGGATGTTATTAGATCATTCATATGCATCTCATATTTTTTATTGCATTATTTGTCTTCTACAATATTCTTTTCATTATGCAACTAAAGGCAATTTATTGGAGTGGAGATAACATGACTTCTCCCCTGTTTTTAAAAATGTTCATAATGTCCAGAATAATGTTTCCAGTTGATTTGATATGTTCTGGTAATTTTTACATTCTTGAAAATATTTTAATTGTAGTTTTATATGTTGTTTGAGTGACCAAATGCATCAAAATCATTTTTCAAAATTGCATTAGTATTGGAACTGGTGTTCCTGTAGTTTATAGCTGTAGGGCTATTTTTACTGGTTGCCTAGGTATTTTTATCTAGATTTTATATAGTCTAGTTTATTTATTTTATTTTGTTTTGCTGCTGGTTCTGTAAAGAAAAAAAAAGAAAAAAAAAAGGGCAGCAGCGCAGGTCACAGCGCGGCCCAGCAAAGCGCAGCCAGCAGCCAGGCGCACTGGGCGGCCCACCACCGCAGCCCAGCCGCACCGCACCAGCCGCAGCCCGCTCGCTCGCTCGCACATGAAGCGGCACCGCTCGCCCGACCCGACCCGCACCTAGCCCGACCCGCCGCTTCCCTCACTGACCGTGGACCCCGCGCCACTGTTCGTCCCCTCCCCGAGCCGGACACCGCCGCGCCCGAGCGCGCACGCCGAGGCGAGCCCGACCTGAGCTCGTGCTCCGGGTCCACCTCGCACCCATCCGACTCGCCGCACGCGAGCTATTACCTAGGGAGACCTACCGCAGCCCTCCCCGACCTCTTTCTTCGATCGCACGCGCCGCCTGGGCGAGTTGGATCTCGCCGCAGAGCTCCGCCGACCGCCGTCGTTCGTCGCAGATTTCGCCGCCGTAAGCACCCCTCAGCCGCGCCGCTCCCCTCTCCTAGATCCTCCTCTCGTCTGCGCTTCGATTTGACATGGTTGGGTGACCAGGAGGCCACCGGAGGGTTGCCGCCGTCGACACCCGCCGCCGCCGGAGTTCGCGAGCTCGTCGCCGCCGCCACAGACCACCTCGCCGCCGTCCGACTCCACCACTACCTCCGCCACTCCACGCCGCATCCGCCCGTTGTTCAACCTCACCGGAAACCCACCGGAGAGCCGCCGCCGTCGCCGTCCGATCGCCGCCGCCGCTCCTTTTGTCGTCTGGTGAGCACGCGCGCCCAGCCAATGGGCTGCTGCCACGTGGCAGTTCCCTACAGGAGTTGCAACAGTTGTTCGCTACAGTCCAGGCGATTTCTGTTTCTTTTTGTCTTTTTCCAGTTTTTCCTCAAAACTTCATTTAGCTATATCTTTTATTCTGTAACTCCAAATTAGGTGATTCTTTTTCCTATGCACTCACAAAAATCATCTCTTCATCACAATACCAATTTCACACATGTTTGCACTGTTCAAGTTTGAATTCGTTTGAATTTGAATTAAACCTCCCGGAGGCCATATCTTTTAAACTGTTTATCGGAATCCAACGATTCTTTTTGCATTGTGATCGTAGTGGTGTGTAGATGATCTGTACATGTTGTTTGCTGCTGTTTTTGAGTTTTAAAATGATTTTCTTGCTGTTTGCTTTATTTTGGTTTCTTTGGAGTTTCGGTGATTGATTTGTTATATTGTGTGAAACGTGTAGATTGTCCGGAGTGCGACGCGAGCTATTGTCAGGAGTGTGACTTTTTGAACCAGAACCAAGGCAAGTTACATGTTGATCATCCTTTACCTATTGTTTTCTATGCATTGTAGGTTATGCCACACAATAAAATTTATGCATTGTAGGATTGTTATAAATTGAGCTATATTGTTGAATTATCTCCCGTCTTTTGCAAATCGTGGTAGGTATAGTCTTGCTATGCTTGTAGACGGGGTTGGTTCCTGAATACATTGAGCTTATGTGAGGACTATTAATATTTAACAAACTGAGTAGTAATTCAGGACTTAACTCACCTCTGGGCGGAAGTGGTATTGATGGGTGGTCTTAAGAACATCATGGTTTTTACCCTCTAAATGTAAGTGGACGGCCGCCCAGGCTCAAAAAGATCAGACAGACTTAATGACTAGTAGCTTCCATGCGCGACCACTAGCTATATGGGCTCTGGCTTAGTTGAGTAGGTTGTGGGATCCTCGCCCAGGTATGCTAGCAGATGTAGATATGGATAGGTGTATCGGCTGCCGGGGGTGGAGGTGACTACTTCTGAAAGGCTTCGTCTCAATCTTCGGGTTGAGTCTAGTGGGTAAAGTGTGCAAAACTCTGTAGAGTAATAAAACTAATCATGATTAGCCGTGCCCCCGGTTATGGGTAATTTTGAGCGACTATGCCATTACAGTTGTTGGATGATCTTGACAGATGTGACACTTAATAATATTTGTGGGCAACTTAATAAATGGGTAGGTTGGAGTTGATTTTGCCAACTCAACCTTGTGCATTTAATTGTAGTATTAAAGGAACTAAATGAAAAATTGACTATTAGGTAGTTATGAGGACAAAATCAGCTTTCTGCAAAATAAACCCCCAAGCCTTCCTTTGTTGTTCTATGCATATACATGTAGGTCTGCTTTATTACTTCTCCTGTGTAACTTGCCAATACATTCAATGTATTGACCTATACGGCTGCAACGTCTCATGTTGCAGGATTTTCAGACGAGGAGTAAGGCACCGTTAGGGTCGCGAGTCTGCACTCAGCATCGCCAGTTGGGCTATGATGGGACTCATCGTTATTTTCTGCTACTTTCCGCTGTGTGATTGATTAATAGCTAGCCATGAGCTATGCAGATTGTTTTATTTTATATACTCTGGATCATACGTTGTAATAAATGATGCACTTGTATTCTGGTATTCATCTATACTGTGTGTGCTAGCGAGTTCGATCCAGGGACTAGCACGGTAAGCACAGAGACTCAAATCCTTCGAGGTTTGGTCGTTACAAATAACCGCAACTTCGAGAGATGAGGATGTATGCCGATGTTCACTTCCTTGGAGGGAAGCTACGTCACCGTTTAGAGAGGTGGGTGTTACCACGAAGGCACACCAATGCCATGAAGGTTCACCCTATTCTCTCATTGAGATATCACCACGAAGGCGATTCCCAACCACTAGTGGTAGACCTTTAGGTGGACTCCAAACCCTCACAAACTTCACGGGGGTAATCAGAATGTTTGATTCCTCACCGAATGACTCCTACCGCCTATGAGTCTCCAACCTCCAAGAGTAACAAGATCCAAGGGGAAAACTCAAGACTTGCTCAAACCACGATTTGCTTTGTTCACAAGAAGGAGAGGGAGAATATCTTTCTTTTGATCAGAACAACTCTTCAAAGATCTCAGCAATCAAGCCGGGATCTAGGATTTCGTGTGTGAGCAAGAGAGAGGGAGCACTGGTGTTCTTGAAGGGTGTTTGAGTGGAGTGTTCAACCCTCTCTCGAAGAGGTAAGGTGCTATTTATACTACACACACTTTAGAGCCGTTTGGACAGAGGTTGACTTGCCCGGATGATCTGGAAAACCATCCGGATGATCTCGACATAGTCCAGATCATATGACTGAAAGCCCGGATGCAGGTGGTAGTAGTAGAGATGCGAGGAGTCCGGACAGTCCGAAGGACACACCGGACGATCCGGACAGAGCCCGGATGATCCGGATGATTGCCTGGATGATCCGGCTATATCCACAAGCTTCTGTGAAGATAGGGTCGAGAGTATCGGGACGATCTGGGAGAGTATTCGGATGATCCGGGTAGAGTCGGAACGATCCGGATGAACGTCCGGATGATCCGGCTTCATCCACCAGTTTTTGTGATGATATGGTAAAGGTTACCCGGACGATCCGGGAGAGTATCCGGACGATCCGGGCACAGTCCGGACGATCCGGATGAATGTCCGGATGATCTGGCTAGGAGTCTTTGTGTGCAAAGAGTAGGGAGTAGGATTTGGCTAAGTAGTTTTGCTAGTGATATTTGGTCTTTTGTGATAAAGCGTATTGTGAAATATGAGCAAGCCCTGAACCTACACTTTGGATCCCCTCTTAATAGTGCGGGATCCCTATTACTCAAGAAATGTATAAAAGAGCAAGATGCCTCATTTTTTATTGCTTCTTTCTTGCTTGAGCAACGTTTTATTTGATGTGTCCATGATGCACATTGAAACCAAGGGAACTAATGACCTGTGTATATACTTAGCAAACATAGTTAGTCCCCTATATGTAATTTGTCATCAACATCAAAAATACACTTTAAGAGTAAGATTGCACTTTCAATCCCCCCCTTTTTGGTAGTTGATGACAAAATACATATAGCTCTCAACAAATGAAATGAGTTGAATATATTGTATTTCTTATGAGAGATGTCCGGCATGTTTTTCTTTTGTTTGGGAGAGCTCCCCCATAATGTATGCATAAGGAATAAAGCGATAGAAGAAAGAACAATGCATACATAAAGTGGATACCCTCATTTGTAAATAAATGTTGCTTAAGTGGAAGTAGCCATACACCACCAAGGCAACATAAGCAATGATAAACAACAGACGAAGATAGCAACTACTACTTAACTTTTTCAAGGTAGCATATGACATGACCAAAGGTTCATTACAATAATAATAAGTCCAGTGCAGGAGCTCGATTGCAATAATAATAAGTCCAGTGCAGGAGCTCGATTACATAACACACTCATAATCCTAGGAAATACATCTCCCCCTTGGCATTAAATACCGAAAAGGGGAAGACGACAGACAAAGTAGGAGGATCACTCAGCATACCCATCATCATCATCACCACCATCACTCAGATCAGCAGGGGTAAGGAAGAACTCGGGAAAATTAGCTGCAGAAGGAAAATCGACCTCCGGAAGAGGATGCCGAGTAGGAATGGGCTCATCAGGCTCGACAGGGCTGCCAGGGCGTGTACGTAGGCGAGCCCTAAGTGCATTTGCCTCAGAGATAGGGCGAACCTCCTCGGTGGCAATGTGAGTAGCGGTATAGCGGCAGGTGTCAAAGATAGCCTTATGAGACTTCCCAACAAAGCGAGCAAGGCGGTCAAATGGCTTCATGAAAGATTTAGTGCGGCGAGAAGATCTCTCGCCACATGAAGGAGCAGGTGCCTTTCCCCTAGAAGTCTCGTCATGTGGAGTCCACATGGAGTGAGTGGTTATCTTGGCGATGTGACAGGGGTAGACAGAGTCAATGACTGTCTGAATGAAAGGAGCATGTGGAAGAGTACGAACCTTCAGACAACTAGCCATGCGAATCTCATGCCATAGGAAATCTGCCATGTCAATGGGACGGTCGGGAGCCTTCCTTGAGTAGTACATCAAGTCAATGCTATAGGCCCGGATATCCGGACACACAGAGTAGTTCGACCTGGACTTCCGGATGGACATCCAGATGATCCGGCCAGACAGAGAGCAGATACCCAGAACTGATGTTTGAAGTGGTGACGATGTGATGATTGATTTTTTTATTTTGTTGAATATATATATATATATATATATATATATATATATATATATATATATATAGAGAGAGAGAGAGAGAGAGAGAGATAAGTGTGAGACAATCAACAACACCCAAGACACATCATAAACACACATAAACAACTAAGAGTTGTAGCCTAAGCCACCATGTTTGAGTATACATAACTTGGGACACCAAAGATTTGAACTTTGGACCCAAGATTACTACTCCATCATGTTAAAGTACTATGGACACAAAATAAGTGTCATAATGACTTTGAGAGTGTTGGTTCTATTTATGCATTATATAGGGGAAAGAGGATTCATGGATTGAACTTCTCCCCCTAAATATATGCCTACATCAAGACAAGACATGAAGTAAATTGCATGCATGGGTGCGAGATTTCACATAATGTTGTCAAGCTCCAAGATACCAAGTTCACGCCTAAGTCGACAAAACCTTGCTTCATCTAATGGCTTGGTGAAAATGTCTGCAAGTTGCATATCTGTACCAACATGAGCAATATCAATGTCACCCTTTTCCACATGATCTCTCAAGAAATGATACCTAATATCAATGTGATTGGTGCGAAGATGATCTTTGGGATTCTCAGCAATGTTGATGGCACTTTCATTATTTACATAGGAGAGGCACATGTCTATAGGTGATACCGTAATCCTTCAAAGTTTGCCTCATCCATAGTAATTGTGTTGCGGAACTGGCGGCTGCAATGTATTCGGCTTCGGCGGTGGAGAGGGCAATACAATTTTGTTTCTTCGAGGACCAACTTACCAAAGAGCGTCCAAGAAATTGGCATGCACCGGAGGTGGACTTACGATCCACTTTTTCACCAGCCCAATCTACATTCGTGTACCCAATGAGATCAAACTTAGCATCCTTGGGGTACCATAGACCCAACTTTGGGGTGTGAACAAGGTATCTGAGAATATGCTTAACCGCCTTATGATGGCTTTCCCTAGGGGAAGCTTGAAATCTAGCACACATGCATGCGCTAAACATGATGTCTGGTCTAGATGCACAAAGATAAAGCAATGACCCAATCATGGAGCGGTAAATAGATGGGTCAAAAGGAATACCACGTGTGTCTTCAGTGAGGAAAATTTTGGTTGGCATGGGTGTCTTACATGGACTAGCATCAGACATGCCAAACTTTGCTAGGATATCCTTGAGGTATTTTGCTTGAGACAAGAAAATTCCTTCTTGAAATTGTTGAATTTGAAATCCAAGAAAGAACTTCAAATCCGCATTGAGTGACATTTCAAAATTATTGGTCATTGAAGCCGTAAACTTCTTGCACAAATGAATGTTAGGAGAACCAAAGATGATATTATCTACATAGATTTGGCATAAGATCAAATCACCCTTGTGTCTCTTAGTAAAAAGAGTGGGATCGATCACCCCTCTTACAAAGCCATCATCGAGTAAAAACTTCTTAAGATGATCATACCAAACACGGGGTGCTTGTTTGAGGCCATACAAAGCCTTATGAAGTTTATACACATAGTCTTTGTGATCGGGATCAACGAACCCAGGTGGTTGTGATACATATACTTCTTCTTGTAGAGGACCATTAAGGAAAGCACTCTTTACATCCATTTGATGTAATTTAAAACCATTGAAATCAGCATAAGCAAGTAAGATGCGAATAGATTAAAGACGGGCAACGGGAGCAAAGGTCTCACCAAAGTCCAAACCTTCAACTTGTGAGTACCCTTGTGCCACTATCATTGCCTTGTTACGGATGATTACACCATTCTCATCTTGCTTGTTCTTGAAAATCCATTTTATTCCAATGACATTGTGTTCTGTAGTTGGTCTCTCCACCAGAGACCACACTTGGTTGCGTTCAAAACTGTTCAACTCTTCTTGCATAGCAACGAGCCAATCGTTGTCCATCAATGCGTGTAGTACCTTGACAGGCTCAACACTAGACACAAACGAGAAGTGAGCACAAAAGTTTGTCAAATGTTTACGAGTGACTCTACCTTCGGATATGCCGGTGAGAATTTTGTCAACATCAACACGACCGGCCATTCGGGGCATGATGAAGGTGAGGGTTTCACGAGGTTCAACTTCATGTCCATCATCCACATCCTCAACATATGGATCATTTATGTGTGGTGGAAGATCTTGTTCTTCATGTTGCATTTGTTGAGGTTCATCATCAACGATTGCACTTCCTTGTTCTTTTTCTTGGTGATGATCTTGCTCTTGGAGATGATCATGGTGAAGAACTTGATCTTCTTCTTGTACTTGTACTGTGGGCATCGGTTGAGCATTTGGATCTTGTGGTGGCGTGGGTGTTGTAATGGTTGGATATATAGGGAGTCGTGCGTCGTCTTCCACACCATCATGGGGTTCTTGTTCCATTGGAAGAAGAGCACCAACACCCATATTCAAGATATCTTCAGAAGAGTCTTAATCACCTACATCACTTAGAGCAACTTGCTCCCCATGGGAGACATTAAATTCATCAAACACTACGTCACAAGTTTCTACAACACATCCATTGGATTTTTTGTAGACCCTATAGGCGTGAGAGTTTGATCCATAACCAACAAATATACCCTCAATAGTTTTTGATTGAAATTTTCCTAACCGTTCTTCCTTGTTGAGAATGAAGCACTTACACCCGAACACACGGAAGTACTTGACATTTGGCTTGTTCCTGGTTAGGAGATCATAAGGGGTATTTTCCAAAATCTTGCGGAGAAAGAGACGGTTTGATGCATGACATGCAGTGTTGACAGCCTCGACCCAAAAGCTATGAGGTGACTTGTACTCATCCAACATGGACCTTGCCATCTCCACAAGAGTACGGTTCTTTCTTTCGGCTACACCATTTTGTTGAGGAGTATAGGGGACGGAGTATTGAAGCTCAATCCCCTCATCACTGAGAAACTCTTCCAAGGTGTAGTTCTTGAACTCGGAGCCATTGTCACTTCTTATTGACAAGATTTCTTTGTCAAACTTGCGTTGAGCTTGCTTGGAAAAATCAATGAAGGCGATCTTCGTCTCGTCTTTGGACTTGAGGAAGAACACCCATGTGTATCTTGAGTAATCATCAACAATGATAAGACCATACTTTTTCCCACCAAGACTATCCCATGAAGGAGGCCCAAAGAGATCCATATGAAGGAGCTCCAATGGCCTTGACGTAGATACAATATTCTTGGGTGGGTGCTTTGATTGATGTTGCTTCCCGGCTATGCATGCACTACACACACGATCTTTCTCAAAAGAAACATTCGTTAGTCCAAGGATGTGATTTCCCTTTAAGAGATCTTGAAGATTTCTCATGCCGACATGGGCTAGCCGGTGATGCCATAGCCACCCCTTGTCGGCTTTGGCCATTAGACAGGTTGCATGGAAGGTACTCTCTTTCGAGAAATCAACCGTGTAAAGGTTTCCATCCAACTTTCCAACAAAAGCCACTTCAAGAGTATCTCTCTTAAAGACTTTCACATCCGTTAGTCCAAATAGTGTATTATAACCAACATAAGACAATTGACGAACGGAAAGTAAGTGATATTTAAGAGATTGGATAAGCATGACATTTGCAAGTGACATGTCATTCGTGATAGCCACCTTACCCAATCCAAGTACCTGTCCTTTTGTTCCTCCACCAAACACAATGCTCATAAATGGTTGAATGGCTTCCATGAAATCATAGAGCAATTTGCTGTCTTCGGTCATATGGTCTGTGCATCCACTATCGATCACCCATTTGACTCCACCGGAGAAGGCAACCTACACACAATTGACGACTTGGTTAGAGGCACCCATTTTGCAATGGGACCTCTCACATTAGTCACAAGGGTCTTAGGAACCCAAATAGCATAGAAACGAAATGCATTATGAGGACCAACAAATTTAGCATAAACCTCTCCATCCTTTGTCTTATAAAGCACATAGGATGGAGGCATGAAACCCTTAGGTTTGATGGGAGTGGGTATTCCCCTAGTGGCCTTCCCACTCACAACCTTGTTGACTTGACTTTTCCCTTTCTTCTTCTGCCCTTCACGTACAAATGTCTCCTTGAGAGGAGTGGTGCACTTTTGAGTGGGCGTTTTCTTCTTGCTTGTGCTTGGGTCGTACCCAAGTCCTTCCTTTGCGAAAACTTCGTTGTGTCGGCTCAATACTTCATTAAGGTTCTTTTGTCCTTGAGCACATGTCATGTCGTGGAATTAGCACGGCAGATGTCCGGTTTAACGGACTTAGTTGTGGAACCATCACACGGGTTAGCTTGAAGAGGTTAAAAGCACACAAAGGACACAAAGGGTTTATACTAGTTCGGCCCCTTCGATGAAGGTAAAAGCCTACGTCTAGTTTGGTTTGGTATTACTTGGGCATCGATGAACAGGGAGCAGATTGCTTGCATGTCTCTCGACGGATCGTTGCTTGTCCCTGAACCATCGCCGGGTCGTCCCTTTATATAAGAGGCGACGCCCGGTCTGGTTTATAGAATCCCGAGGCCGGCTCATAATTGTGTCTGCCTCGGTCTCTGCTCTTTCTTCCTTGTGTCTCAAGTTACATGATAGGACGGTTTACAAACCGTAAACTTTACATGGGCCCTAAGCCTTCATGGGCCGTAACTTGTACGGAGTTTTTAACTACACAGCTAAATTACCATAATCCGGATCTCCCTAGCCGGTTTATACCTGCTAGTAATATCCCTGACATTAGGCCCCAGAATGATTTGAACTTGTTCATGTCAGTCTTCTAAATCTTGTATAAACTTATTTCCCATATCTTCTCTATTTTTGTAAACCGGCTATGACGTCATCCCTGGAAATCATTTGATTCGATCGTGACATCACTCCGCATTTATTGCGCACAGCCGTTTGTTACCTTTGTTTAAAGGCCATCCCGAAAATCGAGGCGACAAGAGAATCTTTATCCAATCTCTGACCTCCTCAAATCCCGCGCTTGCCGTTTCGTCTCTCGAGCCCTTATAAATATGGCCGCGCCTTTGCTTTTCTTCCTTCCGCTCGTCTTCTTCCTCCGTCGCCCGAAGCTTCTCTGTTGTTCTCGAGCTCTTCGCCGTCGTCGACTAGGCCGCTGCATCAACCTGACACGCATGCAGAGCCACTCCGCCGCCGTCTCCTTCTGCCTCAGGTATTCCCCCTCTCCTGCTGCAGATCCGTAATCTAAGGTTCCTCCACTGCTTCCGCCATTAGACCTCGAAACTTTTGCTGTTCATCCTATACGCCATGCCCGCAGTAGATTCATCCTTAGATTAGCTTCGAAACTCGTTCCTGCTCCGTAGCTTTATGCTTAGATTCATACTTCTAAGTTCACCCTTAGATTCTTTTGCTCTGTAGAAAGACCTCCGCAGTGCCTCTGTGATAGATCTGCGTAAATTTCATCTTTTTCTTACCGCTCAGATCTATTTTACCTTAGCCTCTTATAGAAACCTGTTTCTTTGTCTTTGATAAGTCTGCAAGTTATTTGCCGGTTTAATCGATCATATATTGCTCCTGTGACACATCAACCACGAATCGACGGTTTAGCTTCTTCCTTTTTTGTTATCATAAACCGGTAGTAGCTCGTTTCCCATATGCTCCCGGGTTGTCAATGCCATTAGTCCCTTGTCTAAACCGTCGTTGTAATTTTGATAATATGATCCGGTTTATGCTTCGGTACTTGACTAATCCGGATTTTACACTTTACTTTTTCAGCACTTTCCTTCTGCTAATATGTGTGCCAAGCAGTTCGTTTCTTGCAACTGGGTCCCTTCCGTCATTACGGAAGAGGACTTAGCTAATGCTGCTGCCATTGGCACTCTGGGCCCTCAAGCAGTTCTGAAATGGCGGGCCCCAAGAAATGAATGCCCTCCTACCCCTAAAGAAGGAGAAGTTATTGTTTTCTTTGATCATATGGCCCGGGGCTTTAGTCCTCCCGGTTCAAAGTTCTTCCGGGACGTGCTTGCCGCTCTTCAGCTTCATCCTTAGGACATAGGTCCAAACTCCGTATCAAACATCTGCAATTTCGAAGTTTTTTTCCGAGGTGTACCTTCAAGAGGAGCCATCAGTCGACTTGTTCCGGGATTTCTTCCACTTAAACCGGCGGACAGAGTTTACTGCTGGACCTCATCAAGAACTGGGTGGGGTTAGTATTCAAAAGAGAAGAGATGCGGTTTTTCCTCACGCTGCTCTCCATACACACCCCAAGGATTAGAACCAATCCTGGTTCTACTGCCAAGATACTTCGCCTGAAGGAGAGAATCCATTGCCGGGTTATCGCGAACATCATCTCCCTGAAGATCATCCACTGCCGCAGCGTCTTAGCTCCTCGGAACGGCCCCGGTTCGCCCCTCAACTCGCCAAACTCAAAGCCTTTATGGCCAACGGATTAACTGGAGTTGATTTCGTGCGTTGTTGGCTTGCCTGGAGTATTCTCCCTCTGAGCCGGCGCTCCGGTTTGATGTATCATTATACCGGAAAACCGGATGATCCTCAGCGCCATACCAACGTAATGCTTCCTGAGAAGGAAGTTATTGAATCTGCTAAGAAAATGCTCAACATCTCCTTGGAGGAATGTAGCCAAACCGGATTGGCTCCATATTATAAGAAGAACAAACTGCCAGCAGTAAGCCTTAATCTCTTCTGTTTACTTCTAATCCGTCCATTTAAATTATCTTCCATTTATCTCTCATCTTCTACACAGGCCGACGATCCCTTTTGGAAACGGAAACCTCAGGATAAGTCAGGCAAATAGCCACGCCGGAAAACCTTCGCTGTTAAGAAGAAAAAGGCGGCTGCCGGCTCCGGTTCACATGTTGAGGAAGATGATCCGGATTCTGAGGTATGAGTTGATCCTGATATGCTTTGATCTCTTTTATCCAGATTTATGTTAATCAGTGTCTTTCCGCAGGATTTGGCTGAGGCTGATAAAGCGGCAGAAACTGAGGTAATCACTCTTTCTTCAGATTCTGAACCGTCAGTGCCCAAGATTCGTAAATCATCTCAGAAGTATCCTTTTTCTCATCCTTACGCTCAACTGGACCCCAATTTTCTTTTGAAGAAGCAGCAACACGAAGCCTGCCGGACTACACGCCATAGTGGCCATGTAGTCGAGTCTTCCGGAATATCTCTCACTCCGGCTCGGAGGCGCCGCTCTGAGGTTTTACTTTCTCCAACTCTTCTTCATCCCAAGGCCAGACTTATACGCAAACCACTTAAACCGTCTGATCCTAACTATCAGGAGACACCTTTATCATCTTCTGGCGAATCGACTGCCACGCAGGTCCCGATTCTGAAAACTGTCCCTGGGTAAGTCCTTTATCTCATCCGGTTTACTTTTGTATTTGCCTTTGTGACTCTGATTTCTTTTTCAATTCTTTCAGCAAACCCAAACCTAGCAAAAAGGCCAAGGCCAGCAAAACAGCTGCTGAGACTGCTACTGCTGATCCGACAGCTGATCCGGACGAGATCATCCCTCCGGAAAACGAGCCTACAATTCAGCTTGACGATCCTGCTCCCATGGATCATGATTATGTTGCTGCTCCTGAAAATACCAATGCTGAAGATGTTCATGAACTGTCAAGTCCTGTCCGGACCAGCCCTCCTCGGACTAGCCCGGCTCATACTGCTGCTCCTTCACAGCCAAATACTGCTTCTTCTCCGGATATTCAAATAATCGGAACGGGTTTTACCGCTCCTGCTGAGCCTATTGTTTTAGCCAAGCATACTGCTAAAGCGGAGAAGCTTCAGCAAGAGAAGGCCAAATGGAGCACAGATTTATCCAATTATGCTGATCTGAGTGCCCAGGAGCTTTATTCCGGGTACTTGAACCGGCTTCATACCAGCCGCGACTATGAACAAGGCTTGGTAAATATGATGAAGGATAAATATGAGGTACTTTCCTTCTCTTATCTTTGCTCTTGCTTTCTTTATATTTCTGTTTGTCATGGTAGCCCCCAAGTTCCGGTTTAGCTTTGTTGGAGGTGAACCGGTACTTCCAAATGTGTGTCAATCATCTTACATTAGCCCCCAAGTGCTAGGGGCATAACTCGTTTTATGTGCCCGTGACTTGTCTGAATCTCTCTTGCAATACTTCAACTGCCCATTAGCCCCCAAGTGTCAAGTAGATAACTTGCTTATGTGCTTGAGACTTTATCTTTAGTTGTCTTCTTTTGATACTTCAATTGCTCATTAGCCCCCAAGTGTCAAGTGGATAACTTAGTTATGTGCTTGAGACTTGCTTGAGCTGTTATTTATTCCACTTGATTTTCTTTGCAGGCTGACTTGACCCGGAGGGCTGAAGAAATAACTGAGCTCCGGAATAGACTTGCTGAGACTGAATCTGCTGCTGCCAAGGCCAAAAAAGATCTGCCGTTGAGCTTAACCACTGCTGAGCAATTGAAGAAATATTTTGAAGCGGAACGGACAACCTGGGAAGTGCAGAAGAATGCTCTTGAAAAAAGAGCAAAGGATGCTGAGGAAGCCCTTAACCCGGTGACACAAGAGCTGATCGGCTTAAAGCGGCAAATAGAGCTTATGACCTCTGCCGTCTTTGGTAAATACTTAACTTGCACGTGTTTTCATCTCTGCAATCTTTAGTCCGTTCTGGCTTTAACTGTGATAACCATATGCAGGGCGACGCGTCACCCATCTTGGGGATGACCTCCGGAAGAAACTCAAGGCCTCTTATACTCTGGTTGAGCAGCTGTATTCCGGCGCTCAAAGGATTATAAGTGCGATGTCTTTTAATAAACCAGCCCCCACCACTATCCAAGGCACTCTGGAGAAGCTTTCTATCTTGCCTGTACACTTGGAAGAGGTGAAGAAGTCTGCTGCCCGAGCCGGTTCTCTTGTAGCACTGACCAGAGCCAAAGCGTGGGTTCCGGAATTTGATCCGGAAGAAGCCATGAACGGGTACCCCAGCACCAAGGAAGATGGATCGGCCTTCTCTGGCAAAGATCTTCATGCTTTGACGAAGGAAATGCGTCCTCTTGCTAGCAAGCTTGCTGATGAATCGGACTTGACCAGGTATCATCCGGCGTATGATTTAAATAATGAGCGGGTGGATCGGCCAGTTTATGATACCGAAAATCTAATCCCACCAGTGCGCCCCCACACTTTCGCCCCAGATGTTGATCCGTCCGATCTCATTACTGAAGAGATGTACTTCCGTGCTTTATCCAAAATCGATTGGCGCGTTCCTGACTTTCAGCCGCTTCAAGAAGACGAAGAAGCTCCGGAACAGGCCGATCCTCAGCCTTCGCAGCAAGAAGAAGCATAAGCCGCTCAATCTAACTTTATAGATGCTGTACTCTTTTGTCGAGAAAAACTTTAATCCGTTCAGGCTTGCCGTGCCTTGTAATAGGATAGCTCGAAACATTGTCATTTTAATCCGGATGTCCCAACTTTGCTTTGGCGTCTGTCAATTTGAATCCTTTGTCTGCTATGGTTTATCTGTATCTGCATAGATAATATTGAAAAAATGCCCTGGCGGTTTATCGCCGGACCGATTAAAGTGCTCTCATATGTTTATATATATCGTACGAGTGTCTGTTTTATACAAAAAATAACTTCATACCTTTGATTAAGTATGCTTGAGATCCTTAATCCGGCAAACCTTGTAGTTTCTGAGGAAGCTCTTGGCTCTTTTGGGATAGACCCAATAATTATTCCGGGTTTACAAGAACTACCGGTTTAAATAATGCTGGAGCTCTGTGTCCAGACTTTTGAAAATATGTGGTCAACTTTGAAGTTGTCCAGCTCCGGATCCAAAAACCCATAAAAACACATGAAAATCACAAACACAAAAACACATGTTTGCAAATAAGACCATGTAGTCGAGGCTTTTTGTGAGCTGTGAGGCTCCCTATGTGCCAATCAAAGGGTGCGACCCAAAGGGCTATGACTAACAGTACTCCTAGGGACAAGAACTTTGCCATCAAAGGATGTACTCTTTTGCCATCAAAGGATGTACTCCAAGGGACAGGAAATATTGCATCTGCCATCAAAGGATGTACTCCCAGGGACAAGAACTTTTCTTTTGCCATCAAAGGGTATGTATCTTCCAAGGGACAGGAATATTACATCTGCCATCAAAGGAAGTACCCTAGGGACAAGAACATATTTTCTTTTGCCATCAAAGGGAATGATCAACCAAGGGACAGGAATATTACATCTGCCATCAAAGGAAGGTTCCCTAGGGACAAGAACATGCTTTTTTTTTCTTTTTCCATCAAAGGGAATGATCAACCAAGGGACATGAATATTACATCTGCCATCAAAGGAAGGTTCCCTAGGGACAAGAACATGTTTTTTTCTTTTGCCATCAAAGGGAATGATCAACCAAGGGACATGAATATTACATCTGCCATCAAAGGAAGGTTCCCTAGGGACAAGAACAGATTTTCTATTGCCATCAAAGGGAATGATCAACCAAGGGACAGGAATATTACATCTGCCATCAAAGGAAGGTTCCCTAGGGACAAGAACAGATTTTCTTTTGCCATCAAAGGGAATGATCAACCAAGGGACAGGAATATTACATCTGCCATCAAAGGAAGGTTCCCTAGGGACAAGAACATTATGTAGACCGGACCAGAGAAGACTATATCGAAGATTCATATGTGATCCGTAGCCCCCTAGTTTGGTCCCTTTTGCATAAAATAGCTTGTTCAAAATATATGTAATAATTTCACAGGATATATACTTAGAAGCAAAAAGGCTGATCCCCCGGTTTACCGAGGGTGCTGGTTTATTCATTAATCATAATATATACATAGGATACAGCAGAGCTCATGGCTCAAGTGTAGTAGGGCCGCAGGAGAGCGATGTTCCACGGCCTCTTTGTCTCTTCTTCTGATGTCCGTGAGTCTTTCTGCTCTCGAACGTCCACCAGGTAATATGAACCGTTGTGCAGATTCTTACTGACCACAAAGGGCCCTTCCCAAGGCGGGGATAGCTTGTGCATATCTATTTGGTCTTGGATGAGCCGGAGTACCAAATCCCCCTCGTGGAACGTCCTGGTTTTGACCCGGCGGCTGTGATATCTGCGCAAGTCCTGCTGATAAATCACGGATTGTGCTGCTGCTATGTCACGTTCTTCATCTAGCCGGTCCAAACTGTCATGTCTTGCCTGTTCATTGGCTGCTTCAACATAAGCCGTCACTCGTGGTGAATCATGGCGGATATCGCTTGGAAGGACTGCTTCAGCACCGTACACCATGAAGAAAGGTGTATAACCTGTGGACCGGTTTGGCGTAGTATTGATGCTCCAGAGGACAGAAGGTAACTCCTCAACCCAGCACCCTGGTGTTCTTTGCAAGGGAGTCATAAGCTGGGGCTTGATACTCCGCAAAATCTCTTGATTAGCCCTTTCAGCTTGACCATTGGATTGAGGGTGAGCTACAGAAGATACATCTAGGCGAATATGCTCCCGTTGGCAAAACTCTTCCATCTCTCCTTTAGATAAATTGGTGCCATTGTGTGTGATGATGCTATGTGGAAAGCCAAACCGGAAAATTACCTTTTTGATGAATTTAACCGTTGTTGCCGCATCACACTTGCTCACAGGCTCTGCCTCAATCCACTTTGTAAACTTATCCACATCCACCATGTCGGTGTACTAAAGTAGGGGTACCCTTAGTATCCCGAACTTGTGCACGGGTAGTTGCAGCGTCCCGCGGCAAGGCTTGTCGGGTGATCGCCAAGGTCCTCCGTGGTTCCTTCAGATCCATTCAAGATCAAAGTATCCAAGCCAAGGAGACAAGGCCCCGGCAAGAGGAGCTTGTCGGGAAGGCCACTCAAGGCACAAGACTACTCAAGGCGCAAGACCCTGGCAAGAGGAGCTTGCCGGGAAGGCCAACCAAGGCATCTCAAGAAACTTGCCGCGACGCGCCACGCGTCCCGGCAAGGCCTGGTGAGCGACAAGCTCCCGGAAGCGACAAGATAGCGACCACGACAAGGTGCTTGCCGCGGCAAGCTTCCACTCAGTACCCGCGCTCCAGCGCATCCACCCACGTGTCGCTCTGGGACCCTTCCAGACGCACGTGGCGGGCGGCTGTGCAGCCAGGGGTACACGGTGGCAAGCAGTGCTGACAAAGTAGCCATCGTGGCGAACGGTGGCGCCCCTGACGGCCCTTTTTGCACTGTTTGGGCGACGGCGATGGGCATTTAATGCCCTTGTCCCCTGCCGTCAGGGTTAGGTGCGATGCACTGTACCAACTACCACCCTTTTTCCATTTTTACCCTCAACTGCGTTGCCACCTGTCGGTGACCCCTTGAGCCTATAAAAGGAGGCCCATGCGCAACGTAGAGGGGGGTTAGACATTCGAACACTCTCACGCTCGGTCTCGCCAGCTGCTGAAGTGTACTGTAGCTTCCAGCGCTCCCGAGCCCAGAACTCAATACAAACCAAAGCAGGAGTAGGGTTTTACGCATCCGTGCGGCCCGAACCTGGGTAAACTGCTCGTGTGCCTCGCCTCGATCAGCTCTTTGTGCAATCTCCGCCCCCTGCCGTACCGAAAAGGGGCTCCGTCCCCATAGGTGTTCGTGGGTGGATCAGTTTCCCCGACATCTTTGGCGCGCCAGGTAGGGGGTGCGTCGAGGTTGTGTGAACCTGATCCGGCGTCCACATGAGCTAGATCTTCACCATATTCATCAACATGCCGCCGAAGAAGAAGGCTTCGGAGGCAGCTGGTCCGTCCGCGTCGATCCCACCACCGCCGGAGCCAACGGCTGGTGGGGTAGACGCCGGCGGAAGAACGGACGTCGACGAGGGAGCTCACGGTGCTGCCAAGTCCAAGGACAAGGCTGCGCTGCCCATCGGCGGCGTAGCCGGCTCCCACGACGACCGGGCGCACTCCAAGACCTCGGTGTCCGTACATGCACCGCGCCCATCTCAAGAGGCGCGGGGCCGGCAGTGTCATGGTACTCACGGTACCATACGCTTGCTGGATCAAAATCAAGCTGGTGGGTCCCGGGACGCTCAAGGCCAACATGCACGCCAGCTTGCCGGCACGAGCAAGGCACGGTCGCCTGGACGGGATACTGCTCCTTCTAACGTAGTTAGAAGTCTGAGCATATCCCGCTCCTCGCACCGCTCGCCACCGCTACCCGCCACTCCAGCAGAAGCTCTGGCACGAGCTCAACTGCTCCTAGACTTCCCCCCAGCGGTAGACAAGGCCGACGACTGGAGGGCCACCATTCAGAGTCTCATCACCTTTGCCAAAGGCGACACTCCGCGGCAGCCGAGCACGTCGGAGCCGCGACAAGTTAGCCAGGCGCGGGCTGATGGGCCTCGAACCCCTCGTTGGTTACCCCAAGTGGAAGGTGTAAGATGCAGTAAGTAGAAGTGTTTTCCCCTAGCAAAGATGCCAAGGATCGAATCCCCAGAGACTCCTAGGTTCAACAAGTAGGTGTCAATTGCTAACGGCGCAATTAGCAATCAACGTGGACCTGCACACAGATACAAATAACTTTGCTCCCAACGAGTACAGAGAGGTTGTCAATCTCTCCGGCCTTGTAGTTCACAAAGGGTTAAAAGCAATATGATAGTAGTGATAGATAGTGTTTTGCAATAGTAAGTAAATAGCGATAAGTAAATAGTGAATGTGATCAATGATGGTAATATGGACCGGAGTCTCATCATGTTCACTAGTGATGTCTCTCTCCCAAAAGACGATAAAACAGCTATGTGAGGTAAACAAATTACAGCTGGGCAATTGACAGGAGCACGAACGCAAACCAATGCTGATTACATTGCAAGAAAGGTTGAGGTTCAAAGCATGGGCGGTACGCCAAAGTAAGTAGACCGAAATCCATCAATATCTACTACTAATCATCCACCTTGAGATATCTATCCAGAACATCTCGCTGGTATTAAGTTGCGAGTCCCACCCATAGTGTAAACTCAATGCAACAGACAACTGCATTAAAAGAACTTTGCGTAAAGTAAACAATCCTTGCACCCGCGGGCACAAGCACCGTTGTTTTCCCCCTTGTGGCAACAGCACATCCCCTAGACTCATGTTTCTGTCACTCAAGCTAGTCATCGAGGGGCATGAACCCACAATCGAGCATAACGTTCCCTCTTGGAGTCACTACCTATTACTCGGCCAAAGCAATAAATAACAACGGAGAACATGCACGAATTACTTATGAACTAAAATATAAAAGAGGTGAATCAAATATATTACTCAAGATCAATCTGAACATAATCTCATAATTCATCGGATCCCAGCAAACTCAACATAGCAACAACATAAGGATTACATAGGTGCCTCGATCATGTAGGGCAGCTCACGAGGACTAATTAGTGAAGCACAAGAACGGGAGGAGAACATCACATAGCTACTGGTCATGGACTCATGGTCCAAGGGAGACTACTCACGAGTCATCCGGGAGGCGTCCATGGTGGTGGAGAAGCTCCCGGTGGTGATCCTCCCCTCCGGCAGGGCGCCGGGAAGAGTTCTCCTGGTGCTCCCGATCTTGGAAGCGGCGGTGGCGGCGGAACAGAGATGGGATCGCGATAAGAAGTCCTGTTCTGAGGGTTACGGAGGACCCTTTAAATATATGCCAAAGTAGGGCACCGGGGGAGCCTCGGGGGGCCCAGGCGCCCCCCCCGGCGCGGCCCAGGGGGGGAGGGGCGCCCGGAGCCCCTGTGCCCCCCCCCCCAGGCTGTCCTTCGCACGCAGTGTTGTTTCCGGATCGCTGATTTTTTATATAATTTTTCTGGATTTTTCTGGGCAGTTCTCGAAACGTGAAAACCTGAAATACAAAAACAGCCGAAAACAGAAACTGGCACTGGGGTGCACTGGATTAGTAAGTTAGTCCAAATATGATCAAAAGTGTATGGAAGTGTATGAATATCATAGCAATATCACCCAAAAGTGGCATGGAGCAAGCAGAAATTATAGATACGTTTTGGACGTATCAACATCCCCAAG
Organism: Secale cereale; assembly: GCA_902687465.1. Lineage (NCBI taxonomy): Eukaryota > Viridiplantae > Streptophyta > Magnoliopsida > Poales > Poaceae > Secale > Secale cereale. The sequence continues at coordinate 730,041,154 of LR738713.1, forward strand.
CTTAATTCCTGCTCGTCCTCGAGTAGGTAAATGATAACAAGAATAATTTCTGTGGTGACATGCTATTAACCATATAGGACTTTCTCATAGTCATATGACAAAAGCTTACTGAGACAATGATTCTATAGTAATTTAGTTGTCTCAAGAGAAAATCACAAATGACTGAAAGTTTTACAACATGAAACTGAAACATCAAAAAGATTTGCAATGAATATGATGTGCAAATATGATAAAGTGATATCTAGCTTGCCCCCTTTAGTGATGCAAAACATAAATGCAAGGGCACCTTCAAGGTTTAAGTGATGACTAGATACAATCATTTCAGAATAAACGATATCACAATCATGCAAAAGACAATGCTACTTTGGGACAATGCACATTACACTCAGAATGACAATCATGCTCTCAGTAGTTGGTGCTTCAACATAAAGGTAAAAGAAAGGTTAAGTGCTAAAGCTTTTTATTTTGAAAACATGGAAGCAATTGTGTCAACGGTAGTAGTACTTCATATGTGTCATGTATAAAACATCTTATAAGTTGCAAGCCTCATGCATCGAATACCAATAGTGCTCGCTCCTTGTCCTAATTAGCTCGGATCCCCATGGGTTATCATTGCATTGCATATGTTTTAACCAAGTGTCACAAAGGGGTACCTCTATGCCACCTATACAAAGGTCCAAGGAGATAGATCGCATTTGATTTCTCGTCTTTGATAAATCTCAACTTGAGGACATCCATACCGGGACAACATAGAAAATAGATGATGGACTCCTCTTTAATGCATAAGCATATTCTCATGAGAGATTGAGGATTAAGGTCCAAGCTAAAACTTCCACCATGATGCATGGCTTTGGTTGGCGGCCCAATGTTTTTCTCTAACAATATGCATATTAATTCAACCCACGGTAAATCACCCTTACTTCAGACAAGACGAACATGCATAGCAACTCACATGATATTCAACAAAAGTGTGACAGTTGATGGCGTCCCCAGAAACATGGTTACCGCTCAACAAGCAACTTATAAGAAATAAGATACATAAGCAACATATTCTTTACCACGATAGTTTTTAGGCTACTTTCCCATGAGCTATGTATTGCATGGTTAGTTTGCTTAGTGCAGGTGGAGGTTAGCAAAAGACTGGGAGCGACCAACTAAGAGAGCAATGACGGTCATAATCATGCAGAGCGACAAAGCAATATTGAATCAGGCATGGTAGTTATATCGCTACTTAGAAACAAAAGATCATCAAGGCTTGACAGACTTTCTTTACAGTCTTGAATATGCGTGAGCATACGCCAAGTCAATCAAAATAAATTCTCGAAGGAAGATATTACTAAACCATACCACATCATAGGCAAACAAACCAAGTTGGTACTCCAATAACACATTGGGAACCCCCCAGCTATTTGAGATTAACCATAAGAAAACCTGAACTACTAAGCACCATCATGAAAGTAGCATCTTTATCATAGACACATTAACCCATGCAACGGAAGCAAACTCTCTTAATAAGGTGAGCATGGTAATTAAAGAGAGTTCAAGCAACCAACTAAATAAAAGCTCTTAAAAGGATAAGCATGAATACTAAGAGCAGAGAACGATAGTAGCTATTAAAAGACAAAGAACACACACAACTTAGATAGACATGAAAATTCTATGTAATGTTCTAGGTAGAGGTGGAGCGTGTTTCTCTCCCACATAAAGGTGTCGGTGTACTAAGGTAGGGGTACCTCAGTACCCCAACTTGTGCACGGGCAGTCGCAGCTTCCCGCGGCAGGGTTTACCGCGTGCTCGCCGGAGACCTTCCTGCTCCTTATTAAACCATTCAAAAACAAAGTATACAAGAAAGAAGACCGAGCCCCCGGCAAGAGGAGCTTGTCGGGAAGGCCGTACTAGGCTCAAGATTACATCGTTCGCGCAAGGCCCTGGCAAGAGGAACTTGCCAGGAAGAATAGAGGATTTCATCATAGAAGACCCGGCGAGGGCCCGGGGAGCGGCAAGCTCCCGGGCCCGGCAAGATCAAGACCCCGGCAAGGTGCTTGCCGGGAAGGTTGCGCTGTGTGCCCGCGCTCCAGCTCACCGGCCCACGCGTCGCCCTGGGGCCTATCCAGGGACGCGTGGCGGACGGCTGTGCAGCCTGGGGGACACGGTGGCGCTCCACGGTGGTGGATCCATCGCCGTGGCAGACGGAGACGCAAGGGCGGGAGCTTTTGGGGTCGACGGCGACGGGCATTAAATGCCCTTGTCCCCCACTGTCAAAGTAGGTAGCGGCCACTGTTCTGCACTGTAGCTCCACTGTTCCCGCACTGTTACAACTACCACCTCTTTTACGTTTTTACCCCTTTCTCCTACGTTGACACCTGTCGGTGACCCCTTACACTATAAAAGGAGGCCCATGCACAACGTGGGGGGGGGGGGGTTCGGAACCTAGATCACTCATACGCTCGGTGTAGCTGCTTCTTCAAGCTCCCGAGCTCTCCAACTCAATACACAACTAAGCAGGAGTAGGGTTTTACGCGTCTACCGCGGCCCGAACCTGGGTAAAACTGCCCGCGCGCTCGCTACGATCTGCTCTTCGTGCTCCCTCCGCCCTCGTACCGCACAGACAAGGGGCTCCGGTCCCATAGGTGTTCGTGGCGGACAGTTTCCCCCGACA